>CALNHX010000502.1:0-327086 GCA_940337035.1 Agriotes lineatus
TTGTTAAACGGTCGTTACTGTCGTCTGAAATGACTCGGTAAATGAGTTTTTACAGGCACGGTGCCTGTAAAGTGTTACTGTCGTCTGAACTGACCGGTAAATGAGTCTTTACAGGCCAGGTGCTTGTAAAATGCTGCCATCGAGACTTTACAGGCACCTTGTTTTTTAATAGATACATCCTTCATTAACCACAAATATTAATTTTTAGGATGTTCCCCAAGAGGAAATAAAACGTTGTACGCGGCTAGCTTGCAATTAATTTTTATTGGGACTCACCGGATTACAGGGCTCGCTCCTACGTCGCTCACCCTGCAAGTATCCGGCTCACCCATAAAAGCTAATTTACTAAGCTTGCCACGTAAATAACTATTATTTTCTCTTGACTTGTTAAACGGTCGTTACTGTCGTCTGAAATGACTCGGTAAATGAGTTTTTACAGGCACGGTGCCTGTAAAGTGTTACTGTCGTCTGAACTGACCGGTAAATGAGTCTTTACAGGCCAGGTGCTTGTAAAATGCTGCCATCGAGACTTTACAGGCACCTTGTTTTTTAATAGATACATCCTTCATTAACCACAAATATTAATTTTTAGGATGTTCCCCAAGAGGAAATAAAACGTTGTACGCGGCTAGCTTGCAATTAATTTTTATTGGGACTCACCGGATTACAGGGCTCGCTCCTACGTCGCTCACCCTGCAAGTATCCGGCTCACCCATAAAAGCTAATTTACTAAGCTTGCCACGTAAATAACTATTATTTTCTCTTGACTTGTTAAACGGTCGTTACTGTCGTCTGAAATGACTCGGTAAATGAGTTTTTACAGGCACGGTGCCTGTAAAGTGTTACTGTCGTCTGAACTGACCGGTAAATGAGTCTTTACAGGCCAGGTGCTTGTAAAATGCTGCCATCGAGACTTTACAGGCACCTTGTTTTTTAATAGATACATCCTTCATTAACCACAAATATTAATTTTTAGGATGTTCCCCAAGAGGAAATAAAACGTTGTACGCGGCTAGCTTGCAATTAATTTTTATTGGGACTCACCGGATTACAGGGCTCGCTCCTAAGTCGCTCACCCTGCAAGTATCCGGCTCACCCATAAAAGCTAATTTACTAAGCTTGCCACGTAAATAACTATTATTTTCTCTTGACTTGTTAAACGGTCGTTACTGTCGTCTGAAATGACTCGGTAAATGAGTTTTTACAGGCACGGTGCCTGTAAAGTGTTACTGTCGTCTGAACTGACCGGTAAATGAGTCTTTACAGGCCAGGTGCTTGTAAAATGCTGCCATCGAGACTTTACAGGCACCTTGTTTTTTAATAGATACATCCTTCATTAACCACAAATATTAATTTTTAGGATGTTCCCCAAGAGGAAATAAAACGTTGTACGCGGCTAGCTTGCAATTAATTTTTATTGGGACTCACCGGATTACAGGGCTCGCTCCTACGTCGCTCACCCTGCAAGTATCCGGCTCACCCATAAAAGCTAATTTACTAAGCTTGCCACGTAAATAACTATTATTTTCTCTTGACTTGTTAAACGGTCGTTACTGTCGTCTGAAATGACTCGGTAAATGAGTTTTTACAGGCACGGTGCCTGTAAAGTGTTACTGTCGTCTGAACTGACCGGTAAATGAGTCTTTACAGGCCAGGTGCTTGTAAAATGCTGCCATCGAGACTTTACAGGCACCTTGTTTTTTAATAGATACATCCTTCATTAACCACAAATATTAATTTTTAGGATGTCCCCCAAGAGGAAATAAAACGTTGTACGCGGCTAGCTTGCAATTAATTTTTATTGGGACTCACCGGATTACAGGGCTCGCTCCTAAGTCGCTCACCCTGCAAGTATCCGGCTCACCCATAAAAGCTAATTTACTAAGCTTGCCACGTAAATAACTATTATTTCCTCTTGACTTGTTAAACGGTCGTTACTGTCGTCTGAAATGACTCGGTAAATGAGTCTTTACAGGCACGGTGCCTGTAAAGTGTTACTGTCGTCTGAACTGACCGGTAAATGAGTCTTTACAGGCCAGGTGCTTGTAAAATGCTGCCATCGAGACTTTACAGGCACCTTGTTTTTTAATAGATACATCCTTCATTAACCACAAATATTAATTTTTAGGATGTCCCCCAAGAGGAAATAAAACGTTGTACGCGGCTAGCTTGCAATTAATTTTTATTGGGACTCCCCGGATTACAGGGCTCGCTCCTAAGTCGCTCACCCTGCAAGTATCCGGCTCACCCATAAAAGCTAATTTACTAAGCTTGCCACGTAAATAACTATTATTTCCTCTTGACTTGTTAAACGGTCGTTACTGTCGTCTGAAATGACTCGGTAAATGAGTCTTTACAGGCACGGTGCCTGTAAAGTGTTACTGTCGTCTGAACTGACCGGTAAATGAGTCTTTACAGGCCAGGTGCTTGTAAATGCTGCCATCGAGACTTTACAGGCACCTTGTTTTTTAATAGATACATCCTTCATTAACCACAAATATTAATTTTTAGGATGTCCCCCAAGAGGAAATAAAACGTTGTACGCGGCTAGCTTGCAATTAATTTTATTGGGACTCACCGGATTACAGGGCTCGCTCCTAAGTCGCTCACCCTGCAAGTATCCGGCTCACCCATAAAAGCTAATTTACTAAGCTTGCCACGTAAATAACTATTATTTCCTCTTGACTTGTTAAACGGTCGTCACTGTCGTCTGAAATGACTCGGTAAATGAGTCTTTACAGGCACGGTGCCCGTAAAGTGTTACTGTCGTCTGAACTGACCGGTAAATGAGTCTTTACAGGCCAGGTGCTTGTAAAATGCTGCCATCGAGACTTTACAGGCACCTTGTTTTTTAATAGATACATCCTTCATTAACCACAAATATTAATTTTTAGGATGTCCCCCAAGAGGAAATAAAACGTTGTACGCGGCTAGCTTGCAATTAATTTTTATTGGGACTCACCGGATTACAGGGCTCGCTCCTACGTCGCTCACCCTGCAAGTATCCGGCTCACCCATAAAAGCTAATTTACTAAGCTTGCCACGTAAATAACTATTATTTCCTCTTGACTTGTTAAACGTACTGTCGTCTGAAATGACTCGGTAAATGAGTCTTTACAGGCACGGTGCCTGTAAAGTGTTACTGTCGTCTGAACTGACCGGTAAATGAGTCTTTACAGGCCAGGTGCTTGTAAAATGCTGCCATCGAGACTTTACAGGCACCTTGTTTTTTAATAGATACATCCTTCATTAACCACAAATATTAATTTTTAGGATGTTCCCCAAGAGGAAATAAAACGTTGTACGCGGCTAGCTTGCAATTAATTTAATTGGGACTCACCGGATTACAGGGCTCGCTCCTAAGTCGCTCACCCTGCAAGTATCCGGCTCACCCATAAAAGCTAATTTACTAAGCTTGCCACGTAAATAACTATTATTTCCTCTTGACTTGTTAAACGGTCGCTACTGTCGTCTGAAATGACTCGGTAAATGAGTCTTTACAGGCACGGTGCCTGTGAAGTGTTACTGTCGTCTGAACTGACCGGTAAATGAGTCTTTACAGGCCAGGTGCTTGTAAAATGCTGCCATCGAGACTTTACAGGCACCTTGTTTTTTAATAGATACATCCTTCATTAACCACAAATATTAATTTTTAGGATGTCCCCCAAGAGGAAATAAAACGTTGTACGCGGCTAGCTTGCAATTAATTTTTATTGGGACTCACCGGATTACAGGGCTCGCTCCTAAGTCGCTCACCCTGCAAGTATCCGGCTTACCCATAAAAGCTAATTTACTAAGCTTGCCACGTAAATAACTATTATTTCCTCTTGACTTGTTAAACTACTGTCGTCTGAAATGACTCGGTAAATGAGTCTTTACAGGCACGGTGCCTGTAAAGTGTTACCGTCGTCTGAACTGACCGGTAAATGAGTCTTTACAGGCCAGGTGCTTGTAAAATGCTGCCATCGAGACTTTACAGGCACCTTGTTTTTTAATCGCAGCGGATTAATTGGGGGCCCCATTCGTGGAAGCCTCTTTTCAAGTTAATCATACAAGAAACATTGGTCCTTCGAGCCGGATGTGGAAGAAGCTAAAAAACGCGAGTGTACAAGTTTCCAGTAGCTGGTGGAAGCAATTGCTTCAATATCATTTCGTCGGAGAGCGTCAAGAAGCTTCGCCAACACCAGGAAATTTAACCATCGAGAGCCTACACCAAGTCCAGTTCCCACGTCAAGCGGCAGCGATCGGCAGCGGGTTGGTTTTCTGTTCGTCAAGATGTTACTACGTTCTCAAATCAAAAGTAAGTCCTTTTCCATTACACCTTCGTTTAGTGTTGTTTTTTGCTTGTGTCAGTCATGGTGGAAACTCGTTCGACATCAGCGGTCATGCCGGAAACTCGCGCTTTAACCACTCGTTGCAAATTCATAAAAGCCAAAGTAGATCGTTTCAAAACTCTATTTCATAGAATTTCTTCGTCCAGCCCCGTGAAGGCTCACGAGGTCGGCAACTTGTCAGAAGAGTTTAGTTGTTTCCAAAATTTGTTGGATGAGTATGAGAAGTCAATGGAGGGCCTAATGGAGGCCGACGCTGAACACTTTGATGAACTTTTCAATGAATTCGACTCTTTTATGACTCATTTTAGCGAGATTAGTAGCGCAGTAAAGGAATTCTTATCAAAAAATAAGATCAGTCCGGGTATAAAACCTAATCTAGGTCAAAATTCTTTGCAAAGTGGCCCTTCAGGAGAGCTCGCTGGATTAAGATTACCACCCTTAGATTTGCCTTCCTTTTCGGGGAAATTCGAGAATTGGGTTCAATTTCATGACTCCTTTACGTCGCTTATTCATAACAACGCTAATTTGACCAACGTTCAGAAATTTTACTATTTGATTTCTTCCTTTAAGGGAGAAGCTGCTAGTTCAATCTCGTCGTTAAAAGTTACCAACGATAACTATACCATTGCTTGGGACATCCTAGTCAAGCGATTTGAAAATAAGAAGCTGATAGTAAAATCAAACATAAATGCGTTATTCAGTTTAGAGAGCGTAAAAAAGGATTCACATTCGTCTGTTCAAAGGCTGCTCGATAGTGTAGTTAGAATTTTGGAAATTTTAAAGTCGTACGGGGAACCCACAGTCGACACCATACTAATACACATCATAGTTTCGAAGCTCAGCTCAGCAATGTAGACTGACTGGGAATTATACAAACATGCCGGACAATTTCCTACTTTGCGAGAGTTGTTAGATTTTTTAGAGAGCAAAAGTCACTTATTAGGTTCGCTGGAAGCTGCGAAAATAGGTTCGAGTTTGGGAAGTCAGGGATCCGAGCAAAAAGGTCATGCACGCGCTCATGTAGCCAGAGAGCAAGGTAATCACTCTTGTGAGTTTTGCAAAAATAGTAATCATTCGATTAGCGCTTGCGAATCTTTTTCAAAATTGTCGGTTAACGCTCGTATCGAAGAGGCGCGTCGTTTGAAACTATGCAACAATTGTCTCAAGCCCGGACATTTCGTGGTAAAATGCACATCGTCGAGATGCCGCGTATGCAGAAAAAAGCACCATACTTTACTGTGTTTGCGTCCAAAGCGCGACGCGCACGAAAATACTCCGTCGCCGCGTCCTGGACCGCCAGAAACCAGCAGCGACACACGGGAGGTCGGGGCCGTCGCCCCGAGCGAGGCACCCGTCGCATCCGTTTCAGCAGCCTGTAGCCGTCCTGCAATCGCGGCGCCAGCCAAGTTTTATTGTCCACGGTTAGCGTATTCGTAGAAGGATCCTCCGGGTCATTTTCCAGGGCAAAAGCTCTTTTGGACCCCGGATCCCAACTTAACTTAGTTAGCGCCGACTTGTGTCAAAATTTGAAAATTGAGAAACGAGGTAATGTCACCTCACTGTCGGGTGTTGGTGCCAGGGCTCTGAACGCTGAATTCAGAGCAAACGTTCGAATCCGCTCCCGCAACGGGAAATACGAGGACATTTTGAGCTGTATTGTGTTAGACAAAATTACGGACCTTCTGCCGGCCCTTTCTTTCTCGTTGAGGGATTTGAAGATCCCACCAAACATTGTGCTAGCCGATTCAGATTGTAATACACCGGGAAAGATTGATCTTTTATTAGGCGCGAATGTCTTTTGGCAAGTGCTCTGTCAGGGACAGGTAACATTGGGCCCAGAGAAGCCATTCTTAACAAAAACTCTTTTTGGTTGGGTTTTAGGCGGAAACATGAATGTCGAAAATTGAGCGCTCATTCTTTCAAATAGAGTTCATTTAAGTGTAGCCGGCATCGAGCACGGCATTCAGAGATTTTGGGAAATCGAGGGGGCTTACGGTTCATCGGGCCGACTCTCTGCTGATGAAAAATTTTGCGAAGACCATTTTCAATCGACTACGAAACGGGCGTTGTCGGAGCCGCGTAGGTTCATCGTGAGCATACCTTTCAGGAAAGATGCTCCATCGCTGGGAGACTCGCGCGGTATAGCGTTAAAGCGTTTCTATTCATTAGAAAACAAATTGTCAAAAAATCCCGAGTTGAAAACCGCGTATTCCGCATTTCTCAAAGAATACGAGTCGCTTGGTCACTTGAGCAAGGTGGACGACGAAGCGAGCCTTCCTCATCCTCGGTTTTATTTGCCACATTTGCCAGTCATAAAGGAGGACAGTTCAACGACCAAGCATCGCGTTGTTTTTGACGGCAGTTGTGCGTCCTCCTCCGGAGTATCGCTTAACGACCTTCAACATAAGGGCCCAGTGGTCCAGCAGTCGCTGTTTGCAATTCTTTGTCGCTTTAGGCAATTCAAGTACGTGCTGAAAGCAGATTGCGCCAAAATGTACAGGCAAATCCTCGTGGACCCCTCGTAGACGCAATACCAATTAATTTTATGGCGTGACGACAAAACCTCAGCGGTAAAATGCTTCAAATTATTAACGGTCACCTACGGTACTAAATCAGCCTCTTACCTAGCAACTAGGTGCTTGATACAAATCGCCCAGGAAATCGAAGCATCGCTTCCAGAGGCCTCATTAAGAATTAGCCGGGATTTTTCTGTAGGTGACCTACCGACTGGTTTTGAAAATAGGGCGGAAGCCATAAAAACGCAATTCGAAATTAGTAGCGCTTTGTCGGGGTACGGGTTTGAATTGCGAAAGTGGGCATCCAACGACAGTGAAGTATCTAGCGCCATTGGTGTAGATCGCGGCAGCGTAGAGCCCATTTCTTTGACGGAAGACGCCACGAAGAAAACTCTCGGCATTTTTTGGGATACTCGGCGGGACGTGCTAAGTTACAGAGTGAACCCTAGCTGTTGCAAATCAGTTACCAAGCGGGCTATATTCTCTAGTATGGCTCAAGCATTCGATCCCTTGGGACTACTTGGTCCAAGCGTTCTAACTTTGAAACTTCTCGTGCAACGGCTTTGGCAGTTGAAGTTGTCATGGGACGAAACGGTGCCCATGGAGATGCGCTCCAGATACGACGAATTCCATTCTTTATTACTCGATTTGGGCTCATTGGCAATTCCGAGACGGGTAATTTGCGATGACATAAATTCGATAGATCTCCACGGATTTGCGGACGCGAGTTCTGAAGCCTATGGGTGCGCCGTGTATATACGTTGCGTTGACGCGCGCGGTAATGTCACCACCAATTTGCTTTGTGCTAAGTCAAGGGTCGCTCCATTAAACACAATATCCTTGCCTCGTCTGGAGCTTTGCGCAGCCTTACTGTTGGCTCGTTTGATTAAAACTATACTCGATTCCTCCGCATTTAAATTTGACCGCGTGTACTATTGGTCGGACTCCACCATAACTCTGCACTGGATAAATAAGGATGCGAGTAATTGGAAGACGTTCGTCGCGAACCGGGTGTCCGAGATTCACGAACTAAGCAATAGGGAAGCATGGTTTCACGTGCGTACAAATTGCAACCCGTCCGATATAATTAGCAGGGGAATGTTACCCCAGGAGTTACTCAACTCACGCTTGTGGTGGCACGGGCCAGAGTTTTTGTCACAGGCGGACTTAAAACCCCAGCCCGTTAAAATTGATTCGGGTGAGCTAGCAGCCCAAGAGTCGCGCCCAGTAGTGGCCACTCTTCACCATCGCGTCCCAGAATTTGAACTTTTCAGGCGCTATTCCTGTTTCACCGGTGCCAGAAATCAGCTATCGGAATTAAAAAATATCCTGTCAGGCTGTAGTGAGCAATGCATAAGGGAGGAATTGTCGAAACATAGCATTAAGTGGAATTTTATTCCGGCACGCTCTCCGCACTTTGGCGGCATTTGGGAAGCGGGGGTAAAGTCATTAAAATATTATTTAAGGCGAATATCTTGCAATGCAAAGTTAACTTTCGTTGAGTATTACACCATGCTGACTCAAGTGAGGCGATACTAAATTCCCGCCCACTCTGTGTTCTCCCTACCGACGCCTCATTCCCCGAAGTCCTTACTCCTGCCCACTTCTTGATCGGTCGGAAGCTGACTTCGTTTCCGGAAGCCCAACTCCAGGACATACCGGAAAATCGTCTCAGCCGCTATGGGCTGGTCCAGCGGCTGTCCCAGCAGTTTTGGGATCGTTGGTCCCGGGACTACCTCCACCTCCTGCAGCGCCGGCCTAAGTGGAAGTCCTCCAGCACGTCTCTAGCCCCCCAGGTGGGCGACGTGGTACTCGTCCACGACGAGGCATCTCCAAGCTACCGTTGGCCACTGGCAATCATCTCGGCCACATATCCAGGAGCGGATGGTGTTGTGCGTGTGGTGCAGGTGCGCGATTCCCGAGGGAATCTCCTGAAACGCTAGGTGCGTAAAGTGTACATCCTACCCAAAGACGATCATTGCGATCAAGGGCAATAAACATTGACTTTGCTCTTAGTTGGCAGTTTTCGCTAATTGAACATTTTGCTAGGTTTAGTTGTTTCTTTGCTTGTATTCATGCTAGTTGTAGGTTATCTGTAAGGCTCTTGGATTATCATCTGTCCTTAGTTCTTGTTATGCATTTGATTATTTGGTAGTGTTAGATTTCAGTTTAATTTTGGGGTTTAATCACGTCGTGCCATAGTCGGCACTTCGGGGGCGGCATGTTTGATTCACACAGATGCGTGCATCAAAACCTTTTTGATTATAATTAATCATGTAATTCAAGTCATAACTGTTCTTTCTCATTCAAAGGTCGTGGTAAAGTCAAATTTGCATCTTGCCGTATTTGTTTGCCTCTGTTAATATTGGAAAGGAATTTGTAAGCTTCCCTTAATGGCTTTTAAGCGGATGGATACATTTTCTAATAGAACTTAAGCCGACTTAGCATATTTGGGATTCATGTGTTTATGGATTTCGTTCAATTGCCTCATTGAGAGAGCTTAGCATTAAGATTCTTAGAATAAGTATTTATTCCTACGTGCGACGCTCCGATTGGCTACGCAGAATCGCCTCAGCCAATAGTGTTTGAGCTTTCCCCTCCTTGATGAATTTGCGAGTTCGGCTCGTTGTAAATTCAGCGTCAGTTAGATTCAGAATTTCGAGTAAGCAAGTTCAGCTATGCTTTGTGCTGGATTGCGGTCGTTCTAACTCCCTGGTAAAGACGTTTCCAGGTTGTTTTGTGTTACGGTTACGCGCAATTCGCTATTTTCGCGTGGCAAATCCAAGCGTGTCACAACAGTTGAAGCTTTTGTAAAAAACCATCGGTCCATCAGTGACGTTTGTAATCGTTGTTACTCAATATACTCGTGTTTGTTAAGTCTTGTTTCACTCCAACAACTAACTGAACCCAAGTCAAGGGTTATTAAGTGGCAGTTCCCGGCAATCCATTGAACCGGAACTCGCAGCGGATTAATTGGGGGCCCCATTCGTGGAAGCCTCTTTTCAAGTTAATCATACAAAAAACAAAACCCGAAAAACAAATTCTCTCTGTTCGAAAATTTTTGTTTGTGATTTTATAGAGTCGGGGTCCCTCTTTCAGATGATCACTATGGGAAGACTACCGGAGGTGCGAAGGGGGGGAAAATTACCGTTCAAAGATATGGGGAAGCGGGTTTTTCGCGAATAACTCGCTGAATTTTATCCCAATCGGAACAGTTTATATGAAATGAAATAAAGGGCTCGCAAATACAAACAAAATGAACTTTGGTTGGTCGAAATCAGTCCAGCGGTTCGCGAGATAGTGCGTTTTGAAGGTCGAAAAACTGCGCCCGAAATTTCGCCGCGGCGGGAACCCTCCGCGGGCCGTGTTCGCGTTTTTCGCGGGAAGATATTGACCTAGCAACTTTATATTTTTTCCCCTGTTAGGTAATCACAGTCAAAATAGTTTGTCCAAATTTCAAGTCGCTAGGTCAATTAGGAAGAGAGAGGGAGGGAAAACAATAAAAAAACTTTGATCGGGGCGAACTTTTTTATTTATTGGCCGATCCGGGTCATCCAAATTGGAAAATATTTTTTAATTTTTTCGCTACAAGATGAGTCGGGAGTGACCAAAATTTTCGCGAAAATGGGGAAATGGCGGGCAATTTTCCTATTTAGAAAACCTTATTTCTTCATTTTCGCGATGAAGGAGTGGAGTAGAAGATAATTTTTTTCTGTCACCAGACTGAATTTTTTTTCCCTTGAAAATAAGCCCCCTAAGGATCCGGTAGGGCAATTATTAAGGGAGGGAGAGAGGTGAACGCGTTTTGCCCTGTAGAAGGGCAAGGGATAGGGCTAGCGACTTTGGACAGGGCTCATTCTCAAGGGTAATAAATTCCCTTTCATGGTTTTTTTATCTTGAAGCGCTATCTTGATCAGGGGCTGTACGCGCGCGTGATATGTTTATCACGGCAAGCCCGAGATGCTGGCGGCAGAGCCTAGCGCTCCCTCTCTTCTTTCTACTCTCTTACAAATACATATTCAGTAGTTATATTCCTAGTGCATTCTATATATTCAGAAGCGTTCGAGAGAAATACTCGAATAATACAGAATGCACGCGGGGAATATTGCAAGACTATTCCCCGAAGAAATGTCATCCTTTGTATACCATACTATTCATTTTTAAAGAGTTTTCAATTTTCTTTCTGAAATTTCTTGTGTATCTAACTGGTTTGCTCTTCTTCCCGCAAATACTCGATATTGCACTTGTGCAAATACCCGGGTATTGCACTAGTGCAAAATATTCGCTGTATTCGACTCTGATTGGTTCAAATTTTGAAAATTGATTGATGGGATCCTTTATCTTATAGACGTGTCTGTCTGGGGCGCCGTTTTGTCTGTGTGGGAAGCTGTTTCAGCAGCCAAACCGTAAGAGATAAAGAAAAAAGTTATTAAAGTTATAGTCCGGGAGCCAGTGAACTTTTTGTTACGTCATAAGGTAAACGGCTAAATTATACTTCATGAATTAGTTTGTGCTAAAGTAAACGAAAACTGATTTCTGCAATCCCAAATCCGGGGATAACATTTAGGGTTGTGATGTGAAAGTTGTCGCAATTAGCAACTATTTTACGTCATTTTTAAATGCAAAATACAAGTTCCCATCAAAAGTTTGATTAACACAGAGCAATAAAATATGTTTCTGCAATGTGGAATCCGGGGATAACCCCTTCTGCAAAGAGGGTGAATATGTAGGGTTACACAAAAAATCATCTGCTGGCAACTTAACTAAAAAATTAGAATGAAAAAATTTGTACATTCCATCAAAAAATCTTTCCAGAGATCACAGTCAGGCTGCTGAAACCCAGAGCAGCACTAAAAAACGTCTCAATACAACACAGGAGAGTACCACTTCATCGTTAGTTGCTCTAGAAGAAGTTTCTTTTCTGATCCAGTAGACCTCGAAACAGACATCGAGACGAGGGTTTCGGAAGCATCTACGATTCCTCGATCATGCCTTTTTTGTAGTTTATCTCGTAAACGTTCTAAAGGTCGTGTTTATTACATTAATTTGTGGAAATTGTACTATTTTGTGTAAAGAGGTAATGCTGGTAGCACTTGAGAAACACGATAACAACATGCTTGAGAAAATTGAGAATAGTAAGAAAACTTCGTGTATATTTATTGTTGTACAAATCGCATTGATTTGTTGAATATAATAACGTGAAATTGACTCGGCACGAGCATTTGACGGCGCGCGACAAGTTACTTTTGAGGCGCTTGCAGAAAGTCATGACCCCGGAGTTTGTTATGCAGAATATCATTTTTATAATGTTTAATGTTCGCACTAGTGCATGCAAAAAGAATTTTTCATTTATCTTACAAAATTTTTTACAACTTCAACCCTATATATTCACCCTCTTTGCAGAAGGGGTTATCCCCCAATTCCACATTGCAGAAATATATTTTATTGCTATGTGTTAATTAAACTTTTGTAAGCAATTTGTATTTTGCATTTAAAAATGACGTGAAATAGTCGTCAATTACGACAACTTTCACAGTGCAACCCTTACACCCGTATGCATGGTCGTTCGCCAGCGGCTCGCCGGCGACTCGCCGGAGTTTCGTTATGAATAGTATGTTGGTGGCACTGTACGTCTATGTCAAATTCGAGGTTAGCAGGTTAGATTTTGTGTTAGTTTCTGTCAAAACTGACGGAAAACCTAACCTGCTAACCTCGAATTTGACATAGACTTTCAGTGCCGCCAACATACTATTCATAACGAAACTTCGGCGAGTCGCTGGCGAACGACTATGTATACGGGTGTTTTATTAATGTTATCCCCGGATTCGGGATTGCAGAAATCGGTTTTTGTTTACATCAGTACAAAAACTAATTCATGAAGTTTAATTTAGCCGTGAGCCCAATGACGTAACAAAAAAGTTCACTGGCTCCCGTACTATTATATGTTTGGAATGGTCATGTCAGCTCAGGAACCGGATTTCAGTCACGTGACACTTCCGGTTTTCGAGAAATCACAAAAAAGACCGTTTGTCAAATAGAACGCGTATTAAATAAAAATGTTTCAGCAGCCAAACGGAGCTGCGACCCTCTGCGCCTTAAAACGTCGATCGGTTAGGCAACCACTTTGACACCTTCCAGGTATGGGTACAGTTTTTATTTAATACGCGTTCTATTTGCAAAACGGTCTTTTTTGTTTTATTAAATGAGACATTTGTCTCACTGGACTGCTAGTTGGTTTATATTATCTGAGGGGAATAGTCACGCTCATCTCGTCTGTGTGTACCGGTGAGCGGGAACTCCTGATAAACATATCACGCGCGCGTGCAGCTCCTGATTAAGATAGCGCTTCGCGATACAAAACCGTAAAAGAGAATTGATTACCCTTGAGAATGAGCCCTGCCTGAAGTCGCTAGCCCTATCCCTTGCCCTTCTACAGGGCAAAACACGTTCACCTCTCTCCCTCCCTTAATAATTGCCCTACCGGATTCTTAGGGGGCTCATTTTCAAGGGAAAAAAATTGCAATCTGGTGACAGAAAAAAATTGTCTTCTACTCCACTCCTTCATCGCGAAAATGAAGAAATAAGGTTTTCGAAATCGGAAAATTGCCCGCCATTTCCCCATTTTCGCGAAAGTCTTGGTCACTTTCGACTCATCTTGTAGCGAAAAAATTAAAAAATATTTTCCAATCTGGATTACCCGGATCGGCCAATAAATAAAAAAGTTCGTCCCGATCAAAGTTTTTTTATTGTTTTCCTCCCCCTCCCCTCCTAATTGACCTAGCGACTTGAAATTTGGAAAAACCATTTTGATTGTGATTACCTAACAGGGAAAAACATAAAGTCGCTAGGTCAATATCTTCCCCGCGAAAAACGCGAACACGGCCCGCGGAAAGTTCCCGCCGCGGCGAAATTCCGGGCGCAGTTTTTCGACCTTCAAAACGCAATATCTCGCGAACCGCTGGACCGATTTCGACCAACTAAAGTTGCGAGTCCTTTATTTCCTCTCCCATAAACTGTTCCGATCGGGATGAAACTCAGCGAGTTATTCGCGAAAAACCCGTTTCCCCATATCTTTGAACGGTAATTTTTCCCCCCTTCGCACCACCGGTAGTCTTCCCATAGTGATCATCTGAAAGAGGGAGCCCGACTCTATGAAATCACAAACAAAAATTTTCGAAAAGAGAGAGTTCGTTTCCAAACCCAGATCTACTCCACTATTTTGTATTCATTCCGCAACCTTTTCGCCTGTACAATTTATATAGGTATGCAGCGAAGGACTAACGGTAGATCGTGTTATTAATTAGCTAGATTTGTTTTTATGTGTGAATAACCACAAGACTCCCATATTTTCATAATTTTACTGTTCAATTTTAAAACCCCAAGGATTTTACCTAGTCCTTACACCACGCCATTATTCTACTGATAGCTCTTGAGCTAACTCAGGCAGTGTCCACCCTTCGTTTAAGTGAGTGGTATAGAGTTGCAAGAGGCATAGAAGAAATAGATACTGAATAAAGCATATAATTTCCTTTCAGTGCTGGACCAAAAGCTTACCAAGCAGATGAGGATGAATAATTCTAGCAATGTTGTAGAAGATTTAGATTATATATGAATTCAAGTTGTGACTGTCCGAATGAAGATGAGTTTTTGGAAAATTTTGAGCCTGAGCCTCCTCCAAATGTTGTCTTTGGATCCAACGGTGGAGCACTAGGTTAGCGTCTACCAAAGCTTGAAGTAAAGAAGTTTAGTGGAGACTGGCTTAGTTATTTTACTCAAGTTCAAATTATCCTTAGAGCCATAAAACTACCCTAAAGTGGTGGAAGCATTGAAGAGAAAATATGGAACTGAAGACTTTAAGCGAGAATTGTAAGAGTGGTAATTTTAAACGTAAATTCTAATGAGAAAATTAATTTTGATATGCTCCACTTGAATTTGGAATCCGATTTAAGAGCATTGAAAAAGCAAATCTTGCGTTCTGCTTGTAGTAGAGCCAAGCATCCGGAAGATATGCTGTCTTTGTGACAACGCAGTCCGATATTTTCCTATGATGGTAGTGCCATGGTCCTCTGAGTAGCCAACCCGAATTTCTCATGGAATTCTTGAAGAAGGAAGTGGGGTTTCAGCAAAAGATTAACATAATATGTGAAAGATTTTAGGTAAAAAAGCAAAGTGAAGAAAAATGATAAATTTTCACATCACTTGCTGGAGACACTTCGGATAATTCATGGAATATCTTTTGGTTCGTGTCATGTTCTGAGCCATATGTAGTTCTTGGATTTCTTTAGGACCAATTAGCTTGTGAATTGAAAAATATAGTAACTCCTGGAATATTACCGATAACAATTCTATTATCTGTTACCCAGAAGATATTTTATTCGATTGGAATTGTATGTCCTGTTCAAATTATCCTGCACAAAATTTGAATAAATAAAATGAAGTGGGACGAGCAGTTGGCAAAAGATGAAAAAAAGTTCTTGTGTGCTTCTGTAGCCCAACTGCAAGATTTAGATTAAATAGGCATATAATAGTAGTTCATTGGGGAGGAAAGTGATCATTCCTGAGGGTAAAATACTCTAGTCATGTATCAGTCCAGTTAGTAGCAGCGAAACCACGAGTTTCTCCAGTTACCATTTCAAGATTCAAATTATTAGAATGCTTTAGTTGGGACCCAACCGACCATATAGATATTGCAGATGGATGGAGTTTCGTCACGGACTGGTCTAATTCCACTATTGTGTCAGCGTGGATGTCAAAAAATGAACAGTAGGGACGTACGTGGGTAGCAATATACAAAAACTAACTGATACTGATCAGTGAAGACACGTTAATGGCTGTAAGAATGTGGCAGATTTGCTCTCAAGAGAAAGCTCACCTACTCAGCTTGTAGAGAAGAAATGGCGGGAGGGTCCTTAATGGTTAGAGCAAAGAATACTATACTATATACGTTTTAGTTAAATAATAAACAAGAGAACTTGCTATATTAGCAAAAATAAATATTCGTAGAGTTTGTCCAAGCAAGCAAGCACTTGTATTTCTCCTTCACACTATTGCTTCGTATTTTGACATGTTGTCATCAATAATGCACAAAGAAAAATACAAAACTGAATGATCTCGAGTTAAAACTAGCTGAAGGACGTTTCTTTACCAATAAAAGCTAACCGAAAACTTTAAACACTTAGAGTGGATTCGAATAATATCAAACGAGTAAAAACTAAGATTATTTCCAAAGCTTCTGATGTGCTGCAGTGCTTCCTGAAAGAATTAGAAAATGAAACAGATTATTATAAACATGCTAGGGTAGGATTTCCAATGATAAAATTGCATGAAAAGTATTGAATTCTTAAAGCAAGAAAAACAATAAAGAGTGGATGTAACTGGTCCTTTACTCCTGAAGAATAAGAAACAAGTTTGAGTAATAATTTTCACCTGCTCAATCTTCAGAGAGGTTTATTTAGAAGTACTTTCTTTCCTAAGTACGGCTGTCTTTATAGAAGATTTGAAAAGTTTATTTGAATTGCTACACCACTCTGGTGGCGGATGATGGGAGAGATGTGAAAGACTCGATAAAAATGATAATAAGGAAAAGCTACTTTTTGCTAATTGTGGAAGAGGTCATGACCGGAAATTGGAATGTTTAACTTCTATCTTTATAAGTATTTCAGGTGGATTAAGATTTCCTGAGGGATATTAGTCTGATACTAACAAAATGCGTTGGCTTTGGAAGTATCTCACCGCTTTGAGAAAAAAGTTTTGCCAGAGGTTCTGTATCAAATACTTGAGTTTGTTGGTTAACCGAGCTAAGGAGAAGTCCACACGTTCAGTTTGAGAAGGTGAACAATTTTTGGTGGAATGTGATAATATGAAATGAGATGTGTGACAAAAGTAGAAATATATAGGATTTCTAGCCAAAAGACTGAAAACTCCTAATCATCCAACGCCTAATAATATTCCTGGAATTCAATTTGCAGGATATCTGGAACTTGGAGGCTTCTCTTCCTGGTGTGGAATGAAAATAAAAACTTTTAAACGATTCCTATGGCTGGATAGTGGAAAACGAAATCCCAGGATTTTTATTGGTGGGACAAAATTAAATAAATAGAACGATTGCTGACGATACGGAAGTGGAAGAAAGCAGAAACACGCGCTATATTGATATGCGTAAAAGCGTTTCTATTTACGCTCTCATTATCTGTCATTTTAGTCGTAAAAAGTCAGACATGTGAAAATTTAGTTGAATAAAGTTCAGTTTTTAGTAGACTAGTCGATGTTGATTCAAATTTTATGTCTCTATTGACAACGATGTTAAGTATGTAAACGTCAAAGTTGTTTAACGTCGAAATTTATCGTGTTCTTAGACGTAGCACTAGAAGTGTTTAAAAATTAAGATGTGTTGCATACCTACCTATAAGAATCCCACAAGAAACAGTTATCAGATCCTTAACATTTAGTGACGTGATGTCTCCATATCCAACGCCAGATAAGCAGGTGAATGCATAATAAACTGAGATAGCGACGGGACTCTCAGTGCAGGGATGGCCCAAGTGATCGCCGAGTTCTTCCATTAATTTCTGGTGGAACCAGCCATCTTTATCACACAGTTCGCTGAAGCAAGTTTCGATGTATAGGATTGCACCGAACCAGTACGGACACATAATCAAGTATATCGGGTATTTAATTAGTCGTATCGTAACTAGACGGGCGGTCAAGCTTGCTTCAAGGTGTCGAAAAAAATTTACAATTCGGTACATCTTCAACATTCTATTGAGTTTTAAAATGTAAAACAAGTGGTTGGAATTGTCCATTATGCTGGCGAACACTTCCGTGTAGAATGCGCTCAACACGTCCAAATAAAATCCAATCGTATTCAGCTTTTTAAACAAAATCCCTTTAAAAGTGTCGATGGTGTGGTCTTTTTCAATTATAGCAGTTGTCAGGATCATAAAGATGTCGATGAGATTGATAAGCTCCATAAAGATGGACAGCGTATCAAGCCAAGGGGGAAAGCCGCGGTGGAAAGCGATGTAATATGGATACCAAATTCCAATTGCGAATGTATTTATGATAACTAAAATTTCCCATGCTGAGGTCAAAGAAGTCTCGGGCTGCATAATCCAAGGAAATTTGTCGGACAAACAGATGTGCTTGAATTTAGCCTTGCGGATGTTTTGGGAAAACCTGTACAGCGGTAGGCACTTCCTGTAGAAAGTGTCCGTGGAACCGAAAGTGTAAGCAGTTTTTGGGTTAGTCTATCCTTTAGCTTCTTGATTTCCGACAGCTGACGGCTGTGAGAAACGTATAAGCTGAGCGTGATTAAATCGCGGTCTTCTTCAAACTTAGCGGAACGCTTCTTGGCATCGTCCACTCTTTCCAAAATTTGGAGACGGATGCTTGAAAAAAATTCTGGAAACAGCTCTATTATGTTGATGAAGTCCTTTTTGCGTAATGTCTGTAAGCAAAATCATAAGTTACATTTGCGTGGTATTACTATAGTATGTCGCCGCATCGGTAAAAACCACGATACATCAATATCGGACTACTTTTATCAAACCATGTTACCACAAAAATACTTCATCTAGTACACACGGTTTCATAAAAGTAAGCCAATATTTCTTAAATTTTGCATGTGACCATGATTTTACATTTTGAACTTTGACGATACTTTCACATTTTTGAAATAGAAAAGGTACTATTATTTGAAAAAATTCATGCTTTTTATCTACCGCTTGTAAGCACTTATGAAGACCAATTCAACATTTTAGTATTAAGATTCTCGACTCAGAATTAATCAAAGAATCACTCTACCTGAAGATTATGCATCATTTTTAATACACCCTGTATTCTAGCAAGATTAGTGCTATATACAATTACGAATGTAACACTTGAATGACTTTGCATAATAAATGAATTACGTACTATAGTATTATTTTATTGATTTTAAAACGCATTTTATGAAAAACTGTATCTTCTACCTAATTCTACTACTTAAGAATAAGAAGAAGTTCTTGATATCCGCTACATAAATTGTAATAAACGTTTTTAACAGTAATAGTAACAAAAGGGTCACCACAAAGACAAGTTTATGAGATGTTCATTCATATGATTTATAGGGTATTTGCTCAATACCGGCTGAAAAACAAAGCTTCAGCTCTCAGGTCTAACTTCAGTACAACAAAGCCGAATTGGCTAATAATTCAATTCATTCATTGGCCAATTTGGCCTTCTTGTGTTTGTTACAGACCAAAACGGTATTTAAAAAAAACACAACGCGTTACAATGATTTGCTCGAGCTAGCTTTCAGTCGAGACAAGGCCGGTTTTAAGTACCTGAAATGGGTCTGTTTACTACTTCAAAATAGAGGAACGTCGCGAATTAACTAGAGCCAGGGCTTCACGAATTATTAAACTCAAAACCACGTACTCCCCTTCAGATTTCGAGACAACGGAGAAATCAAACTTCAGGTGTTGACAATGTGTCTAACCTTAAAGAAACATCAGCGAGGTCCCAGCAAAAATGGTGAAATAGAAATTTGTGTACTTACCTTTGCTTTCAGCTATTAAAATAGCCTTACAACAAGATAATCAAAGATACATAACCTAATATTTAAAACGCTATAATGAGCACACGAAGTTACGCAAAATTCTGGTGCAGCAATTATAAGGCTAATTTCAACTATTTTTCTTTATGAGACGTCTCGATAATACAAGCTATGGAAATATTGACTTCAAATACGTAAAGGACAGATAGGAAGGCATTCAAATTCCATGAAGGGGCTACTCAATCGTAAATATAGTAATACACAAATTTAGGTGGTATCACTTTGAACATAAACCGAATTCTAAGCACGCAAACACTTTAAAAATGTCGGTGAATTAGAGACACGAAACACTAAATTAATACAGCGTGCAAAAGTCACTCAAATAAATTCTAATATACCGAAAATGCTGAATTAGTTACGATACCTCAAAATCATGGAGAGAAAAGGCAGTGCCAAGCATACATACGTGGAACAGTCAAGAGAACAATTTCGTCGGAGAGAGATGGCATAGGTGTGGTGAGAAGATAGCTGGAAAGGGAGATGCAACAGGAATGTGCAGGCGGCGGTTGGAATGCTTCTATGGAGGAACCTAGCAGTCGAGTAATTTTTGATTCGATATACGGAAACCCAAATTTTTATATCCATTATATGAATTAAAACTCTATTCACTATAGTTCCGGATTGTCAATGTCAAAATCCAATTAAAAAAAATCTTTTATATAATGGTTAATACTTTTAAGTCAAGCTGACTTAAGCAAAAATAAATAAAAGTTGTCAGGTAGCAAAACCACAAATTTTAAAAATTACGCTTTTGCGTTGTCCAACCTAGTAGTAACAAAAAAAACCAATAGAAATTCAACAGTGCTACCATAAAACGTCATTTTTGACAGTCCGGGACTATAGTGAATAGAGTTATCGAGTTGCTCTACGGCCGGTAATGTTATGCTTGCAAAATACCACAATCACAAATTACAACAGCGTTACCACCTGCTATGATTTTTATCCCAACATAATGAAACACTTCCGGCTGAATTTCGATAAATCACTGTTGAGGTAGCTTGGAGAATCGGAAGCGATGCTAAATGCCCGCTAAAATGGTAAGCCCCGGCACAGGTCGATAGACGAAATTTGCAGCTCACCGTATAGTCGCTTTATATCTATAGTCCGGCCATAGCCGAAATGTCAGTGTAATTTTGGAATCAAAATAAATGGCCATTTTATTTTATTCCTGATATCCTTTTATTATACCCAAATTCATCTTTGTAACTCTAATAGTGAAATATTTTAATTAATTTCTTTAATATAATATCAAATCTTTGTCTTACATTAATAAATTAACTTGATCTTCTTATATGTAATTCATTACAATATATACGCCACGTGAATTAAACATTTAATCACCCAACGATATGATCTCACTCGCACTATGTGCTTGTGAGCTCAACATCTTTTCGTGAATAAACGTATGTTTAATTCACTTACTATATATAATATTTAATATGCATATACATGTGAATAAAGAGATTTTATCAATTCGGGGAAACTAACTCAGCTTCGCCTCGATTAAAAAGCTTGCACCTTGTACGGAAAAGGTACACTTTTCTACACTTGTTGTATAATATACTATTATCGCATTTAATATGGTAATGTACTACATCTCAACATTTAAAGTAGTTGAGTAAAGTGATATTTTGCACCATAGCAACCATTAAATCATAGCAACAGCGATTTGTTTCACGTTTGGCAATACGGGATTATATTGTTTGTGGCACTCGAATTTGACATTGACTTACAGTGCCCCCAGCAACACACTTCAGTACTGCAAAACGTATAACATCAACTGGAGCTGTTTATTGTGTTTCAGTACATAAAAACAACTTATGCTTTGTTTGGTTATGTTTTGACATTTAATGTCACTTTTATATAAACTTATTGTTTCATATTTTTATATGAAATGCGTTGGAAAAGTGGTTTTACTGAACTCGTATGGCTGGTTAAGAACTTACTCGCTAACGCTCGCACTCAAACCAGCCATACGTGTTCAGCAGAAAGTCATTTTTCTAAACTTGTTGCGCAATATTATAACACTTTATTTAAAAATTATAATTGTTTTGAATTGTTGGTGATGGTCAGAGCATTTGTTATTACAATTTTTTTTAAATACCTATGTTCTTTTACGTTGGATACAAAAAAAATGTTATTTATGTACAGGGTGGGCAAATTTAGATGTTTTCATAGGGAATCTGGATAACTATAGGAGATATAAAAAAATGAAACCTCCTTCCTCGATCTCATTTTTTCTAGAAAAGTTTAATGGTGAAAACCAGAATTGGATATCGTCTTTTGTTTTCGTGTTATAAACGAAAGTTGATTTTTCGACTTCGATCTTGCTTATTTATGAAAATAGAAAAAATAATCTCCGAGTTCTTCTGGCATTTTTTTTATGAAAATGCAGTTTCGTAGTCAGTTTTTCAAAAAAGGTTTCGAATTTCTAGTTAAGCCATAAAGTTGTATATGGAACTCATAGTTGGTTGTGTTATAATGAGAGCGATTTTTTTACCATTCCAGTGGATTCTATTTTGTGGGCCGATTTATTAACTTTCAGTACATTATAGCAAAAACTCGCAATTTTCAAAGTAGTTTTTAAAATGTCTTCGTATTCTAGTTAAAGGTTCGTATTATTTAAAATAAACATGATTAAACAAAGTATCTGTCATTCAATTGTTACAATACTAACAGTTTGATTATAGATATTAACGATACTAGTTTGATTATGAGTATCTTAACGACACGAGTTTGATTGCCAAAAACGAGGCGGTGAGCCGAGTTTTGCGGCAATCAAACGAGTCTCGTTAAGTGCCATAAGCAAACGTGTATTGTTCAATATTTTATCTTCATCAATAAATTCTGGTTCAGTGTATTTCTTGATACAAAAAGAGTGCGGTAATGAAGCTCATAACGATACTAAAATTAATTTAGTTAAGAGTCTATAACAACACTGATGAAGATAAACAGAATTAATCACATTTGATTGCTGCTTATAATATCATTCAGTGTCTGTCATAAATTTGGACATATATGGTAAATTGTTTTATTGTTCATTAATCAGCAAATTTTATTCTCGATAAATCAACTCTTATAGCGATAAAAAAAGTGCATCCTTTTTTACAGCGATAAAAATGCCTGTTCCTTATAAGCAGACTACATCTATTATCCATTCACAAAACTCATGAACTGTCAATGTCAAATTTTTAAAATATTTGCTGAGTGTACCTGGAAATTACAGGTTTTTTGGGAATGTACTTTGGATCTAGTGATTTCTAGTAATATTTAAAGTTAAGGTTATGTCACATGTGTTAAAAGTCACAACTATTTTCTTCTAGTTTTTCCTTGTAATAATTAACTATAGCTTTTTTTTTCCTTTCCAATAATAAAACCCCCTTTCGTTTCTGTTCCATTGCAATAATTGAAGTGTATGCACAAAAATTAAAGAATTTGGGAGGTTACTTTTTTACAAGAAAGTGTAACATAAGTCAAGTTTTTAAATGTCTAACATTTCAGTGCTGCCAATATCAGCAAGTAGAAGTTCTAAAACAAAATTTAAACAAGGTACCAACTTGACAGCGTTTTGACAGTTCACGAGTTTTGTGAATGGATAGTAGTAAGCGTACGTCACTTTCATGTCTGCCCTGTCAGTTATGATTACTTGGTGAAGTTAATAAGATAATTATTGTAGTTCATTCATATACCAGGTGGCCATAAATATCTGAGATCCCGGTAGCCATGGAATTAGCTACTTATAAATGTTGGTTAGCATTATATTTCAATTATAATAAGTATTGGTATGTAATGTAATAAAATGCAAGGTTATTGACACCATTTCTTAAATACGACTCGATTATAAAAATCTCCTGTTCTAACTCCATTACCTATTGCAATCTGTAATAATTTTTGACAGATAAGAATTTTAGTTGTGATGACATTAATGACATTTAGTTTAGTTGGACTCATCACTTTAATAAAGCGGTGTTGATTCCAAAGGTAACGTGATATCAGTTATTTATGGCCACCCGGTATTATGTCGTTAATTTATTTTACCAAAAAACACTCGAGCTTTTCTTTTAAGCATAAATTTCTCTTTGTAAATATTTTTCGATCAGTAATTTTGCTCGAAAAACTGACATTTAACAAAATCGTTCGACCTTTGGTCTCGCGATTTTGTTATGTCAGTTTTTCTCATAAAATTGCTGATTGGTAAAATTATTTCATTACAAAGAGAAATTTATCCGATAACAAAAAAGCTCTTGTGCTTTTACTATTGATAAAACCAAAAATGCACTTGCCAAAATTTAAATAGCTCTTTTCATATACGGGGGAGGTTTGAAAATATGAAAATAAAGTATCCTTATTTTTCAAAATACACAAAACCGTTACTAAATATTTGTTATAACATTTCAATTAAAAATTATAATTGTTTTGAATTCTTTTTAATGTTCGGATCGTTTGTTATTACAATGAGCTAAGTGAGCAAAACTCAAGTTTGACAAGACATACTTACCATATCCGATAATTGCTTTGAAGTATCCTATTTTTCGTAATACACTTGGTGGTAAGAAAAATTAGGAAAAACCAGTAAAAATTGTTTTTTGGAATGGGTGGCTGTGACTTCATAATAATTGACACCTTCTGTTAATTATAAATAGCTTATATCAATACAATAAGGGCACTTTAGTCATGAGCCATTTTCGTATTTCCGAAAGGAGGTGCTTAAATTTTGGAAGGTGCATTTTTAGTTTGAGACTATGCAGGAACTGTGATCGAGAATAAAATTTGCTGATAAATGATATTAAAAAAAATCCATGTGGCCAAATTTATGACGAACACTGTATATTATGTTATATGTTATGATATACCGGGTGACAATGAGACTAGTGCCATGCTTATATCTTCTTTATTTATGAATGGATTTGGATAAAATTTTATACCAAGATACTATACATATTTTCTGATTGGCCGATAGATATAGTCAAAATGGCATACTTCCGGTTTTACCGGAAATTATACCAACTTTGATTTTTTAAATGTTTACCCTGTATATTTTGTGTTTTTCTGAATCTACGGCTCAAATTACATACGACAATGCTGCCAAATTTGCTTAGGTATTATTAGTTATTACATAAAAATATTTAAAAAAATAATTGATTAATTAATTTTCAGTTTCAGATAAAGATAAAGTAGTGCATAATGCATATTGTTAGATTGGTAATTGCATTTTCTATCTAATGGCAAGATGGCCCTTAATAGGTGCCATTTAAAAAAAGTGACTTTCTTAAAAAAACGAGTTTAGCAAACTATATTCATTTATTAAAGGTTTGTTATTGACCTTATTGATAAAATAGCTATTATTAAGAGTTGCTAGAGTCAATTAAAATAGATTTTCCAAGTCAAGGCCTTCTATGGTAAAAAAATGAAATTAAAAAAATCATTTTTTTGTTTAAAAAATTGAAATTTGACAAGACCATTATATGTAATTTGACTCGTAGATTCAGAAAAACTTAAAATATACAGGGTGTTTTATTTAAAAAATTAAAGTTATTATTATTTCCGGTAAAACCGGAAGTCAGCCATTTTGACTATATCTATTGGCCAATCAGAAATTATGTCTAGTATCTTGGTATAAAATTTTATCCAAATCTATTCATAAATAAAGAAGATATAAGCATGGCCCTAGTCTCATTGTCACCCGGTATATATGTACAGCCTGTTTTAGAGTAAGCGCCTTATTTTTTTAGCCACACTATGGGTACTACTAATATGTTTCAGGATATTCTCTACACGATGGTGATATCAGATTTTCAATTGGACGAATTATTTCAAAATTGCGACAATCAACTTTTTTTTTAAATGGAATGCCATCATTTTTTTTTATTATTGAGATCCTAAAAACATTCATTTTACGATAGTATTTCGTTTTTCTTAAAAATTTATTTCTTTACCTATCAAAAAGCAAACTAATATTTTAATCTAGTTGCGCATGAATGTTTTACACTCGATGTTATTTTTGTCCAAATATCAAGTAGCGGTAGACACAAAAGAAACAATTAAACTTTATTTGTAATAAACTTCTACTTTTTGAAACTCAAAATTAAAAATTTACATCAAATAAAAATTAGGTATTTACAAAAAATGCTCGAAATATTTTCCTTCTTTTTCAATACATAAATTGAAACGTCGTCCAATGGAGCTAATAGATCGAAGGATAATTTCCGGAGAAATTTTGTTTATGCAAGTACGAATTCTCTCTTGCATATTTTCAATAGTTGTTGGTTCAACGATGTACACCTGGGATTTTACATATCCCCAGAGAAAAAAGTCCAGTGGTGTCATATCAGGTGACATAGGTGGCCAACCAACTGGTCTTCCACGACCAATCCAAATTCTTATAAAAAACGTGACTGAAAAACGTATACATTGTTTTTATTTTCATAAATAAGGGAGGTATAATCGCAAAACAAAAAATCGAACATTTTTTTATCACTCGAAAACAGAGGACGACAGCCTGTTTTGATTTTCACCATTAAGATTTTCTCAATAAAAGATCTCCTATAGTTATCGGGGTTCCCTATGAAAACATCGAAATGTGTTCACCCTATGCGGATACATTATAAAGTATTGTTTACAATATAGTTTTGTGACAATAAAGTAGGTGTTTACAGTGCTAGTAAAGTAAAGTTTACTTTAGCGTAAATTTGCTATGTTGCGTCCGCCAATGTAGAACCATGTATGGAAAAGCAAAAAATAAAAAAAAAGAATATAACGCTGAAAATACATAAGTTAAGGGAAGGTACACGAAAAATAAAATTTGCAGATGGGGTTACACACAAAATAAATAAAATGGGAGAGGCAGATATGTGGAAAATATTAAAGAATTTAGTATTGGATGTTGCTAGGGTGCCTTGATGCCAATTTGACGTATCTGTCATTTAACAGGGTAGGGACACAAACAGTTTTTTAATTGCGTAGTATAGTAGATTATGCAATGAGGGCGAGAAATGCGTTAAGCCCGAGAGTCAGAAATTGTACTGAAGCAAAATAGCATTCTCCCCGAGTTGTATATACTATTTTTTCTACTGATGACATTGAAATCAGTCATTCTGACATTGATTCCGGTGGTTGAAATTGCATTTCAACCACTAGAGATTGAAATGCTCGGACTACCGGGATTTCAAACTGTTTGACATACAATTGGTGACAAGAGAAATGTCACTTTATGTTTATTTTTGTTCTAAAGTGCATTAACTTGTTAAAATAAGTGAAAATTCGTAGAAAAGTTAGTATATGTAACTCGTGGGCTGATAAAATGTCAACCACTTGTCCCATAATATACTATTTTTCACGTTGCATGAAGATTTTAAACGAAAAACCTGTATTTTTTAAACGTCATTTATTGACATTTTAGTTACAATTAGTTTAAAATTAGTAGCCTATGGTAAATTCTAAAGTTGGTGGCACTGTAAGTAATTATGACAAGAGCTCACAATTATGTCAAATTCGAGGTTAGCAGGTTAGGTTTTGCGTAAGTTTGTATCAAAACTGACGCAAAACCTAACCTGATAACTTTGAATTTAACATAATTGTGAGCTCTTGTTGCTCAGTCATAATGAAAACTCCCTCGGGCCTAGGGACATTTCTCCTCTCTAGGGAGTAATTCATTATTTCTCTCACGATTTTGATATCGTCGAAACCGTGGTTTACTCCCAAACGTGAAAAAAAAATTATTGTTACGTCGGCATTACTTTTCAACTGACATATCTATAAATGTTCGAGAAAAACATTATTAGAAGGTATTTTATTGTATTATATTAATGAAAACTATTTGCTATGTACTGCATTTTATAATCTGCATAATGAAAAAAATGCTGGGTGTTAGTGTGTACAAATAAATTTGGTGGAATTTTCATATTATGTATTTGGAAACCATAACCTCAATTGTAAACTTCGTTTAAACACAACGGAGTAGTTTTACACAGCTAAATTGAGGTCTTGGATAGAAATGAATATACTTATCGTTTTTAATTCAACTTTACTCAGTGTGTGTTAGAAAGATCTCACTTAGAGCAAGCTATGATCAAACTGAAGTTGTAATTTGTTGTAATTTGAGTAGAGTTGAATTAAAGGTGATATATTCTTTTCTATCTAAGGCCTACCTTAAAAGAGTACGAAATGAACAGAGTATACAGAGGAATTTAGATGAAAAGATATATGTATCAGTATTGTAGATAAAATTTAAAACGGAACTAGAAGAGAAGTTCGAAGAAGATCAATATGATTTTAGAAGACCCATATTTCTTATAAGACAAATTTGTGAAATGACAATAGACCATCATCATTTCGGCATAATACTTAATAGTCCATTTTCTAAAAGCTAAAACTTCGCCAAAGTTCTAACTTCGTTGACTCAAAACCGATTTTGAAACATTTTTTTATAAATAATTTCGGAAAAAGTTTATAGAAAAGTTCCCCATAGGTGAGAAGGTGTGTTTTTTTCAATTATTCAATAATTAAAACATATACAGAAATAATATGCTCACTACAATTGGGATACGCAAATTGCAGGCTCTTAGAGGAAGATTTTGGCAGGTTTAAAAAAATGTATATCTTTATCAGGAGAAGCTAAAGCTGTTAATATAACTAATACGTCTATATCCTCTGATACTACGACTATCATTTGATGCATTGACAGCTGTTGTAACTATTAACCGATCAGCATCACTTTCCGCTTGAGAGCAGGGATATTATTTCCAGTTAAAGTTTCTTTTAAAAAATCAATAAAACTATTAAACTTTGTAAAAAAATGCACCCTGGATCACTGACGATATAAGGCTCGTAATGACAATCAGAGACAAAACTTTGACAAGTTTAAAATAACTATAATTCCTGCTCACTGGAACTGCTACCAAACCCTGAGAAATTTTACCACACAAGCTGTTAAACGTGAAAAGAAGGCGTACTTGGATTTTAAACTACAGAATTGTTAATTTAGGGAAATCTGGAGTGAACTAAAAAGGCTAGATCTGAAGCGTTCAAAATATAATGATTAAACCACTAACCTCCAGAATCCCAATTATATTATAGTATTTCACATTACAAGCCAGGTAAAACAGGTTTTACTGGCGATAGGATTGGGATGACTGGCGAGCCGTCAGGCGAGCCTGTCATATCCTTGAGCCAGTAAAAATTGTTACCTGGCGTGTATTGTTGAATGTTTTATTTGTTTCTCACTTGTAAATAACTAGAAATTCACCATTTATTCAAAATGTCAAACTGACAAGCAACTAAATTAATCAAAATGACACATACTAAGGAAGACAACTCTGGCTTTGCACGCTGTCATTTATATATGAGCACGCTTGTAAAATATAACTGGCTAGCCAGTAAAAAATTTACTGGCTAGCCAGTTATGAAACATTTTCAAGGTGAATACAGTGACTTGATAAATTGATGTTTACAAGTGAGGAACAAATAATAGTACTTTATGTAACTAGTCCTCTAAAGCCATTTGAGGACGTGTTGCATACAACGTTTTTTTGTATTAGCTCTCCAAACAGTTTCAATTACCATTAACGCAGCATTATATTAGGAGGCCGCGCGAAAATGTATTTTTTGCTCCCCAAACTGGTTACTTTGGAAACTGTCTAGGATCCTCAAAATGGCCATTTAGAGGCCTTGTACTTAAAGTCGTCATGACAACTAATGTTTGAGTCCGCTAAAATGTTGCCATGACGACTTTAAGTACAAGGCCTCTAAATGGCCATTTTGAGGATCCTAGACAGTTTCCAAAGTAACCAGTTTGGGGAGCAAATACAAAAAATAATTTTTTGCACTACTAGTCTCAGAACGCACCGTTATTGGCCTATTTTTAGGTCGTGAAGTTGATTTTCTCCACCAAGGGAGAGAAAGTAAAATAAACAATTTTCACCGTGGTAACTAATAAATTGCTAAGTTACCAAATATGACTATTTTAATTTTGACGTTTTAAAGAGCTGTATTGTCAGGTTGACAGTTAAAATATTTTCGAAATTTGTTGGGAATTTAGGTATTACGCAGTTTGGTAGTGCAAAAAATAGTATATACACCACGGTAGCGAATCGTCTTATAACCTTCGCGCTTTAGATACTTCGCGCTGCGCGCTCAGTATCTAATATGCGCTCAGGTTATAATACTGCGCTTCGCTACCTTGATGTATAATATACTATTTTGCACTACTAGTCTCAGAACGCATCGTTATTGGCCTATTTTTAGGTCGTGAAGTTGATTTTCTCCACCAAGGGAGAGAAAGTAAAATAAACAATTTTCACCGTGGTAACTAATAAATTGCTAAGTTACCAAATATGACTATTTTAATTTTGACGTTTTAAAGAGCTGTATTGTCAGGTTGACAGTTAAAATATTTTCGAAATTTGTTGGGAATTTAAGCATTAAACTGTTTGGTAGTGCAAAAAATAGTATATACACCACGGTAGCGAATCGTCTTATAACCTTCGCGCTTTAGATACTTCGCGCTGCGCGCTCAGTATCTAATATGCGCTCAGGTTATAATACTGCGATTCGCTACCTTGATGTATAATATACTATTAACATTGAAAATGTTTAACGAATTGGATATGTGACGTTAGTACGGTGGTCTTTTAGCGATTTGTGTGACGCTTGGAAAATGCACAGTTTTTAAGAATTTGTGCAAGCTGTAAATATTGCAGGTGAATGTTCTGGGTGTCAATTTGAAGCTCTCGCCAAGAGCGAACTTTCTGGAGAGGTTGTGAAAATGTAAGATTCGAGGGGGCGAAAATACGAAGGTTAAAACGATTTTTTTGGCACAAAAGCGTTCGGTGCTGTTACATCGCATATTTTTTGAAAGATCTAAATATGATTTGGGGCTAGTTGGAAAGAAGATGAACCAACGCTCATCGTAGTGACTGGTTTTTGGGGTCTGCGATGCATAGGGGCGAAGTTACAGGGTTAGAAATCTGAGGTGCATTTGTAGCAAACTGGATGTTCGCATACACAGGGGGAAAGAAAAAATGTCGAATTTTGTTTTTGGTAGCATGTAGATGAATCTATGGGTTTTTAAGAATTTTGCGGCTCAGGTTGATTTAGGGGTTGCAAAATGGGGAAATCGTTATAATTATCAGAAAAATTGTAAAATTACTATTTGTGTGAAGTGCGCTGTTTGGAGACTTTCTACTGGTCGAATTTATTTTTTAAGAGAATTTGGGAGGTGGAAATTTGGCGGACCAGGTGGATTTGAGGTTTGCAAAATGGGGAAAACTTTATAATTATCAGAAAAACTTTAAAATTAATATTTGCGTGAAAAGATCTCTTTGGAGACTTTTTACTAGTGTTTTTATTTTTTAAGAGAATTCGGAATGTGGGAATTTTGGGGTTCAGGTGGATTTGGGGGTTGCAAAATGGGGAAAACGTTATAATTATCAGAAAAACCTTAACATGAATATTTGTGTGAAATTCGCTGTTTGGAGATTTTTTGCTGATCGATTGTATTTTTTAAAAGAATTAGGGATGTGGGAATTTTGCAATCCACTTGAATTTGGGGATGGGCAAATGGGAAAAACGTTAAAATTAATATTTGTGTGGAATTCGCTGTTTGAAGACTTTCTACTGGTCGATTTTATTTTTTAAGAGAATTCGGGATGTGGGAATTTTGTGGCTCTGGTGGATTTGGGTGTTGCAAAATGGGGAAAACGTTATAATTATAAGAAAAACCTTAAAATTATCCGATTGGAGATTTTCTACTGGTCGATTAAATTTTTAATGAGAATCGGTAATGCGGTTGTAAAGGGGGGGGGGAGATTAGCCTATCTTTTTATTTTTTAAATACGTAAAATGTGCATTTTTTTTATTCTGGCCCTTTGTGATATTGTAAATTTGCAAGCAAATAGTAAATAGCGCGTCTGATTGTATTTTATTCTAACATGAATAATATTACGTGGGTTAAGGTCATTGCCGCGCTGCACTTGTTAGGAGAATGGTAGTGGCCACTGGCAGGGTTGGGATGTTAGTGTCAGCTGTTTGTACTAAAACTTAATTCGCAATTGTAATAGAAAAAATTGATTGGGGCTTTAAAAATATAAGTACGATGCATATGTATATATACGGAAAATGCAAAGTTACTTAGTTTATACAATGTAAAAACTTCCCATACAACAAATCCATTTAAAATATATTTATTAAAAAATTATGTTAAGGTTTACTTTCGTGTTAGTTGATGTAATAGTATTATTTCTGATTTTCGAACGCATGCCGATTGCATTTTTATTTTCGGAACTCACTTCGTTTGCGCGAGCAGCCGTGCTTTGCAACACAAATTCTTTCTTCTGCAGCCAGAAAGCATTTTGAGCGGTCGTGTTTCAGGCCCAAGCCAAAGCTGATATTGTAATTCTGCACGTGGTGAAATTTTTTGTCGTAACTGTTGGTTTACGGATTTGTTGGGTTGGCTATGTTAATTATTTTGTGGAGACAAATGGATGGTCACTCACTTATAATGCCATGTTAATATGGATCTTATGGGTCAGGAAATCGAATGAAGCAAGATATAGTAATTATTGGCGCTTCCATTGAAGAAGCTATGCAACGTTTAGCTAACTTATTGCGTGCTTAGGTTTGCTCTAGATTTTTCGCTAATGCGTTATGTATTTATCATTAATTAGCGCTCCTCGCAAGACCGTCAATTTTGGGCTGTTGATAAGGAAAATCTAATTGCACTCTACTGAAGGCGCACACCTGTTAGTTTGCTGAGCACTATCTGTCTACGCGAACAGGGACCACATTCTCACGATAGCGGCACAGCGTCAGTCAACGACGCTACATCTTGCAGAGATTTACTGGGGGAACTTTGAACCATTGCTACAATCCAAGCTGGAGGACGCGATCTAGCATTTTTATTTATTTTTCTACTTTTTTATTAGTAAATTGCTCATTAAGCACTGTTTACTTGATTAGTAAAATCGTTGTTACAAATAGTGTTACGTAATGATAATGACTAACACGTAATTTTTTTTATTACGTTACAGTTAGCTTCTGTTGTTTGTACGAAGCGGTGTAGGGATGTGACTGCAGCCGCCTAATTTTTAAGATGGTGTGACAGATAGTTTGACAGTTAATAAAATATTTCTTTTTCGTTTAACGAAATGAGTGTGATCGTAGAAAAAGTATAGTACGCAACTCGAGCTATAGAGCAATTACACGCTCGTGGAATTACACACGCGCCGCTACGCGGCTTGTGCGTAACTTTTCCAACTCGCGTGTAATATGCTTCCTACAGCTCTCGTTGTGTAATATACTATTTAGTATTACAGCAATTTCCGTAATGCAGGCGAGAAGGCACTCGTTTTCTTTTCAAATAGTAAATTTACATGTTATTTGATTTCACAAGCAGTGGCAGAGTTTATGCCAAAAGGAACATAGGAGTAAGCGAGTTTATGCCAAAAGGAACATAGGAGTAAGCATATTTAAGACTGTCGCATGTTAGATTGTGTAAACGTTGTATGAACTGCTAGTCATAATATGATTACAATCTACGCCATAGAAGAAATATATGTGTATTACTGTTGATCTACATATTTACTATTTGTGTAGTCGATACTACTCGCTATGTGACGTTTGAATTATTGCTTTACTCAATTTTTATCTTATAATGGAACCGCCGATCGGAAGGCTTGTAATTCTCAGAACTCCTTTAAAACAGCTAATAAATGTAATAATAATAATGACTCATAATAAGCAAAACATTTAAAGTTATATAAAAAAATTGAATGTAATATCGAATTTAACATCCTTATCTAATTGCAAGTTAATATTAAAGTGTACAAGTTGCTGAAAAGGTTCAAAACTGTAGTGCGTATTATTTATTAATGATCTGCTATACAGTAGAATATACATATAATACAGATGTGAACAATGTTAAAACTTTTTTTTATTTCTATCTCTTGTAATTTTTTCAGATTTTGGAAATTTTGTGCCAGACTTGAAAATTAGCAAAATTCATTTTCAATGCATTAACGAAGGTTGGTAAATTGCAACTTCTGTAAATTCGGTCTCTCTCAGCAGATTTTATTCCATGTTTCTGATAATCGTCAACAATTTCTTTTTTTTCCCATAATTACGTACAACAAAATTAATATATAATAACAGTACCACCAAGCATACAAAAGCCCAGAAAATATGTGAACTAAATCTAAACTTCCCAAAAAGAGAACTAAAGAACCAATAAAGACCAAGCTTTGCGGAGAGGTACATTCAAACAAAAAACAAATGTCACTTCGCTATTGCTGTTATTACGTCAGATAGAATTGTCAAATTTCCAGGTTTTTTAGTGCTGTTGTTCATTTGTTTTGTTGTTCTTTCTTTATTTTTGTTAGTATTGCTTTTCTTTAGTTCTGTTTATTATTGTTTACTTATTCGCCGTTTAAATTTGGGCGGCTTGGTTATTTACCATCAAATCGTGAGTATTAAATGCTTTCTAAAATGCTACCTTATATTTACGTAATACTAAGTTCTTTTTACATAGGCTTACAATGAGCTATAAAGCAAAAAAACTTTTGTGCATTCAGAAACAAGAAGTATCATTGCAAATGTCATAACGTGTTTTGAAGAACAGAAGACTTCTGGAACGTTGATATTTCCGGTAGAGCAATCTACAGAACGAGCAGCCGCAGCAACTGGAAAATCAACCTCTCTGATAAAGAAAGTTCTTCAGGAGTATCCTACAGCAGGTAATACATATAAAATAACAATATTATTTCTCAGCATTGTCATTAAAAAACTTAATGCAGGTAATACTTTAGTCCTTATTTCTTTCAGGCATTACTTCTTTAACATCTCAGCAGAAGAAGAAACTCAAGGAAGACTCAAAGAAAATCGTTCTCGACGATTTTGATTTGGGAGTTTTGCAAAGAACGGTTCATGAAATGTGCACTGTGGAACATAAAGTACCGCGGCTAAACAGATTGAATGAAAAAGTTAACTATACTGGTCGTCGAGAAACTTTGAAAAAGAATTTAAACGAAATACTATTTCATTATAAAAAATGTTGTGACAAAAGGAAATTGCTCATGGAAAGGAGGGACATTGTAGAGTGGCATTCTAGGTATTTAAGAAAAATAGAAGAAAACGGAGAACTAGGTATGAACAAAAACCTGTAACGTTCCTAAAAGAAACATATATTCATCCTAATTACGGAGTAGGAACATGCTGGTAGTCAAATGATGGATCAGGTCTTTACAAAAGATATATTTAAATGATTCGGGATTTTGGTAGTCGGTACATTGCAAAACGAGAATCGATTACAAGCATGTCTATTATAAGAAGAATATATTGTATTTGGGTCAGATTTTTTTCTCTTTTCAGCTTTTCTTTGCTCTGTCGATCTTAATGTCTATTTCCATTGTTTAAATTTTTTTATATTAGCCTTTAGGATAATTGATAATTAGGCAATCTAATATATTTATTTTATATAATCTCTCAGTAATCATAAAAATATGTATTGCATTCTTAGCTGTTCTATGTACTATTATTTTTGTTACAATGAATTTATTTACTAAGTAGTGGTTTAGTAACTTAAACACTGTTATGTGTAAACGAACTAGAATGATTTTTAAAATAAAATTTTTAAATTTCCCGCGTTTACGAATGTTTATATATTTTCTACGGAGTTTAATTTTCAAACGAAGCTAACGCCAGCCTTCCCTACCTGAGGTTTTTGTGTGCTTGGTGGCACTATATCTGAAATTGCACCATACTGTTGATCAAGTTGCCATTAGTTTTCATGTAATAACATTCCTCCGTCGGTCGGTCACAAACAGCAAATCGTAATTCAGTAATATCTTTTGGTAATTGTACAGAGGTCGTACAAAACACGTTCTTAGGCGTTCTAATCTATTTAAATTTCAGTTAATTTAACAGTTTTAGAATTTTATTTCTATATAATTGTAAATAATAATAATATTCGTACAGAATAAAAATTAACCTTTTAATGCTATATTTATAACCAGTGCGTCCAAAACTTCTAGATATGAGGCAATAAACGAAATTCTAAAATGAAGCTATTTTGCCACCTTACAGACATTATTTTCCATTTTTTATACATTTTAACATAATATTTGAGATCAGCGACCCAAAAGGGTTTCGATATGTATAAGAAATAAAATCTAAATAAACAAGTTTACGCTTTTCCACCATTTTGGATACGGCTTTTTTATTTTAGTTGAGTTTTAATGTCAAATTCGTAATCAGCGACCCCAAAAATCCCCAGACATCTAATAAAAATAAAAAAAATACGATAAAAAATTATACCTTCGACGCCATTTTTGTTTTTAGACCAATTTTGAGGCCAAATTCGTAATCTGCGAACCCAAAATCAAATGTCAGGCAATTGTTTAAATAAAATTTATTTCATACTGATGTCAAAAATGACATTTTTCGGATTATTTATGGTACAAAAAATGGAACATTAATATCCTAGTACTTTAAAGTAAAATTTTAAAGTTCAAGTACTTTAAAACTTATTTATTGTACAAAAAATGGAACATTAAAGTCCTAGTACTTTAAAGTAAAATTTTAAAGTTCAAGTACTTTAAAATTATACGTCTGTTGTTGACATGAAATTTGAAATGCTTTACAACTTTTTATTTAAAATTCATTAAACTTGCAGTATGAAATAAACCGTTGTATTCACCACGAACGAAAAGTGTTTTTTTGCACTCATGATTTCAAAATTCATATTTCCCGGTCATTCCCGATGCGCCGAAAATGACTTTTCCCGCACCGGGGTGTTTTTTACTTTCCCACAAAAACTATGGCAATTGTGTGTTCCAGGGGCGCTGTAAACGTCAACAAAATCTAACAGGTGCTAGGATACGTATAAAAATTTAGTAATTTCTGCTGCCAACTCAGTAAAGTTGTAAAACACTAAATAATATTTTTTTAACTTTTTCAAATATTTTGAGTTATTCGTTACAAAAAACATTGTACCTACCTCTTTCGGGAAGAATTTTCCCGAATTCGCACTACATGCAGCACTCCCTTCGGTCGTGCTGCAAACAAAGTGCTCATTCGGGAAAATTAACTTCCCGAACTTGTTAGGTAAATAACTATTTCCATTTGTGGAGTTTTTTTGTATATGTGTTTTTATTTAATATTGCACTATTATTTTTAAGTTGTATTTCTTTAACATTAATTACAGTAACTCTGAAGTTATACTGCTCAACAAAATTAGGGGAACACTTTTTTGAACACCTATAAGTTTTCCAGTAAATAATGGAAGCAGGATGTTTTCTTGTTATATTATTCTCTAGACTTGTATTGACAAAGTGTAAAAAAAAATACGGTGATTTGTTTGCTCGTTTTCTTCGTAGACGCCAAAATGTCAAGAAAGTTTCAAAACAAAGGTTTTTGATCACCAAGCAAACATCCGAAACTCATCAAATTAGTCATAGGACACAGGAAACGTCAGTATGAACTTTTTCAGTGTTTCTGAGTTCAAAATGCGTTATTTAAGTGACATTGTTTCTTTGCTTGAAGATGGTCGATCTATGCGGTATGTCGCAAACCAGCCCCAATCGACTCCATCTGTTATCTGCAGAGCATGGCATGGGTACCAAGAAACGGGTAGATATTCCAGGAGAACTGAACAAGGCCGTGAAAGAAAAACTACTACTCGGGACGACTGTTACATTGTTAATTTTTATCTTCGCCGAAGAACTGATACTTCTCGTGAGCTACAAAATCTACTCCGAAATGCCACCGGTGTAACAATTTCCGTTCAGCCGGTTCGAAGACGACTCAAAGAAGTCAACCTGACTTCTCATAAGCCTGTGCGAGCTCCTCGCTTGACCAGGGATCACAAAGTTATCCGTCTAAATTTTGCTGGTGAACATGTGCAATGGCAACTTTGACACTGGAGGTCTGTGCTTTTTACTGACGAGTCGCGGTTTTGTCTAACTTATTGGGATGGTCGTATACGAGTGTACAGACGTCCTGGAGAGCGATACACGGCGGCGTGTAGACAGAAAGCGGACCGATTCGGAGCTGGATCGTTCATGGTAGAGATGGGCGCGTGAGTGAGTTTTCACTCACGTCACGCACGTTTCACGCTTGCTTTAGACACTTACGTTCACGCTCACGTTCACTCACGTTCACGGCGTGACACGCAGCTTTCATTTCAAAATTTAAATTCAGATAGAACAGAATGTTCAAATTTAAAACCAATGAAAAAACCCTAAACAAAACTAAAAATATGTTTTGTACGTGACATAATTTACGTGATATGTTGCAGTCAGAATAGTTGACATAAAAAGAAAAAAATGAAAATTGACTACAATAACTTCGACAAGGGATAAATACTGATTTCTTGCACATGCATTTCTTGCAGCCGTTTTCAAAGACATTACTTTTAATACCAAAAGCTGTCATTGGAATTGACGTTTCCCTTATTGATATGAGTACAGAAGGTATATGTTGCTAGGCAACACTTTTAATTCGTAGGTTTAAAAGTACCTTTACGTAAAAGGATCAACATTTTCAGCGTTAAGCCGAGTATACAAAGCAAAACATTATTTTTATTAAAATAATAAGTTCATCTACACAATAAATTGGTTTAAAAATAAAACGAGCACCCAGGGCACCCTGCAGTTTTTTATTCGTTACTAAATATTTAACGTGAAATTAACGTGAAACGTGAATCACGCCTTGGCAATTTTCACTCACGTTCACGTCATGATTTTCGAATATTAGTCACGTTCACGACGTGACACGCCGTGACACCACGTGACACGACTGTTTTCACATCACGCGCCCATCCCTAGTTCATGGTATGGGGTGGCATCAGTATAGACGGTCGCACCGACTTGGTTGTCGTTTCCCAACGTCTCAACGCACAAATTTGTGTTGAGACGATTCTTCAAGAGCGTGTCGTGCCATTTGCGAACAATTTCGGCGATGGCTTTGTATACCGTAAATTTAACAACAAACTTCCTCCAGGAACAAGAAATCCAAGTGATGGAGTGGCCAGCCATGAGTCCGGACTTAAATTCCATCGAACACGTTTGGAATTTACTCGACAGGCGTATTTTAGAAAGCGTCCTACTGCACCTCAGACTCTTCAGGGGTTGACTGAGGTCCTTATGGAACAATTGCGAAATTTGCCACAAGACATGTTAAGACGTCTTATTCGCAACATGCTTTGACGATGCCAGGTTGTCATTGATGCTAATGGAGGGCACACGCGCTACTAAAACTCGGTATTCGGGCGCTAACAAAATTTCCAACATTTTAAGTGACAAATCACATTTCGATTTTGGTAGTCTTCTCAATAATTTGGCCTTACTCAAGAAAACCGTTAAATTACAGAATATTTGTTGCTGTATCTTGTTGAGTAATGTTGAAAGAACAATATACTACAGTTAATACTTGCGTCTGTCTTTAATTTGAAAAATTCTGCACGGCTAAAAAAGTGTTCCCCTAATTTTGATGAGCAGTGTATATTACTATAAAATAAAATCTGCTCACATCTACTATTTTTCAAGCGCAGGCTTTTTCTACCTACCCTACCCGTGTTTACTATATTTTATATATCTTAGGAAAATTTTGACATAGAAAGGTCATCTTGTGTTCAAATTGTTGAAAATTTAATGTACTTTGAATGTGATCTTAATATATTTTTACATACATCACTTAGTTTACAAGATATTTAACATAATTCATAGGCTTTGAAAATTTTTTCGTTTTTTTTTAAAATTTGTGTACTTTAAAAAATGATATCTCGGAAACTATCAAACTTATATGGCTTGTCTTGTACTTAAATTGTAGACAATTTACTCTACTTTCAAAAAGGTAAGAAGGATTATTTTCGACAAACCTTTAGTTTTTGAAATATTCGGCAGAAACGAAAAGAAGTGCTTACATTTTACTGTTTTTGCGAGATGGCGGTGTGCGCGGTGGTGCGCTACAGTGGCTATATACAAGACAGTGTGGCCATAGGGATGTCTTCGCCGCTATTGGTCGAAGCGAATATCCGCCATTAACAGGCAAAATATTTAGTTACTTTTAAGTTGTTCTCAAGGAGGTTGGTAGAACCTGTTCATTTGGTTATGGAAGAAAATAAAGCCTTTCAAATCTGACAATTGTAAATTGTCAGTGTCAAATAATTCATTAGCGTCACAAGCGGGTCAAATTTTATCATCTATTGCCCTGCACAGTATTTAAATGTGACAATTTATAATTATGCTATTGTTGTAATAGCAGAAGATGCGTTCGACTTGGAATATATGATAAAGAGATTACATCGGTGCTACGATGAATGGGGCCTTAGCATAAGTTTAGAGGAAACGGAGTATTTAGTAGTCAACTCGAAAGCACAATATGAAGTCTTAATAAATGAAGATGTCGCAGTAAGACAAGTAGAAAGATTTAACCTCGGTGCTACAATACAATCGATGAAAAAGGTTTGGGAACAGAAGAGATCAGAACTCGAATAGTACAAAGTACTTAAAAACAATTTGATGGAACAATACTATCTCTAACAAAAACAAAAAAAGAATAGGTAAAGTAATGGTAGAGTCGGTGCTATGTTATGGCAGTGAGGTATGGACTGTAACAGCGGAAATGAAACGAAGACTAAACACAGTTCAAATGGACGAAAAAGCTCAAAGGTATCGAGACGAGATAGAGTGACGAACGAGGAAATAAGACGCAGAATGGAGGCACCAGAATCAGTTTTGGACAGAATTGGAGAATGGAGGAGACGACGTGGCTTATGAAGATCTTTAAATGGTCGCCGCCGGTTAAGAAAAAAAGAGGTAGACCACGCAAACCGTGGAATGAGGGTATTCGGAGAGCCATGGAGGAACCTGGAAGAAGACCAAGCACAGAACACGGAGGTTTGGAGACAGGGAACAGGAAGACGGCATTTAGCTGTATTGTAAACTAGCATAACTGAAACCGGTTGTAAACTTCATGTAACACCTTAAAAGCACTACGAACGAACGCCAATGAGAAATGTCAATGTCCAAAAATAACACTGCACGTGTAACTAACATCAACTAGTTAAAATAACTAGCGCCAAAATAATGACCACTCAAAAACGTTCGATTATTTCGAAAGGCACTGTATATCTCTACGCTTAAATTTGCCTGTTAATGGCGGCCAACAATCGTATGGCCACACTGTCTTGTATACAGTGTGGTCCATTAAGTGTGCAACAAATGGGAATTTTTTTTATTAGTTGTACAAGCGAAATTTAAATATTGCCAAAAGTTAGTGCATGTTTGATAACCATATCAGATGCCCTTAGAATGGCTTCAAGTCAAACAATATACAGGGCAGGACAAAAAATATGAAATTCGTTCAAGAACAAAGTTACCTTATTTCAAAAAATATAGCAAAATTTTATTGAGAAAAGTTGTTTAGAATTAAAAGTTATGCTCAAATACAAAGTCACGGCCTCCTATTCGAATTTTGATTCTTTTTTGGAAAATTTTGTATTACCCTCGTATGATACATATTTTTATTATTTTGATCTTATATGTATTTAAAGTAGCCACAACAACATCCCTTTTAAATAACTTTTAGCAACTTGAAGCGTATTTGTAAAATTTACTTGGATTTATATTTTTTTAGGTAAGCGTCCACTTCATGTTTGTTGCAACGATATTTAACAGAACTTTAGAATTTCGCAAATATTCTTTTTAACAAGGCAAATGCTTTACTAATAATAATTTACATATGAAAAACTCTTAATAAAATCAGAATAATAAAAATATGTATCATACGGGGATAATACAAAATTTTACAAAAAAAGAATCAAAATTCGAATAGGATGCCGTGACTTTGTATTTGAGTATAACTTTTGATTCTAAACAACTTTTCTCAATAAAATTTTGCTATATTTTTTTAAATAAGGTAACTTTGTTCTTGAACGAATTACATATTTTTTGTCCTGCCCTGTATATTGTTTGACTTGAAGCCATTCTAAGGGCATCTGATATGGTTATCGAACATGCACTAACTTTTAGCGGTATTTAAATTTCGGTTTTACAACTAATAAAAAAATGTCCCATTTGTTGCACACTTAATGGACCACACTGTATAGTCACTGTATGGTGCGCCGAGGTTGAAAACTTGGATTTTAACTGACTATGACAACCCAAATGACATATAAAAAATTCAGAACTACCCGACCTTTTGCAAGGATTTTTGCTATATTTACTGGACTAAAAGTGATTTGGTTTATATTTATACAAGCATTCACCTTTAATTACTTATTCGTTGAATTGCAGATATAGCAACACCCTTGTAGAGACCCTGTATAAAAAGTAATGTTAATATACAGGGTATCTACACCCTTGCGATTCTAGCGCTGTGACAATGAGCTAAAGTACGTTTTTTTTCTATAATAACTGTCAAAGTGTTACAATGTTGGTACATATGTGAGTAAAACGCTAGGAAATTTTTATACCTTGTGTTGGTAGAACTTTTTCAAAATTATGGTTATGTGTCAATTTTGAATGTCAAAGTTACTTAATTTGAACTCTTGACAAATTTCATTTTTTTACATAGAATCAAAGGTTCATTATTTTTAAATATTGTAAGTTTAATAATTAGTAAATTTGCAATATTTTACTATGCTATTCGTTTTACCCACTATTATGACATATCTGTCAAAATGACAATTCATTTTTTAGTGGAAAAAAAGCACTAAAAATCTATGTATCAACATTATTAAAACTAGGGACCCTGCAGGAATGCAACTTATCTCCTAGAAAGTTGACCTTGAAAATTATTACAGAAAAAAAAAGTACTTTTAACTAGTTTTCAAAAGGTTTTCAGTCTTATGTGGCTGTGAAAGTCAATCTTTTGATTTCAGTCCCATTATTAACTGTCATATTTTAGGTTACAGATTTGAAAGTAATTGTTTCACAGTTTGAACTGCGAAAAATAGGTAATTTATTGTGGATTATTATTTATTCTTTGATGCTTTTCAACAGTATCTAAATATGATTTTAGCAATTCAGTCGGCAGATAGTTTCGTCGTATGATTTCTGGTTATCATTCGAACATTTTAATGGTCGTAACCCCTAGACAGGGTTCACATTAAGTCAACGGGACCTGAGGTGCTAGCGAATGTCACCAACCCTTGGTAACATGTTTTTTTGCCTACATATGATCACGAAGAAGATGAAGAAGAAGATGGAATATCGCTATCAGCAACAGAGAGAAGAGTAGAAGACCGCGGGGGTTGGAGAAGTACCATTACGCCAAATACAAAAGAGTTCTAAAATAGTCATTACCTCCAGTATTGAAGAAATGACTGAGGCAAAATGTGTATACAAGAACAATTAACTTTTGAAAGACCATTAGTATTACATCTTCTTTCTTCTTTTTCGTTTAGTATAGGCTGAGAGCCTGTTACTACTACACACAAGGTGTGATTTTATAAGCTATTTATGCCGCGGGGTGGACAGGTGGCTAGCCTAACACATTGATAAGGAAGAATGCCCTTTCACAGGGATCACAACCACCACAGTTGTTGGTATGATTCCTGGAGAGCGTAAGATGATGCAATCACAATCCGCGTGTGAAGTTCGAACTCGCTATCTGTCGACTGCAAACACAAAGACTTTACCAGCCGGCCACACACTCCCTCATATTGTTCTTATACGAAGCATATTGTTGGTTTAGAGTTCTATACTGTAGATTACATTGCAGAGTGTATTGTTTACATATGTGCTTATCGTAAAATATGTTTTAAATCAAATAGTGATCAGAAATAATTCCAATCTGTCCAATGTTTCTGTCACAGCACAAATTGTTGCGCACGTTTATTAATACAATTCCGTATTTTTCACATCACTGATGTAAGATCTTTTTTAACATACCTGTATTTCAGTATAACTTGCTGCTCGCATGGTAGCTCGAGCAGGTAGGGCAAGTACTAAGGCAGACTCTCCAATGCAAGTTCCAGCAGCAAACGATATAATAGGGCTTTGATTGTCTTCATCCGAAAGAATCTCAATCACTCCTGATGCAACACATACCTACAATCAGCCCATGAAAGCGACTTCTATGATTTTTTTTACACGGATACCTACCATCTTGTTTTTGATAACATGCTGGTGGTATATAATTTCGCCGGCTTTGTAAAATTCGTGCTTCATCTTGAGTGCAATAGCCCTCAGGAAGGATTCTGGCTTGTCCCTGAAAATCAGCGAGCACTGCAACAGGCAGTAATTCACGTCGAAGCAGATCTCCATGCGCAGCGGCTTTGGCAACAACATGATATCTTCCGCGTCTCGCACGCCTTTCTTCTTGGTCCACAAGGTCTCGTAGTAATTCATTATCTCCGTGATCTTGTCTTTGCTCAGACCAATCGCGTTTGCGTGCCTTAGGATGGCGGCTATTTGATTTCGCATTAGTGCTTGTCTCAGCCAAGAGTTAACGAACTGCGAAGAAAGAGTGCCGATGAAGACACCCGTAGTTAGGGTGAAGCCCAGAGCCATTGTTACAGCTGAAATTGGTAAAAACCTTAGCGTAAAGTTAGTGGAAAAATAATTGTACGAGTAGGTACCGGCTACAATTCTTTCAACCGTGTTTGTGGCGATGATGTCTCCAAATCCAACTGTCGTAAAATTGATCAAAGTAAAGTGCATGCAGATGAAGTACCATTCAACAGGGGTTTCGGGGTATCTATGAGACTCATTTAAGGTCGCCGCCCATCCGGTGGGTATTTTACAGTTTAAGGGGCAGGCTAATAAATACCATATGCATGCCAAGCTGTGCTGGAGCAAGAAGAAATACATAAAATATTGGGTGATAAAGTATTTCCAGTGGTTTGTTCCAGCACTTTTTGACTTTTCCCTGAAAAATCGCACTAAATGGAAAAGTCTCAGGAACGATACCGAGCGCAAAACAATGAACATGACGGTGTAGTTGTCCTTGTAGATCGCTTCGTAAAAGAAGGAGTAAGGCAAAACTAGGAAGCTGTCGCAGATTAGCGTAATCTTGCTTCGTGGTGGGTTAACCAGACGCAGTTGCAAGTTCCTCCAGAAATAAATCGTCACTGCCAATGCGAAATCTATTCCATACATTGCGTCGCATATGACTATAGAATAATAGGCGTATTTGTTCGAGGCATCTCTTAAGAAGATGTAGGCATAGCTGACTTGCACAAAGTTGAAAATGATCTGAATCAGCACTAAAATGCGCCACAGGGTGCTGTCTCCCAAGGACAGCAGCTTAAAGAGCAAGCTCATCCACTGCACTTTCTGCTGGGCATGAAGGATTGTGACATTTGCCAAGCTAATTTCTATCTCGCTTTCATCTCCAGGTTCTACCATAACCTTCATCCATTCGGAATGGTCTGTGTGCCCCGATTCGGACAGTTTAAGAGCGACAGGAAATTTGGTCACTAGGTCCTCTTTTTCCTCGCCTTTTCTTCGGTATTGATCGGGATCGTACATTTTAGCCCAGTGTCTGTATTAGTTAAATATTAGACATTAAAATTGTTTGCTGTTTTAGCGTGTTGCCATAGCAATATACTCTTATTTTTTATGCTAACTTAATTACTAAAATTATTTTAAATAATTAAAGGGTGTGAGCAGCTTATTGAAAATCTTTACTGTTAATGTATGTACACAGAGGGCGGACGACCAGTTTTGGCTTTTCATATTTGTGCCAGTCCAAATTACATGATTTGGTAATCTAATGTGTACAGCGCAATATCTTGTGGTATATCCAAGCTTCTACAAGAACTGAAAATGTCTACCTATAGGTATTATTTTTAATCCAAAGACTTATACAAACACCTCTGTCGGCAGAGAAATTGTATCCACTATTCTGTTTAGTTAAATCATATTGATCAACATTTTAGGCTTCTGAGGCTTTGCAGTGGTTCCACATATTCAAATCATCTTCGTTCTGGATTAGGTTTGTTGACCTGTCTAACATGTTTGTCTTATTGGGCTTATATGCTATTTTCTTGTACATTCTACAGCAATGTATTAACAGTATGGAAACACAATATTATTGGAACACATGGGTAAAGAATATGAAAGAATATGGATGAAACGATTATTGGGCGTATCCCCAGGTGGCGGATAGAGAAATAACTGGTAGATGTATGGAGTAGGAGGGAAACAAAATACATATCGCGGAGTAATAGGCGAAGGTTTCTCCAGCATTGAATAAAGGTTTTATCAATGATATAAGAAATAACAATAATTGGAATAATTGTGCCTACTAAAATAATTTTGTTATATGGCCATCTCTTTCTTACTCAAGCATTCTATTTTGTTGTTCATGTTATCTTATTGCTCTTATATATAATTATGGCCCCATCCGTACCTATATCCCGAAACCCATAAACTTCATTAAATCATTATATATCATAGAAAATTGTATTGGATAACTTTTCTGGACTCTTCAACATTCCAAAAAAGGAGTTTAAAATTTCGATTCTTAAGATGTGTTACTATTAAACATTGTTCAAAGTACTACGTACACTTACAATCCGAGCCTCAAGTTAATATGTGTCTTATGAAGGATGTGACATGTTGTTTTATACAGGGTGTTCCATAACGTACGAAAGAGACTGCAAGGGAGGGGACCAAAATATAGTTATTTTTTTCTTCTTCTTTTCCTGTAATCAAGGATTAGGCAAATCTGCTTGTTCCGAACTTCACTTGTTTAGGACCATCTTTTCTTCGGTCTTCCTACATCTCAGTATCCTCTTGGGTGGTAGTTTAGGATTTGTTTGGCTATTCTTTCTTCTGTCATCCTATTAACGTGTTGACTCCATTTGTTTCTATATTCTTCTAGTTTGTCGTTAAGGTTGAAAATTTCTAGTTCTTCTCTTATTTCTTCGTTTCTTATCCTATCACTACTTGTGCATCTTTTAACATTTTTGATAAATCTCATTTCCGCTGCTTGTATGTTTGATTTGTTTTTTGTGCTTGTTATCCACGATTCGCTTCCATAGGTGAGTATAGAGACGGTCATGTCTTGTAAAATTTCATTTTTGTTTTTTTTTTTTGGTTTGTGCTTTAGCATTCTGTTTATTGTCCCGCAAATTGCTTGGAATTTATGAATCGTGTTTTCTATATCTTTGTCGTTTTCGTATGTGATATCGCAGTCTAAGTACCAGGTGACTAAATACTTAGTAGAGCTACTTGCATTAATTGTTGTACTTTCTACATTCATATCCTGCGATACAAGTTTTTTTTCTATTATAAAAATTAATATAAACCGTTTTCTCTAAGTTTAGAATTAGATTGTTAGACTTGCACCAATCTTTAAATTGATTGATAACAACAATACACCTTTGTTGAACATCCTTTTGGGTCTGTCATGCAACCGCCGCCGCTGTGTCATCAGCATACGTCACAATGCACTCAGCCTCTAAAAATTGAGGCAGCTGATTAACAAATAGCACAAACAGTAGCGGTCCCAATACAGACCCTTGAGGAACACCTCTGTTTATGTCATATAAAGATGAAGTATCTGTTTTTACTATAACACACAATTTTATTTCCTATATATAGGATATTATCCAAGCAAGCGGTTGACCCCTTATTCCCAGAGTAATGAGTTTCTTTTTCAGAAATGAAAAGTCAATGCAATCGATGCACGAGACAGATCATTAGGGCGTGCTGGTAATTCTTAAAGTTCCATAAAGGTTCAAAATACCAGCCCACAGATTCTAACGCTGCTGAAAGCTACTCTGGCGAATTATGTGAAGATTTCAGCCCGTATGTGAGAACTGTGGAAGTTGAAAACACCATTCCTAGTAAAACAGCATTCATCCGTCACCAGTACGTGTATAGATTATTCTGCTTCCCTATTAGTGCGATTTCGCAGCTATTCACAAAACTGCTGCCGCAGCGAATAATTCATAGGAATCAGTCCTTGCACCTTTTGCAGATGAATGGGGAACAAACCATTGTTGCTCAATGTGCGCAAACAAAGGATAGAAAAGCTCCAACTTGATGGGAAATTTGTAGTTGGATCAGAGTTCTTCCTCCACATTCATCCCATGTTGATTTGGTCTGGGCCACCATGACCTTTCTTATGTTGTAAGTTTCCAGTCTTTCTTCTGCATTGGACTACTCGAAGAAAACTATTTTCGGAAGAAATTTGACGATCTGGAAATCTTTTCGAATACGTCTTACATGTGTAGCATTTTCTTCAGCAGCTAGATACATAGTAATCATGTCTACATATTTTTCGTTACTGTAGTTAGCCATTTCGAATTAAACACTTAATAACTGATGTATAATTTGAAGTTTAAATGAATTAACACTCAAATAAATTTCTACTGCTATACTCTGCTCACTATGGTCCCGGATTGTAAAAAATGCCGTTTTATGGTAGCACTGTTGAATTTCGATTGGTTTTTTTGTTACTACTAGGTTGGTCAACGCAAAACCGTAATTTTGAAAAATTGGGTTTTTGTTACCTAGCAACTTTTATTTATCTGTGCTTAAGTCAGTTCGAAATATAACTTATAATTTATAGTTTTGACATTAGTAGCTTACTTAATTCTTTCTAGTTACCCATAGCTTGATTTAAAAGTATTAACCATGATATAAAGGATTGTTTTTAATTGGATTTTGACATTGACAATCCTGGACTATAGTGAATAGAGTATACTTGTTTTATAGTTATTATTAAATAGTCAGCGGTTCTCTATCGGTTAACACCAATTGTTAGTAATTTAAAAGAAAAATGTAGGTAAATAGTCGTAATTTTTATGTTACTTCTTTTTTTATGATTTTTTTAACTCAATATTTCCTGCTTGGACTTAAAACGTAAATTACTACGTCAGTTTGTAAGAATGCTCGTTTTTTACTCTACTTTAACTTGTTGCAACTTTCTTGGTATAAGGTTTTGGTTAGAAGTTTATTAAGAAAGTAACTTAATTTTTGTGCCATCTGGCTACCCTCTCAGTTTCCTCCGTACGTTATGAAACACGTGCATGCAGGGTAAGAAAATTAGCAGGTGTTGTAAGAAATATGTTTCTATGTAAACGGAAAGGCAATGAAATTCTTTGTAATTTTTTCTCATTTATACCAGAGGTATTCAACAAGCGGGCATTATTTTACAAAAACTTTAAACTGCTGTTATTTTTATGTTGTTGGGTTTTGGTCAGAAGTTTATTAAGAAAGAACTTTAGTTTGATCCCCTCTAGCTACCCTTTCAGTCTTTTCCGTACGTTATAGAATACCCTGTATTTTGAAATAAAAAAATGCCATTACATTATTAGAACCATTACATTTCATTAAGTATGCAGTACAAAACATTATATAATTGCATACGACTAAAAATGTTCTAATAACTTTAACTATTTGGAATGATAATTGCTGTGAGCAATACATAAATTACCTTCCTTTCTCATCACTACAGCATGATTGCCGTGTTGTGATCGATTATCCATTCAGCATTTCAACCCTTTCGCCAATAAAAGCTTTCCACTCTAGTCGGTCTTGAGCTCTGCATGGCAACTGAAGGTAGTTTGTCTAATACTGCCCACCATCGTTTAGGGTAGTGATGGGCTTATTCGAATGAAAAATAACCGGTTATCCGGTTATTGAAATAACCTATGTAACTCGGTTTCCGTTCCAAGTATTTGAATGAAAAATAACCTCATGCCGATACGTACTACGCTTTGAATATAAAACCTCTATTCAAAGGTACTACGTGCCATATTTCAGCGACCTACGCAGTGCTCAAAATTCTGTAAATATAAATACGTCATAACTCATAAACAAAGCAGGTTGTATTGAAAACATCATTTGTTTATCGCGTACCTACCTTCTATCATAAAAAATATCAAATTCTGGGGACCTGAAACCTGAACGCCTAAAAACTGCAAACGCATCAAGCTATACAACAATTTTTTATTTGATTACATCTCCAAAGGTTCAAAACAAGAGGCGGCGCCTTTAACCCGCCCGATCGATAAACCTAAACTTCTTAATAAATACCTTAGAAATCGGGCACTACACACTATTATGATATATTTTGCATGTATTTTTTAAGTGTATAAACTGGGTTTTTACAGTTATTATGGTTTTAATTGTTACGTCAGATTGTTTATTGTTTGTCAATTATGAAATACCATCTCACATTAATGAAGTAACCGGAGCAAGAATACTCCAAAGACTAGAAGAACATATTACGTGTCCCGACATATTATGTTTTGGTTCCTCTGCTATCTGCAAGTTACGATGTCGATGCAGATGACGGTGAACCGCCAACCGGCAAACCGGCTGACTTAATCGAAACGAATCGAGAGCCAAAATGTATTCGAATGATTATTCAAATAATCATTCGGTTATTAGTATCATTCGAATGCAAATAATTCGGTTATGAAAATTGTCCGGTTATGCCCATCACTAGTTTAGGGGATCTGTCTCTCCGTCGTTTGCCATGTGGTTTTCCTCGAACAATAGTTTTCTCCAGATTGTCAGTTTTTCTAGCAATACAGCCCAAGAATTAAACTATTTTAGTGCACACGATGGTGGAGAAACGTTTTCTGGCTTTGTTTTCTCTAAAACCGACGCATTGGTTCTATGCGCAGTCTATGGGATCCGTAACATTCTACGCCAGCAAAACATTTCGAAAGCGTCTATTCTTCTCATAAGCTATACAAAAGATAAAAAATATATAGTTTAGGAATCTCTACTTCAAAAACTAAGTTGACAGTTTTTAAATGCTAATATTCCCTTTGAGCGAAAATAATTTATTGATGATACGCCAATCGAACTAGTCAATTGCTCCAAAAATAGAATTTATTTATGACAATGTGTAAAATTGACTTTTAGTTGGCAGTTCTAAGTTTGCAAAACGACTGTTTAATAACATGTTTTCATTAGTTTACGTCGTCAATAGAAACACGTTTAAAAAATTTTATTAGACACGTCGTCAGTAGCAACGGTTTTAAAATTTTTAACTACGCAAAATTACGACCGTTTGCTAGTAATCCCAATTTACATTTCAATATATTTTTTTAATATTTACCGTGTTTTCTGGATTCTATTGTAGATAAAATATTGTACGATACACATGCGTAAAGCATTTTTAGCCCCTCGCGGGATTTAAAAGGCTCGCTCCTCGTGTTTTAACTCTGCCCCACTCGTGACTAGAGACTAGCTTTACGCACTTGTATCGTAAATTACTATTAAAATTTCGGTTTAATTTCAAGAAAATTTTCTTTTTACATATTGATTGGACTATAAGACAGATGTGGAATACTTAGGAAGTTATCCTAGATGGCGGCTTTATTACTAAAACTTAAAAGTGAAAATGCCTGCAAACGCATTAATATCATGTCAAGCCACGTGAGACAAAGACTGCAGTTCATACCTGTTGGGAAAAAACGACTGTAGAAAATTTACGCTACCCAGAAAGGATTCACTTTTAGATTAACGTTAATATGCCACAATAGTTACTCCCACTGACAATGTGGCGACAGCTTAAGGGGTAAACTCTACTTAGGCCCATTCGGCACCGAAGCGCTTTTTAAGAAGATTCGAAGACAAGTCCTTAATTCCAGGCAAACACAGGAAGAAGCATTGCGCTATCAAGAACGAGGTATATTCCATATTAACATTTGCAAAATTTCAGAAAAGCAACCAAAATAAACATAATCAACCCGCTCCAATCACTGGCGCTTGAAGAAATCTACGTCCTAGGGGACAATTCACCTATATTTGGGAGGAAAATATACCAAAAAGCGACTTGTAAAGACGTTAAAAAAGCTACAGCGCAACGGCAAAAAAACAATTGGACTGTACATAGCACAGTAAATGTATGCATAAAAAGAAAAAACTGGGAAATTTCAACAGCAGGATCGAAATGAAAGTTACGCATATAAGAGGGTGTTACGGAAGCTCATGTAATAATTTTTACAGTGATAGAGCTCATTAAACAACGTTTCTATTTATATATTTTTAAATCGTATATTCTGCAAGCATTTATACTCCCTACGTTTGATGAGCCGTTTAGTAAGTAAATGGAAGTTACAAGTGAAAATGATAAAAAGGATTATGCAAACGTTAAATAGCTTTCGTCTTGCATAAAACGTGTATAATACGATTATCACTAACACAAAAACATGCTTTCAATACTTTACTTACAGTACTTCAATTAATACGATACGTTAGTGACCAGATGTTAACTAAAAGTTTTATCAGTACTTCTGCAGATTTTGTTGATTTGCATTTGAAAGAAAGGTTTTTGTGTTTTGTGCAATCAAATTGAAATATTATTTTATTTAACACAGTTTGTGGGGAGTGTTTTCGAAAAAATGATAAATGAAAAAGTTATTCAGTTTGATGAGATCTCTGTGTGGTTAAATTTATTACTTCTATAACACTCCGTATAATATATACTTTGATATAATGTTTTATAAATACCTTGTTAGTACAAAAGGACAAAAACATGAAGTAGGAACAAATATTCCGATTATAACTGAAATAAATAAATACTCCGAAACACATCTCCAAGCTACTACAACTGTAATAGAAGACTGGTTAGGACCATTAACACTATTAACTGCCGATTCACTACCGCGGCACCCAAACAAACAAGAGCAGTATACGCACTTTCTAAATACTCTTGCACATCGTTTCATCGCTGGAGGCCATTTTAACGGTAAAAATACATACTGGGGTTCAAGACTGACAATCACGAAGGGTGGAGAATTGCTGAAATCCATAACCACAAACAACTTGATCATTCTCTCTACTGGCGAACCAACTTACTGGCCCTCTGACTTAGACAAACTGCATGACCTGGATTTTTGTATCATTAAAAAAATAAGTATGAATCGCCTTCACGCTAAGTTTGCCTCGACCTCTCGTCTGACCACTCACCAGTTCTCATTACTCTTGGTACCCACTACTCCACCCAGAAAAAACATCATCGCTTTTCAAAAAAAAGAACTGACTGGAAAATTTTAAAACTAGAGTGGTAGAAACACTACAACTACACATACCTTTACAAACAGAAGAAGATCTAAGAAATGCAGTCGAACACTTTAATCGAACTGTACAAGAATCTGCATGGGAAGCTACACCCAGAGAGTTGGAAATAAAAAAAATCATTGACTGTACAGTATTAGTTAAAACGAAACTACTGAAAAAGAAAGACCAAACCGCTGATGGCAAACTACTAGGGCACCGATTGACAAGCTAAATCTCAACAGGGCTTCAACCAAAGAGCATATTATATGCTCTTTACTACAACCGTGCTTAAACAACTACTGCATAGCTTAAAAAATTTGTAAAGGGGTTTACGCGGAACTTCCCTCGCTCTAATTTTATTAATTTGCAAACAAAAAATGTACGGTTGAGATTCGAACTCCGAGGCGAATATTGGGAGTCAGTGTCTTGTCCGATGGTAGAATAACTGAGCCAGGGGCGTGTTCGTTTAGGATAAGCTTCTGCTGCGTTGTAAAGCACCATACTATTCTGTCCAATTTGTGATGTTTACCCTGTACCTGTTAGGTTTCATTTTCGACAGCGATAAAGCATGAGCTATATGCAAATTATTACTTGTATCTATTTCTCAGGTAAAGCAAAAATAATCACCATTTTATTTTCTATTGCGTAAGAAAATAACAACTCGTGCTAGCACTCGTCGTTATTTTTGTAGCCACATAAACTCGTATCTGAATCGCAAAAATTATTGTCGACAATATTTTGATCTCTCGTCCTATTATTACTGACTTTTCAATTCATCTGTCATCTGTCAAAAAGTGACCAATGAAAAAATATCAGCGGATATATCTTCCTAAAAGGTATAGAAGTTAATATTTTAAACAAATGCGATTTTTATTAGAACAAATCAATATTAGTTTTCTGTTACTACAGAAATTGTGTAGTTTGTTGCTAGATTTACTGAAAACTAATTTCAAAAAGTAGCCTCCACACCGCAAGGTAAATGAGGTTACAAATAATACATACATACATACATAGCTTTGTTCATTGAATAGTCAAGGGTAATACCACAAGCAGTGGATACATTTTTGACAAATATTTTGTCGTTTCCATGTAAATTATTGCGTTTAAATTTCACGACACAAAATCACATCAAAAATGTCACGAGCCGAAGGCGAGTGACATTTAAATGTGATTTTGTTGAGTGAAATTTGCAATAATTTCTATGGAAATGGCAAAATATTTAAAAAATATATATCCACTTCGAGTGGTATTTGGAACGACTATTTAACAATATTAATACATAACGATTAACTTTATTGAAAAATAATCCAACAATTAATATAATTATTCATTCTCAATTAAATTCAGCGGAATACTTCCAAAACACAGCATTTTAAAATTTTTAAAACAAACCACACAGTTTGTTGGGGTTTAGTGTTACGTAACCTAGCGATATCACTAAGGACAGAACATCGTTGCTAAGCGATACTTCGCAACAAGGCTATTTATTTTTTGAGTACGTACATTGTTTTGTGAATATTTTGCATGGTGCCCAATATTCAGTGATATACCTACTGCTGTTATTGGTTGAAAAAAGCAAATATCTGCAATGTGATTGGCTTATATGTTATAGTGTTGAATAGTCCCTCGAATGCCATTCTTAGTCAAACTTAAGTAGAATATTTTTGCGGTGGTATCACTACTCATATCCATTGCGCTTAGAATTCGAACCTAATAGTGGAGTACTTGAAATCTGAGAATGGCTTGGTAACGATTCCGGCCATTATTTTTTTAAATTTTTTTTATATATACTTCGGGTCTGTATTTATGTCTGGAGGTGAATGTGACCGCACTATTCAATGGAGGAGGGGATAAATTGGCCCGAAAAATGTGCAAAAATGGGTTTTTCACGGATGCCTTCGACAATTCAATTCGAAATAAAAAAACGTTCGAATAAAAAATGGAGCTATTCTGAATACACACAATTTGAGCTTGGATTTACGACAATCGGTTAACCGGTGCGAAAGTTACAGCCCTTTGACCGACCTCGCCCGTTGGAATTGTTTCTCAGGGATTTCCTACTCAGGGCGGTCGGTCGGATCTTGTTTTTGGGGGGATGACATGCAATTAGAGCGTCCGTTTTTTTTAATTTATAGATTCACGGGCATACGAGAAGCTGTGCCACGGGTAAGGTGCTTGGTCTAAAGTGGGCAGAGGGGGAGGGGGGGCCGCGAAAACCCATTCAAACCCGCCTAATTTCCTCTGTAATTGGCCTATTTCAAAAATCTTAACTCCAAAAAATCCCGCGCTGTGCCTCCTTTAACCAACACAAAGGATTTTAAAAACGCGCGGTAAATAAAAAAATTATAGCAAAAAAAGCCTTTTTTATTAATTTTTTTTAAAATTAAAATTGTTTTTTTTGGGGGTAAGAAAAAGCGAAGGGTGTAAAAAAACTACATGATGGGACGCAGTTTTTTTCCCCACAATCTGGACTCGGGCACATTTTTGTCCGGTGGTTAGGAGGGGAGGGGCGGGGGGTCAAAGTTCCCGGCCCCTAGCAGGGAGACGGAAAGGGTTACAGTGTTTACACTTGGTTCATAATGAAGATCTATCGTTCCTCTTCATAATATATTTGTCTCAATTTCCTACGTTAATTAGGGCCTGCAGGAGCCCGAGATACAAATTAGAATCTGCAATGCAACCAATAAGACAGTAGAACAATGAGCGTAAGCCACGTCCCCGGCATCCCGCTGCTACTCGGCATAAAATGCATTGCAGATTCTAATTTGTATGTCGGGCTCCTGCAGGCCCTAATTAACATAGGAAATTGAGACAAATATATTATGAAGAGGAACGATAGATCTTCATTATGAACCAAGTGTAAACACTGTAACCCTTTCCGTCTCCCTGCTAGGGGCCGGGAACATTGACCCCCCGCCCCTCCCGTTCTAACCACCGGACAAAAATGTGCTCGAGTCCAGATTGTGGGGAAAAAAAACTGCGTCCCATCATGTAGTTTTTTTACACCCTTCGCTCTCTCTTACCCCCAAAAAAATCAATTTTAATTTAAAAAAAAATTAATAAAAAAGGCTTTTTTTGCTATAATTTTTTTATTTACCGCGCGTTTTTAAAATCCTTTGTGTTGGTTAAAGGAGGCACAGCGCGGGATTTTTTGGCGTTAAGATTTTTGAAATAGGCCAATTATAGAGGAAATTAGGCGGGTTTGAATGGGTTTTCGCGGCCCCCCCTCCCCCTCTGCCCCCTTTAGACCAAGCACCTTACCCGTGGCACATCTTCTCGTATGCCCGTGAATCTATAAATAAAAAAAAACGGACGCTCTAATTGCATGTCATCCCCCCAAAAACAGAATCCGACCGACCGCCCTGAGTAGGAAATCCCTGAGAAACAATTCCAACGGGCGAGGTCGGTCAAAGGGCTGTAACTTTCGCACCGGTTAACCGATTTTCGTAAATCCAAGCTCAAATTGTGTGTATTCAGAATAGCTCCATTTTTTATTCGAACGTTTTTTTATTTCGAATTGAATTGTCGAAGGCATCCGTGAAAAACCTATTTTTGCACATTTTTCGGGCCAATTTATCCCCTCCTCCATTGAATAGTGCGGTCACATTCACCTCCAGACATAAATACAGACCCGAAGTATATATAAAAAAAATTTTAAAAAAATCATGGACGGAATCGTGGGCCTTTTTTCCAGTACTCCACTATAAGCGCAATGGACATTCGTGATACCACAGCAAAAATATTCGACATAACTTTGACTACTCATGGTATTATACGTGATTATAAACAATACTTTATTTGTATTTTACATTAATTTATTCTTCATGTTTTTTTTTGGTATTTTTCCATGAATTATATCACGTCACAAAAATATTTTAGATATTATTTTAATTTATTCTTCTTCAAAATTAGAGTTTCTATACAGATAAGAGTTGAGACAACGCAAATGTCAACGGCCATTTTTGTTCCGAAAATAAATGATAGCATATAAGGCCAGATTTGTCTTTCTTAGTATGTGTCACCTATGAATTTAATTACTTGTCACTTTGACAATGTCAAAAATGGTAAATTTAATGCATTTATAAAAACTGGTAGGTATCTACGTATCTACTTCGGATCCTATATAAGTAATCTTTGATAAAGAGTGGAGCCAAAGTAGTGTACCTTGGCGGGTTCGGCCTCACTTTTGACCGTGTACTTTTTCAAGGTTACGGGCCTATCCGAGGTCAAGGTTATTGGTCTAGCTGGGGTCAAGGGCGAGAGTCTTTCCGGGGGGCGAGGTCATTGGCCTCACCTAGATTACGTGACACTTCCGGTTCCCACGATGGATTTTTGGGGCTAAAAGTCTAATTGTTGAAATAAATATTCCAAAAATATGAAAAAATATTCCCACGATGAATTTTGGGGCTAAAAGTCTAATTTTGACATTTTTACAAGATTCCCACGATAAATTTTGAAGCTAAAAGTCTAATTTTGAATTTTCCTGAGTCAGCGTCTGGGAATGCAGACTTTCCAGACTTGCAGATGTAGCCGAATGTTATTGTCTACCAATTGAACAATTAAGCCATTGTTTTAAAATCTGCACGACCGCTAAAAAATAATAATTGAATGAAGTCTTTGTTTGGAAAATTTTTTGCTGATACCGTTAATGACCTCCATTATCAGATAAACCGGATGTTATTGTCTAGAGATTCAAACCTCTCCAGACTTGTATGAAAAATGTGCAAGGCTGGTAAAAATTGAACAATGAAGCCATTGTTTGAAAATCTGCACGACTGCTAAAACTAATTGAATGGAGTCTTTATTTGGAAAATTTTTGCTGAATGTATTTAATGACTTCCATTATCAGTGTCTGGAGGAATTTGCTACGATGAACTGCAAAATTATCTTGAAATAAATTTGTCAAGTACTTTTGTCTGTTAGACAAACAGAATTGCCAGGTGTGGGGTTCGAACCCACGCTCCCCTTAGACCGCTCGCCCAACCTGGCATGTTTCTGTAACCGATTTTATAAGCGCAACGGTGTAATAAAACAACAATTGTAAATATACTTGTAAGAAATCAGGCCCGGATATCTGTTTAATGGAAACATTTTCTTGAATTTCCACTAAGACACAAGATTGGTGGCAACAATATATATAAGTATACTATTGGAGATTATTATAATGCACACAAGTAAAATTATTACAAATATATATTTTGCATCACTGGCCAACTTGACATGTTCCTGTAACCGGTTTTATAAGTATTGACATGAAGAATTTTAAAAATCTTTAAGTTGTTAGGTTGACTGTGTCAGGTTTCCACGAAAAAACTAAAGCTTCTACAGGCCATATTCTTGGATCAAGTATTGAATCTACATTTTGCTCGTATTTGCTTGCGACTGGATTGTAGCAGCGTTTGAGTTTTAGCCACGGCACTATATATTTTAACTACATTTTTTATTCTAATTAGTCTTCAAAACAACTGAATTATTTGTAAATAATGAGGAGATTATGAGTCAAAGTATTAAGTAAAATTTGCAGGATTTATTTTTAAGAAAAAATAAAAATCATTAAGTCGTAAATCAATTTAATGATAAGACGTTTCGCACAATAAAATTGGCTTTATCAGTTTTTTATAAATTATGAAAACATTATTGAGAAGATAAAGTTATCAGTTTTTAATGAATTATGAAAACATTATTTAAAAGGTAAAGTTGTTAATTTTATAATTCTGAAATGTTACAAAAAATTATAGGTTAGTGAAACATGAATTGTTTCCTTAATTAAGAATACTTACGTTTTGAAATTTTTGTAGATAATTATTTAAATCATTACGACTTTTTATATTATGTTAATTAATAACATTATTAAATAGTGAATTTACATAAAATATTAAAATATTTGTACATGAACGTAATTAAACTTATAGCGTTCATTTTGCTGAATGCAGGAAGAATGTGTATGAAATGATAACAAAAGCAAGGTTACTTACAAATATTTGCGCTTTATCAATACATGCGCAGTATGCATAAAACTGGAGAATCGAATGTTTTATTAAGGCAGGGTGGTATTAAATGAATTTAGAAATTTTTAATATAAGAAGCATTATTAGGGCAAAAGAAATACGTAATTTGAGAAATGTGAAATAAGGATATTTTATTTGAATAACTTGTGATAGATTAAGCTTAGATTGTCAATATCAGTTCTGTAATTAACGGCAGTAGAGCTTTTCTGTATTTCAATCATTTCTAAACATAATCTTTTTTTTAGATTTTTTTCTCTATGTAAGACAGTAGGTTTGTTGAAATTAAAGTTGTGAAAATTTTGATTAGCATGGTCAGTTAATGCGGTTTTTTGGCTATATGGTGAAAATCTGTTTAATTTTATTGAGTTTGTATGTTGTGTTAATCTGTGTTTTAGTAGCTGTTTTGTTTGACCGATATAAGTGGAAGTACAATTGTTGCAATTAATTTGATATACTAATTTAGATTGCATGTTTATTTGGGTTTTATCCTTAAGATTTGTAAAAAACATTTTACCTAAAGTATTGTTGTTATTATATGATATTTTGAAGTTGTATTTGTTAAGTTCATTTTTAATTTTTTCAGAAAGTTTTGGTATGTATGGGATTGAAATGTATTTATCATGTGAAGCTATAAAAAAATTGTTAAATTCATTGCCTAAACAATTTGGTTGTAATTCTATTGGTTGACTAATTTTGTTTAAGTTTTTTATTGTATTGATACGTTTTTTAATTTGTTTTTTAATTAAATCTTGATGATAATCATAAGTCAGTTCAGACGACAGTAATGACCGTTTAATAAGTCAAGAAGATATAAAATACGCTTACATACGTTTTTCAAATAGTTCTTCAAGTAAGAAAAATCTTATTAGTCAGTTATCTAATTTTATGGCATTGAAACTGTCAGTGTCACGATTATATTTCCATAGGATCGAATAAATTTACCGAGATTTTTAGTGATACGTATTGCGCATGCGCAGTGGATCACAGCCAATCAGCATCTATTCCCGAGTTGTCTCAACTCTTATAATTATATATTTATACTCATTCATCATTCATTCATGATCTATAGCCTCTTTTACCTTTCGGTGTCGAGGACCATTCATACCTCGCGGGAAGTGCAAGGGAGGTAATGCGCCGCACGCGACTTACACTACGCTCCCCCGCATGCATACATACCACACACACAACAACTTACATCTAACTTAACTAATGGATTCAAATCCACTGCCGCTTCGAGAAAATTCTCGGCTACGGCCAGATTTGAACCCATGTCCACCTGGTTTCTAAGCAGACAACAACCCCACTCAATCACCGAGGTGGCATACACATATACTACTATAGTATATCGCTAGCGGCTATGAGTGGGGAGGTCACGAAGTAAGTGAGACAGACAACCAACTCTTCAATGTATATGGTGAGCTGTGCGCAAGCGCGTCAGCGTCGTCCGCGCGGTGGGGAAGTGGTCAAGTTTAAAATTCGCTTCTAAAGGCGGAGTTCGAATTCTCACGCATGCTCACGAGGCGCGTTATACTCTAAGTGAAACTATGTCGGCGCCGTAATGTTTTCGGGTGTTTCGAGGCCCTACTAGCAATATATGTATAATATCTACATACCGTCTGTTCTATAAAAAAGGCCCCGCCTTCTAGCTACTTTATTATTTATTTTAGACCCAATAAACCTTATATCAAATCAAATGGCACATAAAAACCTACATTTTAACACTATCAAAAAAATTTTATCTTCAATTGTTTCAGAGTGGTGACGTCACGTGCAATTTTTTTAAATGACACGGTATATATTTTTTGACATTTTCTGGTAGAGGTTTTTTTTCTCTTTTCAACAATATAAATATTTCATGCACTTGCATAAAAAAATTTTCGTGAAAAATTACAAAACTTTTTCACAGTGGGAGGCCATGATACAAAACTGTAAACAAAAGTGTAATTAAGAAAAACAAAACAAATAGTAGCCAAACGTTTTAACTGTCAGATTTCAGAATAATCTAAAGTGTTTATTGTTTTGTTTTTCTGAGTTACACTTTTGTTTATAGTTTTGTATGATGGCCTCCCACCGCTAAAAAAGTTTTTTAATTTTTCTCGAAAATTTTCTTATGTAAGGGCATAAAATATTTATATTGTTGAAAAGAGAAAAAAAACCTCTACCAGAAAATGCCAAAAAATATATACAGTGTCATTTAAAAAAATTGCACGTGACGTCACCACTCTGAAACAATTGAAGATAAAAAAATTTTGATAGTGTTAAAATGTAGGTTTTTATGTGCCATTTGATTTGATATAAGGTTTATTGGGTCTAAAATAAATAATAAAGTAGCTAGAAGGCGGGGCCTTTTTTGTAGAACAAACGGTATATGGGTCAAGTTTACAATTCGCTTCTAAAGGCGGAGTCCGAATTCTCACGCATGCGCACGTGACGCGTAATACTCAGAGTGAGACTATGTCGGCGCCGCGCCGTAATGTTTTCGGCCGTTTTCAGGACCTACTAGTAATATATGTATAATACATATATGCTTATAATATTTAGGAACTCTATTCAACATTAAAACGAATTCCGTACAGTTGATTGACCGCTTTTCAGTAATATCAAAATTGTAATTATTTCGGCAACAAAGAGCGGAAACATATTTTATTTACTTTATTGAACGCATTTTCAAGAGTATAACGGAACGAGACCATCAGCTGTTTGAAAGGATAGCAGGTGATTTGATACATTGAACTACGGAACGCACTGTCGAAACTAGTTTGTCAACTCGACAGTTTTGTGATTTCCTGATTTCGTGAGTAATAATCGTGGTGGTATGCTGAAATTTGAATAATCATATGGTGCAATCCATAAGTGATCAATTTTCCGTAGCTTTACTATTGTCGATCAACCACATGAAGTTTCGACGCAGTTCAAGTGCACATAACCTTTAACCGAATTTTCCTGGATTTTTTGATAATCTATCACTAGTCATGTATTTGCACTTAGTCGTCACCCTTTTTCTTACATTACCAGCCATTCATGGCAATCCAGTTCAATTGAATGAGCTCCCTAGAAAATTCTCCGTCATATTCAAGACTTCTGGTAACGATCCAAATCACAAGTGTCCTTACATACGAAGAACTAAGTTGGTCACTCCCGAGCCAGACTTTATCAGTCAGTGCACAACTATTCAAGATGCCACGTCAATAACACACTTAAGTAAAACCAACGAACTCAATGCGATGTGTTTACTGTATTTTATCAATTTCCAACGTTTGTGTCACCTAAGCAATAGGTTTACAAATACAACTAGCCCTTTGCTAGAAGAGGCTATCATCGCGAAATCTTTTGAAGGGTCACAAAGTAAATTGAGCGAGGTATGTGACACGTTGAAAAACAGTTTCCTGGAAGATAAGCGATTCCAACCAGACATTGACGGCATCAACATGCATTTTCAACCAGCCATTGACGTTATTAAAAACGCTTTTGTTGATAAAGGCAAATGTGTCACAATATGTGCAGATTTGGATGATACCGTCATACCTGTTTGTAGTGCCACTGCTTTCATGGTCGATACTACTAAGAAATTATTGGCTCCTACGGATCCTGTTGAATCAAAGACTGAGCGAGGAGTGACGGCAAAGCCAAAACCTCAGTTGACTGAACCAGTTGAAGTCAAAACAGATACGCATAACAAGCCAGGGCCTGCAATTGTGTTGGAAAGTCCAGGAGGTCCAGTGAGTACTAATCATGCTACAGAACTTAAGTTCGACAACGATGGAGAAAATCTGAATCCAGTTGTAAGTGGTGTAGAAGCTGAGAAAAGTGTTAAAAATTCCGAAGTATCGGCACCTGTAGCACATGCCAGTAAGGAGAATGAGGCCGGTGCTGTACAGCAGCCACCTGAAGCACAGCCCAGGGGCGATACCGAAATAAAATCGACCATTTTAAAGCCTGAAGTTGCTAATCAGGAGCCACGTGATCCAGCGACAGATGTAGAATATGCCATGCAAGGCGAGCCTGACCGAACCTCCCCTTCATTTTCAGCGAATGTAGGAAATGGTCAGGTGGTGGAAATACCAGTTAAAAGTCAGCCACAGCAATCTCGTGAAAGTAACATAGCTAAGGCAGAGGAGGATAATGGCAATAAGCAACCAGCGGGGCCTTTGTTGCAAACTCCAGAACAGCCACAGGATCCCCCAAAGGATGCGGAGAAGAAGGGCGAAGGTGAAGCAATTGCCCCTCCTGTCGTGCCAGAAGATAAAACTCAACCCAAAGTAGAGTCTGCTCAAAAGGATCAGCCAAGCGGCGAGCCTGTCGATGTCAAAGCTAACGTGCCGTCAAAAATTGATGTTGGTGGAATAGATGCTGTGGGTGATTCTCCTGCGGAATTGAAGGATGTTGTGGAGCAAGAGGATGCCGATGATGATACTGAGATGGGACCAGGACCAGGAAGTAAGTAAATTCGTTTCAATTTTGTTTTGTATAGTTGTGTTTTAGGGTTTATTAATGAAAGCAATCCATCAGAGATTTGCTAAAATAAATTTTCTAATGCTCTTTGCGTATGGAATCCTCAACATGCTGTTTAATCAAAGAGAATAGAATCTATTCAAAATCGATTTTTTAAAGTTTGCATTTAAAGCTAATATTACAAGTGAAAATTAAGAAATTATTATCATCCAATAAATCAACAATTTAAAATTATTCCACTTTGTCAAAGCAGAATAATCGCTGATACTTGTATTTTGCATAATCTTGGAGATGCACCATAGCTACTTTCAAAAATAAATTGTAATATTCATGTGAGGAACAATTCTAGAAATTATGTATATTTTAATATTCCTTGCTAACGAACAATTTGGGTCTAAATTCTCTTTTAGTTCAGATGCAAAAATGTATGAATGTTTATTGGAAGAATGTGGATATTTTGCCAAATAAACCTTTGGCATTTATTAAATGTAGTGAAAAAAGTATTAAATTCCTATGTAAGTACCTACCGTCCTGGTTGCCAATCAGCATTGCGTTTTAAATTCATATAATTTTTATATCTACTGTAATTTTTTCTTTTTGTTAATCTTACATATGTACCTACATATCTAAAACTGTATCTGGTTTTAGACTTGCATATAAATAGTGGGTGATATATCTGGAACTTTGTTCTGTAAGCAACCTTAAATGAATAAATATAATAATAATGTAAACTTTATTTAGCAAACTTGCTATACAAACATCAAACACAAAAAAATAAAGTAAATAAACAGTTCATTTTTAACACCTATTATAATTATGCTATTGTAAAAATATTTCCCTTAATTTTAATTTGAACATATTTACATTCGTACTATTTTTAACTGCAAGCGGTAACTTATTATATTCTATCAATGCTTTAAAGAATATTGAATTTTGGCTCTTTTTATATTTTTTATGTTGTAGTACAAAGTTTCTTTTATTTCTTGTATCATATTCATGAAACTGATGAAATTCTTGTATTACAGTATCAAAATATACCGGCATTAAGCCGCATTTAACCTTATGAATGAAAATAAGAGCTTTCATTTCACAAAATTTATTAACATTAATCCAATTTAATGATTTCAACATAAAATCTATGCTTGTATATTTATTGCACATCAATATAACTCGCATTGCACGATTTTGCAATAATTGCAGTCTATCTATATCCCCTCTCCTAGCCAAGTACAGTATTGTGCCGGCATAATGGAAATGAGGTAGAATTATACAATTATATACTGCCTCTCTTGCCCATCTACTTAAAAAATCGCTAGATCTATTAAGTACCCCTCACTTTTTTGATATTTTCTTACACGAATAATCTATATGTTCACCAAAAATTAACTTATCATCTACTATTATACCTAGATATTTGAAAGAATTTACTATTTCTATATTTACATCCTCAATTGTTATGCTGAAGTCCTCATTTTTCCATTCTGTTTTTTGTGCTTCTTTGCCTATCATCATTGCCTTAGTTTTGTCAGTATTAAGTTTTAATTTGTTTGATTCTAACCATTTAGTTATATTTTCCAGATCTTCATTAAGTTTGCTTTGTACTTCCTTTGCATTCGTGCCCGCAATGTATAAGATAGTATCGTCTGCAAAGAGGTGAAACTTGCAATGTTTAATTACATTATCTATGTCATTTATATACAATATGAACAGTAGAGGTCCTAGGATGCTTCCTTGAGGTACTCCACAGTTCACTTGTACATACTCCGATTGTATTTCTCCACATCTAACATTCTGTTGTCTATTTGACAGATAATCCTTAAACCAACACAGTACTGTGCCACCAATTCCATAATTTTCCAATTTATTTATCAGTCTGTCTCTATCTATTGTCTCGAAAGCTCTTTTGAAGTCCAAAAATACAGTAACGGTGAGCAGATCATTATCATTATTGTTCATCCAGTCATTCAATATGTATTGAAACGCAGCTTCACAACTATAATTTTGTCTAAACCCCGATTGATATTTGGTAAGGATATCATTCAATACTACGTAATTTAATAATTGTTTATAAACTATTTTTTCTAATATTTTTGCTGTGGCAGGAGGCGTGTTGACAGGTCTAAATTGCTCTGCTTTTTGAGTGTTGAGTACTTTTCTCAGAGGTATTATTGTGGTCTTTTTAAGATTTTTTGGGACCACACCACTTTCCAGTGAACTATTAATTAAATTTATTAGGGGGTTTGACACTTCATCAAATACTATTTTAAAAATTTCTAATGTTACTTCATCAGGACTTCCTTTATTAGGTAGAGTAAAGATTACTTTTCTTATTTCTTCCACACTTATTAATGTAAATTCCTGAAATTTGGCGATACTATTTATCATTTCTAAAGCATCATACCTCACTGGTATGCTTTGTGTAATTTCATTAATACTGTCAACAAAGTAGTTATGAAATTTTTGTGCAATTTCAGTCATATCCTTATAAAGAGTACCATTAAATTCTATTTGTTTATAAGGTTCTATATGCTTATTAGAAACTATACTCTTTAGCGTTTTCCACATTAATTTCGGATCATGTTTATTTTGATCTACTGCTAGTTCATAATATTCTCGTTTAGCGTTTCTCATTTCAGCTACAACTACATTCCTGTATGATCGATATTCTTCCCAGTCTTCTTTCTCTCTTGTAAATGCAAATCTCTTATATTTTTGCTCTCTTGTCTTTATTTTAATCACTAGATCTAGGGTAAACCATGGTTTGCACTTACCCTTTATACTAATACTAATTTTTGGTGCTACTTTGTCTATTATACTAAGAATATTATTATAAAACAAATTATACCTACTGTCTAAATCATTCAGTTTATAATTATAATACGTACTACTCACTAAATTTTTAAAACTATTTACATTTGCAATTTTTTTTCGACAACTAAGCTTGTTACTGTTTTCCTTACTTTTAGCGTTTATACCTATTCTAATCAATGAGTGGTTATTGAATACTGGTTGTTTCATTACAGCACAGTTTATTGTACTGTGGTTACTTATAACCAAATCTATAAGCGATTCCTGTCCATTATGTGCCATATGTGTAGGTTCTAAAACATGCTGTTTTAGTCCATAGTTATTCAAACATTTTTTTAACCGATTCGAATATGTACAACTCTTATCCATATTTATATTAAAATCACCAAGCACAATAACATTTTGTTTTTGTATAACTAAAAATTGGTCACAAATGTGTTCAAAAAATTCCAAAAAACTTGCATCTGAACCACTTGGCGAGTGATATAGACATCCTATATTAAAAGTTTCCTTACCTATATTCACTTTGACAAAAAGACACCAATAATTCATTTGTTCCACATATTCTTTAACTACACAATAGTTTATTTCACTTCTAATGTAAATTTGTACTCCTCCTGTATAGCGGCTTGTGGAATCCAGCCTTACACTATTATAGTCTTTTATTTTAATTTCAGAATCGTTTATTTCTTCTGTCAGATGCGTCTCAGTAAAGCATACTATTGCTGGCTTCTTACTAGTTATAAAATAATCGTATTCATCAAAATGTGCTGTCATGCTCTGAGCATTTTGTACATAGATGTATTCTTCCTTTCTTTCTTTCTTCTGTAGTTGCTATTCACTATTTTCATATTGGTATTTGTTTCTTTCCTGTTGAACTTTCTTTTTAAACACACTGCATTCTATATCATAAGCTGTATGTTTCACATCTAGGTGTAGATTGAGTCTTTCACGGGCCATGCTACAGTTTATACACTTAATATTTTCATTTTCACAATTTTTAGTTAGATGCTCATCTCCACACTTTTCACATGCTGGTCTATTTTTGCATTGTTCGGCCTTATGATAAAATCCACAGCAATTATAGCACCTCATAATGCTTACATTTTCATATACAGGACAAACCAACCATCCAATACGCAACCTTCTTCCTTCTCTCTTTATTTTTTCATACGTTTGTGTATCAATTTCTAATATTGTGGTGTATCCCACCTTTCCTTTGTATATTGCTTTCATTACTATTGTTGCATTTTTTTCACATATATGTGGATTCTGTTTAATTATACACTCCTTCAGTTCTTCTTCATTTATTTTCTCCTCTATTCCCACCAGTTTAATTCTAGGATTCTTTTTCTCTGATACTGTCACACTATATTGCCTTCCCATTTTTTCTTCCATTTCATTCTTTAACGTTTGTACGTCCTTCTTGCTTTCACAAAATATTCCAATTCTACCTTTATTCATACTTTTAATGCTGTTTACACCAATATTTAACTCCGTTGGATTAATTTTACTTTTTACCTCTTCTGTAATTTTTTTTGGGTCTTCTTCTTTTTTTGCTTTTATTATTAAAAGTTCTTCATTGCTCTTCTTTTTTATAATACTGGCGTAATTAGTTTGATTATTCTTCTTTTTTTCTAATTCAGTTATTTTCATCTCTTCTTTTAATTCTTTCACTTCTTTTCCCAATTCTTCTATTTTTTCACTTTGTTTTAGAATGACATCATACATTTGTGTCATTATTTCACCTATATCTTTTAATCCAACATTTGGTTTATTCATAATAAGTTTTATATCTATTTTACCATCCGTATTCCGTATAAAATCATCCCTTTTCTCTACTATTTTTTTTTATTTCTGCGGATTTTATAACCTCACTCTGAACTACACAATGTTTACATACAAATTTCTCTTCAGTTTCACCTTTCTCGTGTCTCGCAAATTCTTCTTTTGATAGCCCGGTACATTTCTTATGTAGCCACTTTTCACAATTTCCGTTACACTTTATTGACCATTCACTACCTTTAATTTTTTGGGAGCAACCCGGACACACGTTTACAGCGCCCGGCGCCATCACAGATAAATAAATAGAGGAAATAAAAATATGAAAACTATCTTTCATAAAAACGATTGGGAATAGAAACCAGATTTCTAATTTTACACCTATTAAAGACGTTTATAATACTTTTATTTAGAAGAAAATACTTTTTTAGTTTTAACCCGGCATTGGTCGCTACATGAGCGATTCCCTCACGTTTTTACAAATTAATTCGCCATTTTAGTGCAATCACAGGTACGGCCCCCCCAATTTTTTTAATCCTCACCCTATTTGTCAAGCACCGGCTAGTGGTATTATTTCATGAAAAAAACAAGGCACAGTGCAATTGTGACAAGTAGTTTGGTAAGTGCGTGCGCTAGTGTGAGCAAATCGCTCATTACGCGACTAAGCACGTTTACTTTTATACTTTTGTATTTGTTCTAAACATTTTTGATTTTGCGATCTTGCCAACGAGTCATTTGCATGAAACATACCACATATACCTGCCCTAATTATTTACAAGTTTCGGATGAGTCGGGTACAAACTAGAGATCGAAGCAGAGTTTTTATATCTGTTTGGGATTTGAATTTAACGATTTGAGTTGTATTTACACATGGTGTAAAAAATAAAGTTTTGTATCTTCAGTGAATAACTTTTTATTTTAATTTTAAGGTATGACATTAACAGATATTGCCACATTATGATTATAAAGTAATAACTGCCAATTATGAAAAAAACACACGTATACGTTCAAAATGTCAGCTGTGAGAGAAACGCTCACGCGCGACCAACGATGCGAAACGAAACCTAGCGACTAATCCCGGGTTAATAACCACTAGGTAGTTTTTGAAACAAATTATTTCTCAGTTTTGGCAGATTTAAAATTATGTATAAACAGGTAGACCATCCTGGAGAGGTATATATAGGTTTGTGTGAAGAAAAATATTTGATAATAAAGAGATATTATGAAATTTTACAATAATTGTTTATGCTGTTTTATTGTTAATCTATCAGACACTTTACATGCCATTATTCATTTGATTATTTTATTCGTAGAGATTTCAACCAATGAAAAGTCTGGATTTAGTTAAGTTATCTTGTATAATTTCGATTATACAAAATCGATTATACTATAGTAACTTCACTAGGCAACGCAATACATAACTTTTGTCAACTTGATGTTATTTTCATGGAGATGACTTTCGGCTAGGTTAATTCAAACAAATCGAGCTGCCAATAAAATATTTATTTGTTCCTAATATTAAAATTTACTCACAAAATAATCAAATCGAATACAATGCGTACTTCGAACAGGTTATACGTCTCAAACTTCCTGCACAATAACAAATCGTGTCAGTTTGACAGAATAATCCTCCCGCTGACGCGGTCGGACTATTTAACCTGTCAAACTGACACTCTTTTATTATTGTGCAACAAGTTATCGACATATAACCCGATAATATCGAAGTACTTATAGTATTACTTCTGATAATATGAAAGCATTCTACTTGTTGATGGTTGTAGATAGCTCCAAGTCATGTTTCATAAATAGTCTTTTTAGTTTTTAGATTCCAAGTGTTTCCTTCAGTCATGAGCTTTTTTTATTTTTGTGGTTTAAACTGATCTGATATTGTAACTTTTAATATGGAAATATTTAACTAAATTAAACTAAAAGTAGTTTTCTTGCTGCAATAGCCATAAGAAAATGGCTCATAAATATCAAATATAGGTAAAAAAAAATATCCAGTATATTTTAATTAACAGTCATCATTTTAATATTTTATCCTACTTTTTTGAGAATTGTATTCACATACTCAGGGTGTTGTCCTTTTGAACTTGAAGTGGATTTTTTATTAATACAGTAAAACCTCTATATCTGGTGTCAGTCTAAATAAATCCAATGAAAATTTCAGAAGTACAGTAAACCTTCCTGATTTTAATTGTGTTATGTACTCTATTCTGAGTAACGTGACGAAATCTCTTTTATTACCTATTATAATTATTTAATTTTATTGTTAGTTGTTATTTTTAATGTCTTATTGTTACGAATTTATAAATTAGGTATATGCAGTACGTAGTGAGGTCATATATAGTTTTAGGCATGTGGATTGGGGCTTGAAATCCATCGCTCCTGGATACTGGGGTTTTACTGTCATTGGTAGAAAATAAGAGACCAATATGTGCATATGATTTTCTGTCTTTGGTATAGGGTCAGGTAGGGTAATTGTAAACGATTTTTGCACAGCTATAAAATATACACAAGATACATGTGTAATCGTGAAACCATTGCGAGTTTTAGATATATGCTGTATTTTGGTAACCTTTAAAATTACTTTTCTTTATTTTTTCCTGTAAAAATGAATAAACAAGTTTACAATTGCCCCAGTACTTAGGGGTAAAATTTAAAAACTGTGACGGATATTGGCTTAGAATTTGGTTGAATTGACGCAGTAACAACATTTTCTAAAATATACGACATTGACCATTTCCCTATTTTAATGAAACATTCAGTGAAAAATAATGTTAAAGGTGCAATGGTAGATAGATTTCCAAATACAGAATAAACATTTATTACTGGAAAAAATACAATAATTTAATATCAACGTATAAATATACATTTTTTTTATGTGTAACTAAAGTTTGCAAACAACATGAAATGTAAAAACTAACAAATAACTATTTTCATTTTATTAGTGGTCAGGAACATACAAAACAAACAAGTAAATAAAAATAAACTAAAATAGAAACAAAATGTTTATTGTTCAAATACATTGGTACTTCCTGGAAAAACATAAACAATGCCTCTGTTCATTTCCGAAGCAACTGGGTTGGGTAAAATAGCTTCAATCATGTTTTCACAAGTGGTAGACAAATCCTTTTCTGGCCCAAACTCTGTGGAAATTTATCATATCTCTTATAGCTCAAAATTGTTATATCCCCAGTTGCATCATTAAGGCCTTCTACAGAGCACACATATTTGTAGTTTGTAGTACACACCGTTTTACATTTACTTCTTATAAAATCAACAAGTATACATTTTCTGATTTAAGTCGACCCAATAAGATTTCTGGTAACAAATTTCGGGAACCGATGGTGCAATAAGTGATTGTTGTCAGTTTTTGTCGTCATATTCTTAGTGCCTATTCAATTCGTGATTAATATTCTCATGTCTTGTTCATTATCCTCGTCATTATCCCCACTTATTGTTACTTTTTGGTTACTGCTTTTCGGTACTTATAATTTTTATTTAAAACAGCTTGTTGCTCATCATGTTGAGTGTAGTCTGGACTATTCCTCCATTTAACATAAGGTCGTATAATCCCACACTTTAAATTTCTGCATAACTGTTGCATGGTTAAGGCATTTACGTTGACCTTGATTTGACTCTGTCTTCTTTTTTCTTCAAAGACATATGCTTCTTTAGTTTTAATTAATCGTTATCTTATTCTTTCAATGTTACATCTGTAAAAACTTGATAATTTCTTTGTATCTTAATCTAAGACATGTTATCCTCTCCATATCGTTTTTGCGTTTCAATCCGATGCCAATTCTTGCATCTTCAACCTCACTTTGTTATGCCGTCCATCTTTTAGGTTATTTATAACTCTGGCCTGAGGATGAAACTAGCTATGTTACGAAACTAGTTGCCAATGTTCCTATAACGACTTTGTTCCATAAACCTGTGGGGAAGACTATAATTTTTTTTTATTTATACAGGGTGAGTCAATAGTGAGGGATCGGAACTCTGCTTTTCAACCGTTCAAAATAAGAAAAAAATGTAAACGCCTCCCCACATAGTTTTTCGCTCTGCATCACTCAAAAATATTTTCTGTTGTACAGGATGAGCCATAACTAAGGTACGTATGTTAACTTTTTTTTTCAAATGGAACACCCTATATTTTATCACATATTCTTATTGGCGTTTAAAATAGGTTTATGGCAGTATAAAATGTTTGACGTTTTGGTGCAACGTTGCCATTTTAAAAATTATTTATTAAAAATTTCTTCGAATACATGTGTTTTCTTAAAAAAATCCCAGGAGCTTAGTTTTGAAGTTATAACGTTAAAATTTTGGATCCATAAGAAGAAAGGCCAGTTCTATCCACCTGGTACAATAAGGTTTGGCTTTACTGTACAGGAGGGTCACAAATTAATTTTAAATTTCGCGTACTTCGGAAGGTCATAACTTCATTTTTTCAAATGGCACCCCCTGTATTTTTTTACACAATTGGATCCGTCTGTGATCTGGCTACATTTTTTATTAAGTATAACCTATACTGAAAATGCATAGTTTCAGAGATATTGGACATTTTTCGTTGCTCTGACTGCTAAAAGATGCCAACTTCAAGTAAAACAGAGTGCTATGGAAAAAAGTGACATTTCTAGTTCTTCTCTTATTTTTGCAGCGCAATAACAATTCAAGGTTCTCACGAGAATAAAACAAAATAAAAGAAATAATAATTTTAATACATCATAATAATAATGTGGAACAAACATTTTCACAACATGGCCAGTGGGTACATACACCTAACACCTAACCTAACTAACTCAAATGATATGTTCAATATGGCGACCGTGTTCTTGTCTACAAACTTGCATTCTCTTAGCAAACGAACTGCCAACATTTCGCAAAATTTGTTGATTTATTGTTTGAAAAGCATGAAGTATTCGATCTTTCATATTCTCGATTGTTGTTGGAGCTTCTGTGTACACAATTTCCTTCACAAACCCCCATAGAAAAAAGTCGACCTTGGTGAGATCAGGGGATCTTGCTGGCCAATTCACTGGACCTCCCCTCCCTATCCATCTGTCTTGAAATTCGGCATTCAAATATGCCCTGACAATATGGCTGTAGTGGGGTGGGGCTCCATCCTGCTGAAACCACATCTTCTGGACAATCGCAATTGGCAAGTCGTCTATAAAATCTTGAAATTCATTTGTTAAAAATTGCAAATAGCGCTCAGCGTTTACATTTCCATCAAAGAAATATGGTCCAAGAACATAATCTCCGACGATACCACCCCACACATTCAATGACCACCTATGTTGATGATCCACTGGTCTAATGAAATGCGGGTTATTGTTGTCATAATAGTGGAAGTTGTGGCGATTGACAAATCCATTTTTGTGGAATGTCGCTTCGTCGGTGAATAAAATCAAATCGAAAAAGTCGTCTTGTTCATCCTTTCTTCTCAAAGCCCAATTTGCAAATGCTAGACGATTGTCAAAATCGTCTTGATTAAGCTCTTGTACAGGTTGTATGTGGTATGGATGAAATTTCGCTTTTCTAATTATTCTAGATACAGACGCTTGACTGAACTCTAACTCACGGCTTATTTTCCTAGTGCTAATATGTGGGTTCTCCACAATAGTAGCCAACACCAACAATTCATTCTCCTCGTTGGAAATGTTTCTTCTTCGTTCAGTTTTTTCAAATTCTACGTGCCCAGTTCTCTCAAATCTTTCTCTTAGTTTTTCAAAATCAACTCGCCTCGGATGCCGCCTTTCGGGATATCTCTGCGCGTAAATTCTTGCCGCAAGGAGAGCATTTCTCTCGCCTTCCCCCAAACAATAAATCATGTCGATTTGCTCTTGTAATCTTAAATCCATTTAGAGAAATTGCAATTATTGAAACATGCCCTAACAGTGACAATAGTAAAACTAAAAATGACACCTGCTGACATAGCATTCTAAGTAGAATGTCACTTTTTTCCATAGCACTCTGTTTTACATGAAGTTGGCATCTTTTAGCAGTCAGAGCAATGAAAAACGTCCAATATCTCTGAAACTATGCATTTTCAGTATAGGTTATACTTAATAAAAAATGTAGCCAGATCACAGACGGATCCAATTGTGTAAAAAAATACAGGGGGTGCCATTTGAAAAAATAAAGTTATGACCTTCCGAAGTACGCGAAATTTAAAATTAATTTGTGACCCTCCTGTACAGTAAAGCCAAACCTTATTGTACCAGGTGGATAGAACTGGCCTTTCTCCTTATGGATCCAAAATTTTAACGTTATAACTTCAAAACTAAACTCCTGGGATTTTTTAAAGAAAACACATGTATTCGAAGAAATTTTTAATAAATAATTTTTAAAATGGCAACGTGTCACCAAAACGTCAAACATTTTATACTGCCATAAACCTATTTCAAACTCCAATAAGAATATCTGATAAAATATAGGGTGTTCCATTTGAAAAAAAAAAGTTAACATACGTACCTTAGTTATGGCTCATCCTGTACAACAGAAAATATTTTTGAGTGATGCAGAGCGAAAAACTATGTGGGGAGACGTTTACATTTTTTTCTTATCTTGAACGGTTGAAAAGCAGAGTTCCGATCCCTCACTATTGACTCACCCTGTATAACTCACGAACGCGTTGTTCGATTTTGATTCCGCTTTCACCATCGTAATTGGAAAATTGGAAAAAAATACTACTAGTTTGCCTATTTAACTGACTTTGTAGCTCCACTAATAACGAAGTTAGCAATAGTGCCGACTTAACTTTGAAAACCCTGTATAGGTACAAATATCCCTATAAATTTAGCTCTAGGTACTATTTATCTATACTGGAATGGAGTGGAAATATTATCAACAAACACAAAACATACATAGCTAAACATGTGTTGATTTTTTTATTGTTAACAACGAAAACCCCATCATTGGTCTGGGTATTGCAGTAACCAACTTTGCAATCCAGAACCTTTAAATTTTTTTTAGCTGTGAAGGCATGATCCCAGTAGCTTACAAATTTGGCTATTATTGCCCTAGCTTTGCCATGTTTTGGGCGAAGTTTCTGCCTGTTTCAAGAAGTGGCTTTTATAGAATAAGTAAATTTGAATAACAATACATAGTTATTTTATTCAAAAATTTTATATTTTTCTTAGAATAAACAATAAATTTAGCAGAAGAGCATCTCTTGTATGAAGTAACTGTGACATTGTTGAACCTGGAAAGCAAGCAAATTAATGTTTTTTAATGTTTAATGCATTTTTTTGGTAAATGAATTAGCATAACGTAATTCTTTTTTTAGTACGCATGTATTGTAAATGACGATTAAAATACGCTGGAGCGTGCGTAGATCGATAATTATAGAACGGCGTGCTTTTGCTTTATAGGTTGGTTACTAGGAAACAGTAATATTAATGTGACATTAATAAACTTCACAATTTTATTCAAATTTTGCAACTTTTTGAACAATATTAATTATTAAAATGGAAATAAAAAGTACAATTCGAATTATTGGACACTTTAAATCCATCTGTAGACTTCGTGGAATGACTTGTCGTTGCATGAAAGATTGCTGGAAGGTTCTGAGTCTCATCCGGCGTAACACTTTCAGCAATACGTTTAGAAACTGCAACCTTATTTACACTGGAGTCTTCAATATACGCTGACGCAACACTGGAAGACTTCCACCCAACTTGACGTTTTAATTCGTCAATACTCATGCCACTGTTCGCCATAATCGTGGCCGATGTACGTCTAAATGCGTGGCCGGTATATTTTTGAGGTTCAGAAAGATTCAAGTAGCGAGCTATACGAGAAGGAATTGCACCAATAGTATTAATGCCAACTACTTGTCTCCAGCACTTGCCATCTGCATACTTTAAAAATACTCTATCCGTTGCTACATTTTCAGGACGCAACGACAAATATTTGTTAAAAATTTTTGCATATGGTATTTCAGGACAATCAACAACGGCAAATTTCCTCCCCTTTTCAGTTTTGGATGGTCGTATATTAATTAAGAAAATCCTCTTTTTTTATGTCAGTCAAACGTAAATCGCACATTTCACACCTTCCACAGGATCCAAAAACACCACAAATAGTAATAGCCTGGAAAATAAACTTATTACTTACATAAATTTGTCAAATTTGTCAATGTACCTTCACAAACAAAAAAGTATTGTCAGGGGCCTCTATAAAGAATTTTCGTAGTTCTTCTTCCGTAAATGCGTATGATTTTTTGGCTTCGTAACATTTGTTGGTTGCTTTCATGAAAGCGTGAAGTTTATGATAACTCGCCAAATCTACACCCTCTTTCAGCCTTAACATTGTCTGAAGTTTTGAGTGAATACACCACAGAGAGGAAGATTTGTATACACTCGACTGGCATAAAACAGAAAAGCAAACAATTAATTATTATACGCTCATATTATAATAGTACTAAATTTTACCATTTTCATCATGTATGCTAGCATCAGTGGTTCAGTTACAGTCGTAGAGTCTTTTTCACTCATCCAGGTTTTCAACTTTTCGTACTCCTTAATGTACGTATCTCTTGATTTACCAGGAATTAGTTTTTGTTCAGCCTGTTCTGTTAATACCTCTATTTCGGTAGGAACTTGGTCAGAATTCATTTTTTGCAAACACGAAAAACCAAAACTCACAGTAAACAAACATTTATAAAAAAATCTCCATGCTAACGACAAAAATTTTTCATGTGACTACCTGATAAAAAAAATCAAGGCATAAAATCGAAATGGTAAAATCATTCTGAGAAAGGATCTTTTTATGCGTACTAAAAAATAGTGTATAAAACTCGTGTATAAGCGCCTTTAAAGCACTTACAACATTAAAGAAAACTCGTTTCACTCGTTTTCTTCAAACTTGTTGTGCGTGCTTGAAAGGCTTGCTTATACACTCATATTATAATATACTATTTTATTATACCTGCATCAGAATCACCATTTAAAGCACGCCTGAGCGTGCGAATACAGGCGATTAAAGCTCGCCGAGCTTTAAAGGTTGTCAAGGAAACCACTGAATGCAACAACGGACATGGACGCGACAAAAAGGAAAATAATTCTCGTAACTATAATAGCAATATTATTATTCCCTCTCGATTTATCACGACAAAAGTTATTTCTAAGTTTTTAGTGCGTAATTTATTTCCAGTATTGGAGGTATAATAAAAAATAGCGTAAAGTATTCGTCGAAAACTGGTCTTTAAAACACTTGCTCTATTTCGAGCACTCCGGCTACGCCGTCGTGCTCGAAAACTCGCGCGTGTTTTAAAGACCTTGTTATCCACTCATACTTTAATATACTATTTTCTGTTGGTCATATTTTAAGTCATCTTTTTAATATCTAAATCTTAGAATAAAAACAGTAGCTTAAAACACGTTTCCCGGAACAACGTGTTTTAAAAATTTTAAAACACGAAACAAATATAGCAACAATAAGGGTTTATTAAATGCGTTTTTGTATCTTGAAGTGTTACATTTATTTGTTTAAGGTAAGCAATTACATTCCCAAACTGCTCAATGCGCAGGTTTTCTTTCACTTTTAAGGATGACTTCAGCATCGAATAATGCTGCCAAAGTGAAGCATGTGACGTTTCTTGCTGCAAATCAAATGAATCAAATATAAATGGAACTGAAAATAATCGCAGACTTACCTTCTCCACTAAATAGGCAAGAATTACCTCTTCTGTTACCGAGAAGAATTTGTTATTTTCTCACCAATGGCAGAAATTTTAATAAACCTTCTCGTAAGCAGCTTTAGACTTCACGGGCAACACATTTTCTCGCAATAGATTCCCTTTTTTTGAAATATTTTCAGGAATTTGATTTGACTTTGACATTTTCGTTTATAAAATAAACAACATATCCATAGCGACTCGTGACCAACGTGGTTGATCAACAGAAAAAATTTTGAATGACACTCTTGCTAAAACTCTTACAGTATCTCGGGTGTCTATGCAACTCGACTGCGTCTCGTTGCATAATAACACCCTCGAACTTTAAGCTTGTGTTTTCGCACTCGTATCATTAATAACTATAAATGAGAATCGCTGCAGTTGAATTATTTGGAAAAACTTTAAATCGTATTGAGCACTGAACAATCGTGTCTGTGATCTGTAAAAAAATATTTCGAAATGTCTTTAACCCTAGCCTGGTGGAAGTAATTTCAGTTTGCTCAGAAGGCGGAAATGGGTCTCTAGCTACCAGAATCGAATTTTAGTTGTTTTTTTCTACGACTCCTCTGAAAATAGCCAAAAATCCTAACTAACTAACTGAAAATCTTACATTCCACACACAGCGTGCCACAACGTTGTCGCACTCAAAAACAGTGTGCGACATCGATATCGCTCGATGTTTTTAAGCGCTTATATTTGAAATCTAGGCAGCGGCTTGCAGTCGTAGAAAAATTATATTGTACAACTAGTGTTGAAAATAGCACTTTTCACGCATGAGGGAGTTTGGTGACCACGAGCTTGTGGGGCTTGATGACACTCGCCTGCGGCTCGTGGTCACCAAACTCTCCCACGCGTGTGAAAGGTGCTATTTTCAACACTAGTTGTACAATATGTATGTATGTATGTATTATCTGTAATCTCATTTTAACCTTTGGTGTAGATGCTGGTGCTTTATGCGCTTGCGTCTGGCGGTGCAATGCTCAACTTGCCCCGTGTTTGGGTTACAGAGTTGGAGCTCACTATTATCAATTTAGAACCACCACAATTTTTGTATTTCGAATAAATACTTGCACATGATAACGGTAATCATAAAACTTTTATTGTTAGTGACCTGCAGACTAAAAAAAGGTTATAAATTCGACATCCACAAACAAATCTTCTAATAAACAGCATAAAATAATAGTTTGTGCAAAGAGAGTGGATATGATATACATATCGCACGAGGATGAAGTTTGATAATTATCCGAGAGCAATATGGACATTCCATTTGAGTTGCATAGCATATCTCTTCTACAACCTATCAACGATGAAAAGAATGATAGGAACCGTAAATTTTCGAAAATTTTATGAAATGTGTTGCAAGTAAATTCGAATTAACTTTTGGATTTCAACAACGTGTCCTACGTTTCATTAGCTGCTGAACGAATATCTGGCGGAGTCCGTTAATCGATTCGTCACTAGATTCACTAATTTTTAACTAGTTTGACAGATTACGCTAATTGATATTTTACCTTATCCATAACAAACGATAAATGAAAGTTGCCTAGGTAACCACGACTAACGTGATTTGTGATTGGTGGATTTCATATCCGTCCGTGTGTGAATATGATATCATATTCCTTCAGTTAACTAGAATTGCCTGCTTATCCATTCTATTGATTGCGAAGAAAACAGAATATTTATATGTGTAAGTAGAAAATAGCTATTTATGTATTAAATACGCAAAATATAGTTTTAGGGGATGAATCGTAATTAAAGAGTAGGCGGCGAAGGAGCCGAGTCTTTAATGGGAGAAGTACCATAAAACTATTTTGCGTACGTGTTGCATACAAGATTTTTGGCAAGTTCTCTAAACCACCAAATTGATTTAAAAATTGGTTTTTAAATAACGGGATGTCAAAAATTATCTTGGTCAGGGTGGTCATGACTTTAATATAATAAGTCAGAGCTAGTTGGTGATACTGTAAGTCTATGTTAAATTCGAGGTTATCAGGTTAGGGTTTGCGTCAGGCTGTGTCAAAACTGAAGCAAAACCTAACCTCGAATTTGACACAGTATTGTTTTGTATATGAAAAAGATCCTCTAAATTGTTGTCATAGCAACTTTAGAGTACTAGGTCTCCAAAGATCCATTTTGCGGCGTGTTTTGGGTTCGCAAAATAGTCATTTTAGAAAACGAATGCAAAAAAATATGTTTTACTTGATTTGCATTCTCTTTGTATTATCCTATCCATGTGTCTGGCAATAGCTATTTAAGTAACAAGGAATGTAAGGACGTATTAACGTTTGAGGTAGGCAAGTACAAGCCGAGGCTTGTTGCCTGCCGAAAATGTTAATAGGTGATACATTTCCAGTTATCTTATTATATTTTTACTTCCTTTTACGATAAAGAAGGTATTGGATTCACCCCAAAAATTCGAAATTGAGTTTTCAACAGATCTTCACGTTGTAGAGTCCCCTGAACCCAAAAAACATGTTTTTGTTCATTGGTCTGTCTGTCTGTGTGTGTGTTTGTGTGTGTGTGTCTGTCTGTCTGTGAACAGAATATCTCAAAAACGAAAAGAGGTATGGTGTTGAAACTTCATATATAAGTTTTGTGTACTATGTAGATGCTACAGTAAGTAGGTGTTTACTCTTGTAATTTTTCAGTTTTCTTCTATTTTTTCAAAAACGGCTGTAACAATTTTTTATTTTTGTATGTATGTATCTATGTATAATCGAAAACCTCGTTTTACTTTTCGGTGTAGAGGCTGGTGCTTTACATGCTTGCATCTGGCGGTACAATGCTCAACTTGCCCCGGATTCGGGATACAAAGTTGGAGCGCGCCTTTTGGGCTTACACAGCAACCATTGTGTGAGGTGTGTGTATGTGTTATGTTGACCTTGCTACTCTATCTCTTAGGTCTGTGGTTCTGAGAAGATCACAGTTGGGCACCATTTTTAATGTGTATTGATGTAAGGTAGATGATTTTCCAGTTGAATATTTCTAAAATGGGTTTCTTTTGTCTTTTTTTTCTATTTTTTTATGAACTCCTATTTTAAATAGAACACCCGTTATATTGTTACATTTTTGAAGTCAGCTTAAAATTTTAGAGAAAATTTGTAATTTTTTAAAATTTTTGACAAATGCTTAAAAATTAAAAATAAATTTTTTGGCTAATTATAAGATCACTGTAAAAGGAAGTTATGTGAATGTACCACATCAGTTTTTTAAAGAAATTGTTTGGTTTGTCACCTGTCACCAGGATTAATGTTAATTTCAATCCCTTTCGTGAGTCGTATTACCTGTGAGTGTCGCAATTATAAACAAAACTTTTAAGTCTGCATCTTGCATTGTTAATTATATGGCACTTCTGGGCTCATCCATGTACAGAGCTATGTATTTTGGAATGTTTGATTCATTAAAGTGTTTGTATGTTCACTATGGAACAGTTGACCATGGTGAGATTAAAAAGCTCCCAGTGGCGATGGAATTTTTATTTTCTGAGACCGTAACAATAATGGATGGTTTGAGTACATACCCTTTTTATACAGTTGGGCGAAGACTCATGATGGAATCTGGACAGCCCAAAGAATTAAAACCATTTGGTGGCACTACCCACGCTTTCACGCACATGAGTATTCATTGAAGAATGCAGTGACAGGGTTCTATAATGCAGACGAACTTCTATATATCGGAGTCTCAAGGGACCGCGAAAAAACTATGTTATATAGAAACTTCGATATTCTAGACACTTAAGATTTTTACAGTTACCAGTTCTACTTAAACCAGATAAAAATGAAATGCAGTCATTTAGAAACGTTTAGACATGCTTCACCTGAGTGTTCTTTAGCTTAAGCTACTTAATTGCTATGCGCATTTAACAAGATATAGATGATTGGATGTGTGTCCCACGGTCGCCGTTGAGAATTGCAGGTGTGCGTTTCATTTGGACTCTTGTCTGTCCCCCCCCCCCCCTTCCTTCCCGAATTATGTAACGTTCTTTGACTATTTTTAACCCTCTGATAATGTTGTTTCATTTAAGTAGCTTTGTTAACTTACATACTCACCCAGATTGAGTTAGTGATTTTTGGTTTACTTAGCTTGCTCTAGGCGGTGTCTGTTGTCCTGTAACATTGACATTGGTAGGATTGGTAGGACATATCTAATTGAATCTGTGTGTGATATCTTGCATTGTCTTAGCCTATCAGGCATTCTATTGGAATTTGGCGTGTCATTTGCTCTATTTCACGAATTTATCGTATTGTCACTGTGAATGATAGCGCGGTCACCTAACAATTTCCTTCTGCAGTCAGATTTTCTAGTAATATTTTTTTAAGTTATGGTGGTGAAATTGGTTACTAGTCTGTTTTGTTTTCGATGCAAACAACTTTGGGCTTTAGTTAAAAAAAATCAGTTCAATGAAATCTTTAGAAACTTTGCATCAGACCCGTTAGCATATTTTGAAACACAGGACGCTAGGAGCATAGGACCATATACTGCAACCTGATTGGTTGCCTGCGAGCGACCGAAACGTTAGAAGGACATGACACATGCCCACATGCCGGCGTGCAAACCACATCAGCTAGCGGTGGTGGATGCTGTGTATGTTTATGGTTCATTTCTCGTGTTTAGTAGTTATCATTTTCAAACGCTTTCAGCCTTTCAATATAATCGTGAAATAATGAATTCGGAGGACGTTTTACGTTTTACGCGAACAGGTGGATATCAATGTGAAATAGAAGAAGCCGATCAAAAACGTTTTATATTACGTATAAATGTTACTAACAGCTACCAAGCCTATGTTTATTTAAAATTGTTCGAGGCTCATACTTCAACTAACCCCGTATACTTTTAGATATTTGAAATCAGCGCGAAAAATGCTTTATGATAGCATGCTTAAATTAAAATTTTGAAACGCCTTATTTAAAAAAAGAATTACCTAAAGTAGGCCATGAATTACAAAAACGACCTAGCGCACTAAAGGTACTAAAACAATATTGAAAACTAGGTTTTTTAAATAGAACAATATGAGTGTCATTAAACAGTTGAAAACTACACTAAAAGGGATTTTTAACGATGTACCATATTCGCTATTTCGTTTAAAAGTAACTTTTAAAATGTCAAAAATACGTAAAACAATTTAAGAAAATTATAATTTCATTCTAAAAAACAAAATTTTGAAAAAGTTTCTATTTCATGTAATACATCATTGCATTCAGAAAAAAATCCTCTCTTAAAAGAGCCAAAAATATTGCACGGTACCAATTTAAAATTTTGAGGTTTGGTTAGATTACTAAAAATTTGCACAAATAAAATTAGTTTTATTAAGTGCCAAGAAATGTATTTAAATTACCATGCAAATTAGTTCAAATCGCATCTCAATATCTTAAGTAACAAAAAAGTTACGGCATATAAAGAAATTAGGAGATTTTGTTTTTTTTAAATTTTAGACAAGTGGGCCATGACAAGTAAAATTTGAAGATGGATTCTTAATGAGCTCTCAAACCTGCACCTTTTTGCTAATTTAACCATCTCTCTATCTCTTCAAATACAAAAGTTACCCATGTTGTCCCTACGAAATTCGGGCACCCTGTATAACAGAGAAGCACCAAAAAAATATGATTTAGATTATTTTAGGTACGTTGATTAATATTTCCAACAACCAATGTGTCCCAAGTAAAAATCCCAAAATAATGTTTCGTGTATACTTCTTATTGCTTTGATGCAAACTAACTAACGTCTACGTTATACCCCAGACCTGCATATTTGTCCGCTCAAAAATTCTAAACAGCATTTTTTTATTTTTATTATGCGATAACTTTAGTGACAGTGCAACAATGATCGCAATTTTCAAATCGTAAAAAGGCGCCAAGATAGCACCTCCCGCTTAGGTTTCAGCGCACCAATCAGGCTGCAGCATATGGTCCCATGCTCCTAGCGTCCTGTGTTTCAAAATATGCGACCCGTTATGGTGGATTTGTGATTCAGTTATTGCTGCATCACTGTAAATTTTTGATTTCCATTGTGTCAGTTAGTAGAATGGAATCTGGAAAATACACCAGTTGGTAGATGCATTGTAGGTTTTTAGAGTACGCCTGCTCATTGCACAGATGTCGGCCATTGGTCGTTATGCAACTTTCATCCCATTTTTACTTCCTTTTACTATAAAGGAAGTATTGGATTCACCCCAAAAATTCGAAATTGAGTTTTCAACGGATCTTCACGTTTTAGAGTCCCCTGATCCCAAAAAACATATTTTTTTTCATTGGTCTGTCTGTGTGTGTGTGTGTCTGTGTGTGTGTGTGTCTGTCTGTCTGTGAACAGAATATCTCAAAAACGAAAAGAGGTATGGCGTTGAAACTTCATATATAAGTTTTGTGTACTATGTAGATGAGACAGCAAGCTTTTGAAGAAAATCGCATAACCGCAAGTAGGTGTTTACTCTTGTGATTTTTCAGTTTTTTTTTATTTTTTTAAAAACGGCTCTAACGATTTTTTTAAAATTTACATTTTTCTTACATTTTTAATGTGTATTGATGTGAGATAGATGATTTTCCAGTTGAATACTTCTAAAGTGGGTTTCTTTTGTTTTCTTTTCTATTTTTTTTATTAACTCCTATTTTAAATAAAACACCCGGTATATTATTACATTTTTGAATTCACCTTAAAATTCTAGAGAAAATTTGTCTCTTCAACTAACACTCGATTTTGTACCGTTTTTGTAGAATTTGTAATTTTTGAAAATTTTTAACAAATTGTTAAAAATTAAAAATGAAATTTTTGACTAATTATAAGATCACTGTAAAAGGAAGTTGTGTGAGATTTTTAGATACCTTTTTATAAGTATGCACCTCTTGATTACGCTACGTAGTACTGGGGAGCGAAAGTTCATCCGATTTGCATCAGAAGTGAGTAGTTTTTAGACACTCTTTGCCTATGCGCTAATGGCGTTATATTGTTTGCGGTGCTTTTTTTTCTTTTTGTTTTTATAGATTTGCATTTGTCGTATTTTCATATTTCCGTGTTGGAGGATTTGCGGAATTGGCTTCCTGGATATCTTCAGAACCAACTATTTTTGTCTCTTTTCCTAATTATCTTTTCAGTTGCTACTATATCGATAATACTGTTACTTTACTAATCCATTGTTCTTCTTCTTGGGGTTCTATAGTTGTTAACGTCGTTGCCAAAGCTTTTTTATGTGTTCTTGCAGTCTGCTCTTCTAATTTAGGAACTTCCCACTTTTCTATTACGTCTTGACTTGATTGCTTTGTTTGCTAATATTGCCCGTTTAATTTTACTATAAAACGGTTGGAGTTTCATTCTGCACTTCTAGAAGGCTCGTAAAAAACCTCAAGTTGAGAAACACAAGATTTATTAGATTTTTCATATACATGTATATTTTCACATGTGAAAAGTGTGTCTGTTATCACCAGTCAGTTTATTAGTGTGGGCTGTATCTCTCTCTGTATACACAAATAGCTACATATGTACAACATTAGGCCGGTAGCTAAGCATTTATGACCGAGCTAGTACATCACGGTCACGAAGTAAACTGGAGCCTTAGATACGGCGCAGTTGGCACGCTTTAATTTAAAAAGCGATTGTTTGCGGCCGATCCTCGGCCGTAAGTACCATTCCGCCGCGAAAAAGGGGAAAATCGAACTGTGACGTTAAATGCCGGTGAATTTGTTGTTGAAAGTAACGGCGGCGGATGCAAACGAAGCCCTATTATTTCGAGCAGTTATTTTGTTGCGTCAAAAATGCGAGAAGCCGAAAAAACGAATTGTTTGCGATCTGCGGTATTATCGCTTCTATCGTGCCAACTCAAAGGTTATAGTGCAATTTACCTTAAAAATAAATTTATAAAGTTGTATGTACAAGTTTAAACACAAATCTAAGCATTCAGGAATTTGTGAAAAGCCCTTAATCCCGGCGCAAACAGGTTGGTAAATCACTAATGACATTGTAAAATTCCTGGTACGGGATAAGCTACCTGGCATTGGAATTTGCAAAACAACTTTCTACTCTCTAAGGGAATAAGTATACCATTTTGTTAGAGAATTTTAGGTTATGTAAAAATTCAAACTTCAATATATGAAGATAAATTAACATTAAAAGTGCTCTCAAGGTCAATGCTCCGGAAAAAAATTCGTTATATGGAGAAATTCGATATATAGACGTTCGATATATGGAAGTTTGACTGTATATATAAGTCCTAACGCTTGCCATTTAGGGATAGTTAATGCAAGCTCAACTGTTTATCGAATAGAGCAACACTGAGCCCTTGTTTGAATTTTTGAAGTTAACTGACTTAAGCTTAGGGGGAAGTGAATTATAGAATTTAGATATGATATAAGTATGACCTTTGAAACAGAGAACTGGAATGTAATGTCATAGATATTAATCCCCTATGTCTTAAATTGAGATGATGTACATCTGTTCTAAAGCTAATCCTGTTGTATAAATACTTAGGACATTTATGCTTAATGATTTAAAGAAATAGTATTCCAGAATGTAGCAAACGGCGACTGTGCATATTCAACCAGTTAAGTTCAAGGAGTCTGTGTAGTAATATAAATTACCCGGGTATTTATTTTTAGGGGTAAATACCAGGGGTATTTAAACGGGTGTTTATAGCTTTATGTACCAAATATTAAAAATCTAATTTAACCAGTATAATCGCTTAGTAAGTGAAGGTGCTCTATTCGAATTTTATAAAAATGTAGAATACAGTAGCTGCACTGAGAACATTTACTACCCAAACTACTGATGGGGACATAATTATATAGGTTGTCTAGAATTGTACGGAACATGGCGATTCCATGAGTTGGAAAAGGTTCGAATACTATTTGCCATAAGAGTAAGTGAAAGAGAAAATGCAATAATTACTTTGGTAGCTAGGCAACAAGTAGCTATTGTACCTACTTGTTGTCTAGCTACCAAAGTGCACGCTCCAGTAAAGGATTACGGAGATATGGAGGGGGTAAAAATGTAACTTTCTGCTTTGGCTAGATAAAGCATGAACGCCTATGAACTCGTAATATTCGCTCCAAGTGTATTATATAAAGGGTTCAGGGAAGTGGGGAGGCCAGATGGTTATGGTGAAGAACCCAGCACAAAAGACGAAGAACATTAGCACAGATCATCCACTACTACGCATGTTGAAGTGAAAGTGGAAAATGCAATTAATGTCGCTCTTGGGCAAGCAGAATTTCTAAGTAATAGTAAAAACAAGATGCAACTGATTGCTCTCATCACGGTACATTTTCAGCAAGCTGGCTGCAAAGTGATTCAGGCAGAAGGTGATGCTGACATCAAGATAATTTTTACTGCAATCGACGAATCAAAAAAGGAAAAAGAGGCTATCGTGATTGGCAATGATACCGATTTATTGGTCTTGTTGGTTGTTCATGCTCCAGTCAACAAGCAGTTGAAAATGGCTGTACCGAAGAAAAAGTTTACTGCATTGGAGACATTTAGCGTGGTATCGGAGAAATGAAGGATGTTCTCTTGACAGTTTACATTTAGAGATATGGAGGGGGTAAAGATGTCATTATTTTCCAGTTAGCTTGGGATTCATCGTACTCCCTTGAAAATGAGTAATGTTTCGTTATAAAAAGTACTTAGTGACGCATGAATAACATAGGAAAATTTGTATGTATGTACGTCTATGTGTATATATCTGACTATTCAACACTATAACATATAAGCCAATCATATTGCAGACATTTGTTTTTTACAACCAATAACAGCAGTATATCAGTGAATGTTGGGCACCATGCAAAATATTCACAAAACAATGTACCTACTCAAAAACTAAACAACCTTGTTGCTAAATATCGCTTAGCAACGATGTTATGTCGTTAGTGATATCGCCAGGTTACGTAAAACTAAACACTAACAAACTGTGTGAACAAAGTTCGGCTTGCCTTAAAAATTTTAAAATGTTGTATTTTTGAAGTATTCCGCTGCATTTAATTGAGAATGAATTATATTAATTGTTGGATTATTTTTCAATAAAGTTAACCGTTATGTATTAATATTGTTAAATAGTCGTCCCAAATACCACTCGAAGTGGATATATATTTTTTAAATATTTTGCAATTTCCATAGAAATTATTGCAAATTTCACTCAACAAAATCACATTTAAATTTCACTCGCCTTCGGCTCGTGACATTTTTAATGTGATTTTGTATAGTGAAATTTAAACGCAATAATTTACATGGAAACCCCAAAATATTTGTCAAAAATATATCCACTACTTGTGGTACTACCCTTGATTATGACACACAACAGTCACATGACTGATGGGAAACTTATCAACCGATAAGCTTCCTAGTGCTAATTATCGACCCCGTAGATGGTGTCATAATTAGAAATAGAACTGCAAGAAACAAGCAATTTGTGTTTTTTTGCATTGTTGGATCAATTCTAAATCATAATTCGTATACGGGTTTTGTGTAATAATCTTCAAAATATAAACGGGGGTAACACAATTACTTATAATTTTGTCCGTGCCAAGAGTCATTGTGCTGGTTGCCCTTAGAAAACTGCCCTCGGGACAGTTTTCATTGCAACCAGCACTCGACCCTTGGCGTGTGCAAAATTATCGGTAAGTATGCCTCGCCCTTGTTACAGTTTGTCCAAATTGAGGTGGCGCAGTCCAGGTATACGGATTATATAAGGGATTTGCCGTAGTTAATTGGCTTCGGAGCTTACCCTATTCCTTTGAGATTACGAAACCCCTTTACCTGCAGAACAGGTCCGCATTTAGTTAGCAGTGGTTTTTCGCACAATTAATATATTGAAAATCAAGGAATCAAACAAAAGCAACTAGGTATTTACATATATTATTATAAGTACCTAGAACACAGCAATTTTTGTATATTATACAATTTAAATAAAATAAAGTGTTATGCTATTTATTTAGAAAACGGTACAGAAATTAAGAAAAACAGTTATGACGCAACCAATTGGCATTAGATGCTCCGCCGTCCAAAGGCAAACGAATAATTATTATTCACGCCGGAACTAAAAATGGATTCGTTCCTAATAGTCTAATGTTATCGGCGAAAAATATTGCAAACAGTTCTGCAGATTATCACTCGAATATGAACTTCGAACTCTTGGTTTTCTACCAAGCTTTGTAAAAATATGGCTCTTAATTCCGTTATTGTAATCGATAACGCTCCTTATCATTCACGACTTTTAACAAAAATACCGACTACAGCAGCCAAGAAATGTGAGTTTTTTAGTGAATCACGGTTTCCAACTACCCAAAGATAAAAAATTAAAGAAGGCCGACCTTCTCGCTGAAGTGAAGAAGTTGAATTTAAAAAAGCAATATGTTGTTGATGAATTTGCAAGAAAAAACGGGCAAGAAGTTGTCAGATTACCACCCTATTATTGCGAATTCAATCCAATAGCATTGGCGTGGAGTGCAGTAAAACGTAAACTTAGAAAATGTAATACAGAACCAAAAGTAAATTCCCCAAGTGTAGATAAAATAAGGTTAATTATAGAAGATATGGCCAAAGACAAGACATGGGAAAATTGTGTGCGACATGTGATTGAAGTCGAAAACAGTTACAAATTGCCACGTGTTAAACCGCTAAATATCAATCTAGGTGAGGACAGTGACGACGATAATGATTTGGTCTGGAATGGTTTTATATCTGAAGACGAGGAAGATATTTAAATTACATATATGCTGAAATTTGTTTTTTTTATGTATGTATTTTATAAAGCTAATTGCTTTCTCCTTGTATATTAAATTATATATTATGTATGTAAATTTGTGTTGCTATGTTATATGATGGTCTTGATTTATTTATAATTATTAGTCGAGTTCAATTAAATCATTAAAAGAGTTTTTACTCTAAACAAATAGAAAAAGTATAAATATGGAGCGTTATTGCTATTTTATTTAGTTAATTACAATGTGTTTCCAATTAAATACAGTTGAGATTTTTGTGTTACTTGGGAATGATAAGCTGAAGTTGACTAAGTTTATTAATTTTAAATAAATGAATTTAGACTTATTATTCCATGTGAATAATTAATATTTAATCATGTTTTCATATATCTGAACTTATGTTACCTACATTATAATTACAAATTTGTTTAGTTTATACTTGCACATTATGATTTAATTGAAATTTGAATGTGGTACGCTCTTTTCTGATTGGCTATAGGAAAAAGGAAATGTAAATTTTGTTTAATCAGAAAGGACGCCGTTCTGAAATATTTGTAAGTTAGAGGACTTCCTGTTAATATCTAATAACGAAAATATAGCGTTTTTATGTGCTCTTAATTAAAAATTATATACCATAACAGTGTATTATTTTAGTACTAAAAACTGGGGCTCAATAATTTACCTAAATACGTGCAGGTTTTTAGAAGTCGTCTCAACTGGTAAGTAGCATGTACAACCAGGGATTACATGTAAACAAAGTATCACTTACAGGAAACCCCGCTTAATCCGTATACTTGAACTGCGCCACCTCAATTTGGACAGACTATATTGCGATGGTCTTTACCCCTGTACTCGGCTCTGGTTGCAATACAGAAAATACAAAATACAGTCACAAAGGCACAAAGTCGAGGCAATGCAAATAACTGGGAAAAGTCATGTAATTTTATTAAATCAGAATAATACTGGTAGAATGGACGATTAACTTTAAAAGCATTCAAATGAGTATACAAATAAGGGAACTCAATTTCAAGTGTTGGAGTTAATAAAAGAATTTCAATTATAATTTTAAAAGTTTGGCAATGTAGAAGCCAGACATGAATTAGTTAAAATTGACACAAGAATTCAAATTGTGCAGAACTTGAGATGAAGCGTTAGTTAGTACAGTAATTAAAGAAAAACTGACGTTGTGAACTTATTTGATTAAGGTAAGAAAGGATTTACGAATTGGATAATGCAAGCAAGATTAGCATAAAAGAGATTTTGGCAAAAAGGACACAGTTAGTTATTTTTGAAGAAAATGAAACAGTAAACAGGAAATAGACAAGTTTAGTGCTATTAGTGAGTCAATGACGTGATGTGAGCAAAAAGACATTTGTTATAAACAATTTAAAGGACAAGAAGATAGGTTATAAACAATTTACTTTGAAAGACAATAATTTTAGTATTAAGAGTTCTAGTTAAATGTTTGTAAAATATAAACTTAATGTTAAATGTTGTTCATTTGTACTAAGCTGATTTCTTAGTATTTGATTTTTGATGTTCATTTGTTTTTAGAAGCTTGGATATTCAATTATTATTAAACGTTGACACCAGCAACATCTGCCTTTTACTCTGCAATTAATTAAAGTTTTTATATGTTAAAATAAGGATACAGAGTTGAAACTTTACCAAAGTGTGCAGTTTTATGTGTGTAACCAGTGGTGTTAAAAAGCGATCCATCTTGAAAAAGAAAAAAATTTTCACGCCTCTTTCGACGAACCAGCAACGGTAGGCACCCGAGGAGATTGCAATCGAGATCCCAGCGTTCCGGAGGGCTACGAACGGGTCCAGAAAGTGCAGACAGGCTGTCCGAGGGTCCCAGCAGCGATACCGGCATCAAAGGGCGACCGCAGGTACCGCAGGCACCAGGGAAGGCTTTCCGCAACAGCTACCGATGCAAGAGCGAGGTTAGTGTGGGAATTTTTATTAATCGACCGTAAGGGAATGAAACATATGAGCCTACCTGTGTCTCGTGAGCTTCACAACCGAGGGCCAGCACTAGTTTCTGTCCAGGCAACGATAATCTGCCAAAAATCTCAATTTAATCCAAATTTGGAGGTTAGAATGCAAGAAACAAAAGAGTAGGCACAAACAACGATGATCCGGTTTTCCTAGAACAAAAGAATGTACAGACGCTACCACAAAGGCGCGAAAATCAATCCATAACTCACCTGATTTTTAATTTGCTCATAATTTGATTTTACTAGTCATTTCACAACGCAGAAAGTCGCACAAACTGAAATTTATTTAGCTCAATGTTAACTGTCAACTCGAGCACCGGCGCAGTGCAGTTTTGATATTATTTCCCAGTGGCGTGCTGCCATTTTCAAATAAATTTAAGGAACCCGACACCTGAGAGCTGAGTTTTCATGTTCTTAATTTTGGAGCTAGCAAATATTATCAATAACGGTTATATGCAATGTTTAAGAGGGCAAAATACCATAGATATTACTAGTTAATTTGGTGAACCCAAGATTAGTCAGTTTAATGTAACATTTACCGATCTTTGAAAAATAATTGGTATGGTAGACAATTTTAATTTAATTTATTTTATTCTATAATAATAAAAACACACATATCATATCAGAGCAATATATTACTATTGATAATTTACCTACATTGCTCCCCTTCTTTGTAGTTTTTACTTCCTTTTACGATAAAGGAAGTATTGGATTTACCCCAAAAATTCGAAATTGAGTTTTCAACAGATCTTTACGTTTTAGAGTCCCCTGATCCCAAAAAACATATTTTTTTTCATTGGTCTGTCTGTGTGTCTGTCTGTGTGTCCGTCTGTCTGTCTGTCTGTCTGTGAACAGAATATCTCAAAAATGAAAAGAGGTATGGCGTTGAAACTTCATATATAAGTTTTGTGTACTATGTAGATGAGATAGCAAGTTTTTAAAGAAAATCGCATAACAGGAAGTAGGTGTTTACTCTTGTAATTTTTCAGTTTTTTTCGATTTTTTCAAAAACGGCTATAACGATTTTTTCAAACTTTACATTTTTATTACATTTTTAATGTGTATTGATGTGAGCTAGGTGATTTTCCAGCTGAATACTTCTAAAGTGGGTTTCTCTTGTTTTTTTTTCTATTTTTTTATTAACTCCTACTTTAAATAGAACACCCGGTATATTATTACATTTTTGAATTAGGCTTAAAATTCTAGAAAAAATTTGTCTCTTCAACTAACGCTCTGTTTTGTACCGTTTTTATAGAATTTGTAATTTTTGAAAAATTTTCACAAATGCTTAAAAATTAAAAATGAAATTTTTGACTTATAAGATCACTGTTTAAGGAAGTTGTGTGAGTGTATCACACCAGATTTTTATCTTTATTTTGTCTATATTTCCGTTTGAATGCTTCATCATATCGTTTTCCCGTTTCCCATTTGTGCTTTTATAATTACACCTACTTAAATTACCTCCATCTTTTGTCATATTTACTTAAAAAAAGAAAATCATGTGGACAGAATTAAACCAAGGTTAGCTACAAACTTTATCTAATAAGCTTGAATACAAAAAATAATGAAAACTGTTTTTCTTCACAATACATGCTTTTCAGTAAATTCAATGAAAAGTATATCGTACGAGGTAGTTACATAATAATAAATAACAGCAATCAGTAACCTAAAAATCTTTAAGCCCTTCTTCATGTTGCAGATTAACTTCATAGATGCCGTCACCAATCCTTTTCCAACCCCATTCTAGTGAATTTTTATTGACGTTGAGCTATTGCTGCATTTGATGGCAAACTCTATAAGAGTGTTTTTGTGCAGCTGTTGAAGTGGGGGGAAGTACAGCCAACCTGAAATTTCTGTGTACAGGCTCCTTTGCGATGGTCTGCAAGTACAACCGTTGATGACGCAGAGTATCCAAATTATCTGCATTTGTTGATGTAAATATCGGAAGGAAGAAATGGTTTCCAGCATCAGCTACTGCATCTGGGTCTTAATTTGGGTTGGCTTTTTCTTCTTGGTTACCTTTCTTTGGTACAGCCATATCTTCAACTGTTTGTTGGCTGGAGCATGAGCAACCAACAAGATCAATCCATCGGTGTCATTGCCAATCACGATAGCCTCTTTTTCCTTTTTTGATTCGTCAATTGTAGTAAAAACTATCAAGATGCGAGCATCATCTTCTGCCTGAATTACTTTGCATCCAACTTGCTGTAAGTTAGTGTACCGTGATGAGAGCAATTAGTTGCATCTTGTTCTTACTATTACTTAGAAATTCTGCTTGTCCAAGAGTGACATTAATTGAATTTTCCACTTTCACTTCAATATGCGTAGTAGTGGAGGATCTGCGCAAATGTTGTTCGTCTTTTGTGCTAGGTTTTTCACTATAACCATCTGGCCTCACCACGTCCCTGAACCCCTTATATAATAAACTTGGAGCGAATATTACGAATTCATAGGCGTTCATGCGTTTTTTGGCAAAGCAGAAAAAGTTACATTTTTACCCCCTCCATATCTCCGTAATCCTTTACTAGAGCGCAAAAATGTATCAAACCAGTTTTATTGAAAATTAAATTTACATTAATTTTGTATAGGGCAAAGTTTGCGCTAAACCTCATTGTTAATGAGATATTTGCGAAAAACTGTTGAAACCTACCATTTTACCACCGCTCTATCCCCCTCGGGGTAAACCCGACGCGCAAGGTCGTGTGACTTTTTACCACCTACTAAGAGGAGGATACTAAACAGTTTGCCGCTGGGTAGAACTTTTTTTAATGTTTATTTATCTTTCTTTTTTAAGTATCTTCTTCTTTTAGACTTCTATATATTCTTTTACGGATTCTTTTTTCAGTGATAGAACATTTGGCAATAATATGTGGGAAGCCACATTAATATTCTATTTAGTTTTCCTTTTGTCCCTTTATCATTATTTTTGAAATTTTTTCAAGCTCCATGGTTTGAATATCTCGTAGTCATATCTAGACGGTTTTTTTATCCTTCTTTAAGTATCTTTTTCTTTTAGACTTCTGTATATTCTTTTAAGGATCCTTCTTTCATCGATAGAAATTTTGGCAATAATCTGTGGGAAGCCACATTAATATTCTTTAGTTTTTCTTCTCTCTTGTTATCATTATTTTTGGAATTCCTTCAAGGTCCATGGTTTGAATATCTCCTACTTATATCTAGACGGTTGTTTATGCTTCTTCTTTTAGACTTCTGAATTGTCTTTTAAGGATTTTTTTTTCAGTAATAGAAAATTTGGCAAGAAGTTGTGGGAAGCCACATTAATATTTTATTTAGTTTTCCTTCTGTCTCGTCATCATTATTTTTGGAACTCCTTCAAGCTCTATGGTTTGAGTATCTACTAGTCATATCTAGTCGGTTTTTTACTTTTTAAGTATCTTTTTCTTTTAGACTTTTGTATATTCTTCTAAGGATTCTTCTTTCAGTGTTAGTATATTTGGCAAGAAGTTGTGGGAAGCCACATTAATATTTTATTTAGTTGTCCATCTGTCTCGTCATCATTATTTTTGGAATTTTTACAAGCTCTATGGTTTGAATATCTCCTACTCATATCCAGACGGTTTTTTATCTTTTAAGTATCTTCTTCTTTTAGATTTCTGTATATTCTTCTAAGGATTCTTCTTTCAGTGATAGAAAATTTGGCAATAATCTGTGGGAAGCCACATTAATATTCTATTTAGTTTTCCTTCTGTTTCTTCATCATTATTTTTGGAATTCTTACAAGCTCCATGGTTTGAATATCTCCTAATCATATCTAGACGGTTTTTTATCCATCTTGATTTAGACTTCTGAATATTCTTTTAAGGATTCTTTTTTCAGTGATAGAAAACTTGCCAATAATCTGTGGGAAGCCACATTAATATTCTATTTAATTTTCTTTCTGTCTCGTCATCATTATTTTTGGTATTTCTTCAACCTGCATGGTTTGAATATCTCCTAGTCATATCTAGACGGTTTTTTATCCTTCTTTAAGTATCTTCTTCTTTTAGACTTCTGTATATTCTTTTAAGGATTCTTCTTTCAGTGACAGAACATTTAGAAAGGATCTGTTGGAAGCCGCATTAATATTCTATTTAGTTTTCCTTCTGTCTCTTCAACATTATTTTTGGTATTCCTTCAAGCGCCATGGTTTGAATATCTCCTAGTTATATTTAGACGGTTTTTTATTCTTTAAGTATCTTGTTCTTTTATACTTCTGTATATTCTTTTAAGGATTCTTCTTTTAGTGATAGAAAATTTGGCAATAATCTGTGGGAAGCCACATTAATATTCTATTTAGTTTTTTCTCTGTCTCGTCATCATTATTTTTGGAATTCCTTTAATCTCCATGGTTTGAATATCTGCTAATCATATCTAGACGGTTTTTATATTTCTTTAAGTATCTTCTTCTTTCAGACCTCTGTATATCCTTTTAAGTATTCTTCTTTCAGTGATAGAAAATTTGGAAATAATCTGTAGGAAGCCACATTTATATTCTATATAGCTTTCCTTCTGTCTCTTCAACATTATTTTTGGAATTCCTTCAAGCGCTATGGTTTGAATATCCCTTAGTCATATCTAGACGGTTATCCTTTAGGTATCTTGTTCTTTTAGATTTGTGTATATTATTTTAAGAATTCTGCTTTCAGTGATAGAAAATTCGGCAATTTTCTTTGGCAAGCCACATTAATACTCTGTTTAGTTTTCTTTTTGTCTCGTCATCATTGTTTTTGGAATTCCTTCAACCTGCATGATTTGAATATCTCCTAGTCATATCTAGACGGTTTTTTATCCTTCTTTAAGTATCTTCTTCTTTTAGACTTCTGTATAATCTTTTAAGGATTCTTCTTTCAGTGATAGATAATTTGGCAATAAGTTGTGGGAAGCCACATTAATATTCTATTTATTTTTTTTTCTGTCTCTTCAACATTATCTTTGGAATTCCTTCAAGAGCCATGGTTTGAATATCTTCTAATCATATCTAGACGGTTTTTTATCTTTTAAGTATCTTGTTCTTTTAGACTTCTGTATATTCTTTTAAGGATTCTTCTTTCAGTAATAGAAAATATGGCAATAATCTGTGGGAAGCCACATTAATATTCTATTTAGTTTTCCTTCTGCCTCTTTATCATTATTTTTGGAATTCTTTCAAGCTCCATGGTTTAAATATTTCCTAGTCATATCTAGACCGTTTTTTATCCTTCTTTAAGTATCTTCTTCGTTTAGACTTCTGTATATTTTTTCAGGAATATTCTAACTAAATGTATTTTAAAACCTTATTTTAAATAAGTATTAAAATTGTACTTTTTTACTTCTTTTTACAATAAAGGAAGCAATTATTGGATTCACCTCAAAAATTATGAATTGATTTGTCAACAGATCTTCACGTTTTAGGTTCCCCTGAACCTAAAAAGCATATTTTTGTTCTTTGGTCTGTCTGTCTGTCTGTCTGTGTGTCTGTCTGCCTGTCTGTCTGTGTGTCTGTCTGTGTGTCTGGCTGTGAACAGAATATCTCAAAAAAGAAAAGAGGTATGGCGTTGGAACTTCATACATAAGTTTTGCGTACCATCTAGATGCTACAGCAAGCTTTTAAAGAAAATCGCATAACCGGAAGTATGTTGTTTACTTTTGTGATTTTTCAGTTTTCTTCGACTTTTTCAAAAACGGCTCTAATATTTTTTTTTCAAACGTTTTAAGTTTTTATTACATTTTTAATGTGTATTGATGTGAGATGGGTGATTTTCCAGTTGAATACCTCTAAAATGGGTTTCTTTGTTTTTTAAAAATTTTTGTACAAACTCCTATTTTAAATACGAGTAGAACAGCCAGTATATTATTACATTTTTAAATTCAGCTTAAAATTTTAGAGAAAATATGTCTCTTGAACTAACGCTCTATTTTGTACGGTTTCTGTAGAATTTCTAATTTTTGAAAAGTTTTGACTTGCTTAAAAATTAAAAATAATTTTTTTTTGCTAATTATAATATCACTGTAAATAGTGTAAATGGAAGTTGTGTGCGTGTACCACACCAGATTTTTATATCTAGAAATAATAGTAGGTTTTTATGATACGAGTGTCAACCAACAAAATGAGTTCAACAGTGACACAAATACCATAAACACATTTAGCTCAAAATGTAAACAATATTTTTTGTATAGCTTATGAAGGAAATATGTATTATATTCACCTACTCGCTTTTTTCTGTATAATTTTTCAGTGTTAGAAAATTTGGCAATAATCTGTGAGAAGCCACATTAATATTGTGTTTAGTTTTCCTTCTGTCTCTTCATCATTATTTTTGGAATTCCTTTAAGCTCCATGGTTTGAATATCTCCTAGTCATATCTAGACGGTTTTTTATCCTTATTTAAGTATCTTCTTCTTTTAGACTTCTGTATGTTCTTTTAAGGATTTTTCTTTCAGTGATAGATAATTTGGCAATAAGTTGTGAGAAGCCATATTAATATTCTGTATGTTTTGCATAAGTTTCGTATTGGTAGATTCTTGCCTCCACTATGTCCCTGCATTGTTTGCTGAACCAGGTTTTGCTATACAGGGTGTTATGTAAATGAGTGCAAATATTTTAACCAGTGATAGAGCTCACCAAAATGAACAACTTTCTTATTTATGATTTTTCTTTTAATCGCAACTTTTTTCATTTAACTCCCCTAAATTTGACGAACCGCGTCGTAAGCAAATCTAAGTGGTAAGCATCCTTGCTACTGATCGTAGGGTCGCGAGTTCGATTCCCGGTCTCGGTGAGGTTTTCAAAAATAAAAAATGCAGATGAAAGCCTCTACAGAATGCCATCATTCGGAAGTGATGTAAAGCCGTGGGTCCCATGTTACTACGATGTGTAGCATGTGAAATTTCCCTTGCTAGGGTTGGAACTCCTTAGTCTCGGCAAAATTCTAAGTAGGACTTTGACCATATGACCGTAGCAGTCGGTGTCTAAGGTATGCATTTTTAGAGTAAAATTGTTATGAATTTTAACTCAGTTTCTTGGGCGTTTTCGAAAAAATGATAAATGGAGAAGTTGTTTAGTTGGCGAGTTCTATTACAGTTTAAAACTAGCAGTCCAGTGAGACAAATGTCTTATTTAAAAAAACAAAAAAGATCGTTTTCAAATAGAACGCGTATTAAATAAAAACTGTACCCAGACCTGGAAGGTGTCAAAGTGGTTGCCTAACCAATCGACGTTTTAAGGTGCAGATGGTCGCAGCTCCGTTTGGCTGCTGAAACAGTTTTTATTTAATACGCGTTCTATTTGAAAAACGGCCTTTTTTGTGATTTCACGAAAACAGGAAGTGTCACGTGACTGAAATTCGGTTCCTGACCTGACATGACCATTCCAAATATATAACTTTCATAACTTTTTTCTCTATCTCTTACGGTTTGGCTGCTGTAACAGCGTCCCAGACAGACAAAACGGCGTCCCAGACGCGTCTATTAGATAAAGGATATTGGCACTCATTTCTATAACACTCTGTGTATTTTTTGTGTGTAGCATTTGAGCTGTTTGTGTTATAGTAAGTTTTTTAGTAAACCAATTTCTCACTTACTTTTATATAATCTCTTCGCTCTCATTACTTCTGGCAGTTTTTCAATCAATGCTTTTCCGTATTTCTTTGTGGATGATTTTGTTTCTGATAGATTGCCGTTATCGATGTTTTTTTCTATAAACACATTGGTCCATTACAGGTTGTCCTGTTATCTTTTCTTCATTTTTATTTTACAGCTACCTCACGCATTAATATTTAAGCATAGCCCCAGGAGTGTTTTATTATTAACCTTTATTTTTGTCCCAAGAAAGGTACAACCTCTACAAACACCTGAAGGAAATGTTCGCAGACATTCCCAAAAAGGACATTAAAGCCGTCTGTGCTACCTACAACACAAACAAACTTGAAAAGCCCTGTCCTGGTCGCCTAAATGCTATCATTACAGAACTGCTCTTAATGAATCCAGGGTCTCCGGGCATTGTAAATAGTAATTTACGATACAAGTGCGTAAAGCTACTCTTTAGGCACGAGTGGGGTAGAGTTAAAACGCGAGTGAGCGAGCGTTTTAAGCCCCACGAGGGACTAAAGATGCTTTAGGCATGTGTATCGTACAATATTTTATCTACGATAGAATCTAAAAAATACGGTAAATATAAAAAATATTTTACGTGTAAATTAGAATTACTAGCAACCGGTCGTAATTTTGAGTGTTTTAAAAATTTTAAAACACGTTGCTACTAACTACGTGCCTAATGAAATTTTTTAAGTACGCTGCTATTAACGACGTAAACTAATGAAAACATGTTATTAAACAGTCGTTTTACAAACTTAAAACTGCCAACTAAAAGTAAATTCTACACACTGTCGTAGATAAAGATAATTTCGATGAGTGTAACTTTTACAATTTATAGTACATTATAAGACATATTTGTAACCAACGAAATTTTTACAGCATCTTCAAACGATGTGCCTACGCCAAGAAATATTGTTCGTAGAGTGAAACAGGGAAATATTCACGTAGCGTCGATACAGGATGTTGGCACCAGTTCGATCACCATGAACGTTCCAGAAGCTCCTCAACCCCATGTAAACGATGTAAATGTGTATGTACCTACTTTTATAATCTTGTTTAACATCGTGGAAATGTGTTATACTAAGGAAAGAATTGGTTGATTATGACAGTATTGTATTATATAGAGTACTTGATCTTATTTGGTGCTATCCGAATACGTTTCTACAGGGTTAATCAAAAATTTTTAATGCTTTAATGGCATGAAAAATACGTAAAAGTGTCTGCACTATGTGGAAATCTAAATTTACAATTTATTTTTAGTTCACAAGAATGATCACCAACTTTAATTCTTTAAATGGTGCTCTTGTAAAGCGCATGCGTTTCTTCCTTAAACGAGGGGTAAGCACACATAAATGGAGCCCTACGTTGGGCGCTATTTATGTGTACTACTTTAAACGAGGGGTGAACACAGCCGTAGCTAGCTCTAACTCTTGGCAAAAAATATGGTGTGAGTAAGGTCTAGGCAACGATCCTTAAGGTTGAAAATAAACTTCATAATTAACAAATTTTGGGCGCCTGTTGTTAAACACAACAAAAAAAACAACCTATCTACCGAAACTAAACACCACTTACATTGTAAGCCTCGCACTTTAACCTAAATCTTAAAAAGATCAAACGATCCAGTTCAAGTAGGGCCGCACCATGAACAAAAATAAAAAATATAAACCAGTAACATTAAATAGACTTTCATTAATTCACAACAATTATAAAGCACAGCCTACTGCATAAAAACAAATTGACACAAAAAGTGTTCAAATCATCAACAATATTGAGTCCAAAAAATTTCTACCAGTATTTTTATATGAAACCTGAGTATTCAGTAAAAGTAGTGATAGGAGGATTTGGCAGCGGTTCGAGATACGTGATAGTTCATGCTGGAATGGAAGTACCTTTGGAAGTACTGGCTGCATGGAACGAAGTTATCGAGAAGATTCCACCTGAACACAGGAAAAATTACGTAGCACATACCAAAAATGTAATTAAAGATCCCTGCCAAACCGAATTTGCGTAGAATGTTATGGATATTGAACCATTAGTAATAAATACTTCTGATGAATGATTAGTTTTTAGTATAACTGTTACCAATTATAAATAAAAAAGTAGGTTTTTCTATATAAACCATTTATTTTATACGGATTCAAATACTTTTTACTAGAAAATTCAAGTTGTTCTAAAGAAAAATTTATAGATAATTTTTCCCTGCAACGTATGCATTTTATTTGTATTTAGTATCACAGTTAAAAATAAGGTAGGACACATTATTTCTGAATTCGGACTTTTGTCAGTTGCAACTTTATTAGATTTTTCATAACAAGGAAACGTTTGAGGTTATGCACACGTCAATATATATAATCGGTTATCAAAGCTGTCATATTTGATGAATTAATAATACACGTACGTTTAGTAACTAAAATTAGAAATAGGCAGTTGTTTTTCCGCTGGGGTAACATTTCCACTATAGTAATTTTTTAGAATGAAATTTTTCGAAACAAGGCACAACGCACAAAAGTAAACGTCATTTGGAAAGTAATATGCTTTCATCAATGCATAGTTCCAATTTGTTCTGAAAGAATTGCGAAATGTTTTCCTCATATGGTAAACGATTCCTCGTATTTTCTATAAAGTATCTCCATTTTTCGGCTGGTTATTACTGCTAAAATGCAGCATTCGTAATAAGATCTACCTCGCGGCATTGTTGGACCAAAGAAAGGTGTAGCAAGGAACAGATCCCTGCTTTTTGATTTATTTACAGTATCAAGAAATATTTTATAGAAATTCTGCAATGCAATTTCTGAATCAGTTGTATGTGTGATGGTAGACCAATTTTGTTTTTTAGTAAATTTTCTAGGTTATGATAGTCTATTTTAAACATTGCCTGACTTTAAGGTTTGGGAATTTTTTGTAGGGTTGCTACAAACCGGGCATTTCTGCGCTTCGGCCGAAGCCAAAGCAGACTACGCCAAGAATTTCGAAGCGGAAGCTTCCGCTTCAACTTTTTCCAAATACATGTTAGGTGTCCTTCAACGTGTCCGAAAACGAACTCCTCAGGAGTTACAGCTCATTTAATCTTAATGGCACAGGTTAATATGAACTTTTTTCATTCTTATAATGAGAGAAATCTAATCCCTGATTTTGGCCAACTGTTTCAAGTCCACTCTGTATAAAACAAGTAGATTCAATCTTAGATTCAATATTAAACTAAGTAATAATACAGTTGGTTAAGCGATAAATATTTTCGTATCAATTATTATATTATTAACATTATCTCACGAATAATAATAGTTATTTATTAGACGAGTGTGGAATGTTACACATTAGTCACGCCAGAAATATTAGCCACGAGACCGTTAGGCCGTTACGCCTCGTTTGATAAACTGTTCTCTCGTTTACAGAAAATGCTACTTTCGTCACTCGTTAAACAATATACTATTATTTCCAACTGCACTGAATCAAAGTATCTGCTGATTTTAAGTTATTTGATCATTAGCTGATATTTTAGCCGAACCTACCTTTTCAATTTCCCGAAGCTACTTCGGCTATTTCGTTCTGCTTCGACTATTTTGCTCTGCTTCGGTGGAAGCGTGTGCTTTTTTTGCCGAAACCAAAACTTCTTGCGGATTAAAATTATCTTTATCAGTATTAAACATTACAGGCAGGTGATCTGTAATAACCAGGTTTTTAAACGTTAATCTTACCCCTAATAGTTACGCCACTGTTGTGAAATAAGTTTGAATCAAAAAATTATTGACAGATGAAGACATTTTCTTTGCTTTTACCTAAATATTATATAAGAACTCTAAGCGACAATATTGTGTAGCTGTTTTTGCAAGCTCTATATTGACTTCTCACCCTATTATAGAAAGCAACATTTTTGGTAAGCGCTTTGTTTAATGCGACATTCTTCAGTATGATTTTTATAAGCGACCTTGTTACGAAACGCTGTTTACAGGCACTATATTGACTCTAAACGCGTTATTTATACATAGAATACTTGCAATTAAACCGCTATGTCTATTTAAAACAACATACCAGATTCAACAATTCCCAGTTCGGAACTAGAAATTTAATGTAGTTGATTAAAATTCTGTGATATTGTGTATTTCAATTATATATTCTCCTGCAGGGTATAGTATTCCAACCAAAAATTGGAAAGCTATTTAAAATCCAGTACACCACGAAAAGAGTAAGTCATGTCTAAGTTGGTTTCATACAATCAGTAAATAATATTCTAATGTCAATCAGCTTTCAAGTAATGACAGTTCATCTGCAAATTGTACATCTAACAGTTTTATAAAGGCATTGTAACATTGTGCATGATTTAAGTAGGTACTAGTTGAGTTTTTAAAACCGTATAGTAACATAGAAAATGTTGAAAAACGTATATGTCTTCCAAACTTCCCAATGCATCTGCCACATTTGAGGGTTATTATCGAAGTGTTATTGAATGACAATCAAACAGTAATTTTATGAATTAAATTGCGAAGTGACTTACTGTTCTCAATGCTGGCCTGATTTTAAATAGCTTTCCAATTTTTGGTTCGAATACTATACCAATGGGCACTCAACAAAAGGACTCGAAAGTTATGTTAAGAAATACACCTAGGCCTTTGCATGCCGATTTGAGAGCCTTACTCAATTCACTTTCTGCTAACCATCCGATTGCACATTTCAGAGTTCCTCCAGCTGCCACAGTAGTTAACCAACTCCAACCAACCGTGTCTCTCAATGCCGACTACTTTCTACCTACGCAATTGATGACTGGAAGGCCCACTAGGGCCTTTGGAGAAGATCACAACATTCCATCCCCCCAGGAGGTAAGTTTTTTGTTTTCTACTTAAGCTAGAATAGGCTGATGTGTACTTGAAGTCTTGCTCCCTTCATTATGTCCCAAATGGAAAAAAACCGGTTGTAAAGAGGTTTTAATAGCGTGAGTATATGTGGAAAGGAGCGTGGCCTTTCCATTCGCCGGATTTCGAAGGAATTCGCTTTGCCGGAAGTAGGTAAGGGGTGGGCGGGAACCGAAAACGTAACCCCACTTTTTGTTACGCATATCACTGCGCTTGTAACCTCACTTTTTGTGAGCGAGGATTTTCCCCAGTGTGAAGGGGTCCTAGGGCTCCGCCCCTCTCCAAGGGGGCCCTCGCTACTCCGCCCCTTGGGACAGCTGAGCGTAGGAAAATTTTGATAGGCATGGGAACCTTGCTCAAAAATCTCAAAATTAGACTTTTAGCCCCAAAATCTTTATTATCTTGTCATCTGCCCAAGCAACCGCAAACCGAACGTTCCTCTTCAACCAAGAACAGGGAAACTGTAAGATGGGTGAGAAAAAGGAGGGGTGGAGAATGAAAGAAAGGTCAGAAAAGGAAAGGCGATGAGTCGTCCGAGGCTCCTACAGCCGACATGTCACATGACCATGGGGGGGGGGGCAGGGTCAAAGTGTAGCTAGGGGGATACTGGACCAAACATGTCTCCTGCGCAGGTTTCTGTGCATACGTGAAAGGTAGGCATTGCACCGTCATAAGTCATAGTACCCCATCTCAGTTCTGGTTTTTGTAATCCAGTCAACTTTCTTGTGTTTCTATTTCCCCAATAAACATATTGTAAGACATTATTAAATACAACACAACAACAACTATTTTGCAGAGTATTAGTCAATTTAGACCACATTTTAGCAATTGAGACAATATATTGGAGCATCTTGGAAGCATATTTTACTAGTTTCCAATAAATTTAGCGCAGGTCTGCGCGTCGTTTTTGCGCAGGTTTTTGACGGGACATTCATATAGATAAGAAAAGGGGGTTGGGTTGCTATTCGGTTACCTTGTTTCGGCTACCCCTCATCGGCTTAATTAGGTCGCTTATTAAACATTGGTACATGTTTTGAAATAACAGATTTTATTTACACAGTTCTCAGAGCGAAATTACGAAAATTTTGAGCAGCTGTAATAAGCAGTTCTGTAAACTTACTTATATCGGAGGATAGTTTTGATCTACAGCAGGAGGCTTTCGCATTGAATAACCTCAGTGTCTAGAGGTCTAGAATCCTCGAATTGATATTTTTAGCATAATTCCACTTTCAGATATATACAATCCACAAATAAATTAGCATTATTGTATTCAGAATTATGTTCATCCACGCACTATATGTTTTAACTACATTTTTATTCTGATTAGTCTCCCAAACAACTGAATAATTTTTTATTTGAAGACTTTAAAACTTTTTGTTTCACTTTGTCGTGCAGGTAATGTTTGAATAGAATCTATCGCGGACGGAGTTCTTCATTTTACTGCCGCCAGCGAGCGCCAATTTTGTGAAACACAACTTTGATTGAACAAATTTACTTGCATTTTTTAAGGAATTGATTGCTATTTGCTGGTTATTAATAGTCAAATCTTTTTGCGATAATAATTCTTTATATCAATTTGAAAAATCTCCATTTGATATATTAGCGGAGGCGCAATATTACCTGTAAGACTAATCTCACTTTCGTTGGTGATGCAGCAATTTATTTACTTCTTGTGTTAACACCTTGGTTTTAAGAACGTTATGGTAATACTAGATGTATATACGAAATATGTGAGATTACTTCGAGCTAAAAGATGCAACACTCAAAATGTTTTTGAAAAAATTTAAATGAATATTTTATAGAATTTGGAAAACCAAAGAAAATATTAGCAGATAATACAACTTATTTTTTAAAACCCGAGGTTTATAAATACAATAATACAGCAAGACATAAAAGTTGGGTTTTTGCAGTATAAGATATCCGCAAGCCAATCCTAAACTGTTAGGAACACATATAAGTAAGGCAGATCTTAAATAGCAGAATTTTATAATACAAAACGGAGCGATGAAAGAGTCGTCTGTTGATCATATTTAATCATTCAGCATCTTTCAGTTTATAAGTTATCCTATCATCTCTTTTATCAGTGTGGCAGGTGTTTTTGGCAATCAAACTCGTGTCGTTAAGTTGCTCATAATTAAACTTGTATCGTTAATATCTATAACAGAAGTGTGTTATGTAACTAATTTAGAAAAGTGAAGTTTTACTGAACAAGTATGGCTGGAGTGAGTACAAGTATTAGCGAGTACGTAAACGGCCACAATAAGCAGCTCCAGTTGATGTTATGCGTTTGACAGTACTGACGTGTATTGTTGGTGGCACTGTCAGTCTATGTCAAATTCAATGTTAGTAGGTTAGGTTTTGCATTTTGTGTCAAAACTGACGCAAAACTTAACCTGCTCATCTCAAATTTAACATAACCTGACAGTGCTACCAACAATACAATATTGAGTGACTTATGGTTTTTATCTTACTAGTGATACCACCACAGCCATAGCAGATATATGTCTCGCTTTTGTAAGCGTCATTAATAACAACTTTTCCTATTTTTGAAAAAGATTAGTATTTTATGATAAAATAAACCGTGTTACGATATACATAACGGTATCTGTTTTCTACATTACTCGAGAATTTTAAAGAACTCGCTTCTAACGTCGCTCGTTTATTCAAACTATTCTCTCGTAATGTAAAAGGGTTGATAACGTTACTTTTGCATCGTAAATTACTATTATAGAACAGCTTTTGATTATTATTGCTGAAGTTTTTCTCCATATTTCTCCCAAATTCTTCCCACGTCCTCACTTTCGGTTGTTTTACTGCTTCTTTTGCTATATCTCTTTGGGCTTGAACTACATGTTACTTCTGGTTTTTTTATGTATAATAGTATTTAGCAGTATTAAGCCGATATTGAGGGTCCCCAATTTTCGGAGTAACGTGAACATAATGTAGTAGCTCTTTGTTATTGGTTATTAGATCAATCATTGTGACAGATGTTGTAATTCTCATAAATGTGTCTAGTTTTTGATATAAATTATAGTTCTTAATGTCATTTAATTTACTGCATTTAATATTACCTAAAGTTTCTTGGAGTGTTTTGTAGAATAATAATAATAATAATGTATTTGCCCACAAGGCTGTTATACAGAAACAGATGTGGTACGTCATACAGTTAACACAATGGATTATAACACACAAGTTCTGCGAAATTTCAGTCTTACGTATATGTAACAAATCATTGAAAGAATAAGGTACTAAAGCACAAAGGTGTTTTCTTATTTTACTCTTAAAGCTAATGAATGATGTACTCAATAGTTCAATACAATAAACTTTGGTAATAGGTTGTATAATTTAACACCCACATAGTATGGTGACTTTTCGTAGAGTGCAGTGTTGTGCTGCATACACCGTAATTTTTCTCCATTTCGAGTGGGATATGGATTTACATAGTTATTCTTTGAAAACTGATCAATATAAGATCTAACATATTTTAGGATATTGTACGCATACATTCCATAAAACGTTAAAATTCTATGTTTTACAAAGATAGGTCTACACGAGTCCCGTGGCCCTAAGCCAAAAATAAACCTAATAAGATTTTTTTGATTTAGAAATACTCTTTTGGCTTCGGATCCTCTACCCCTAAATGATATATGAGAATACGCTAATCCATAATACACTTTAATTAATGTATTTCTGTCTATTACTGGTTTCAACTGCATTAGAGCAAAGAAAGACTTGGATGGTTTTTTACATACCATGTCAATATGACTGTCCCATTTTGGATTATGGTCGATTATGGTGTCTAAAAAGGTTACATTATTTTTTAATACTATTATGGTATTGCTACTATCAAGTGTTAAATAGAGAGGTGCACATTTTCTTATGCTGAAATACATATATTCAGTTTTCAGTGCATTGATTATGAGCATGTTTTTTTCACACCACCTAGTAATTGCATTATAAACAATAGAAATCCTTACCTGGAGCTCCTCGAGAGTTTCGGCAGCCACAGTCACTGACATATCATCAGCATACATTATTAGATTACCTTCTTTCATGAAGATTGGCATGTCGGTTACGAATAAAATAAAAATTATTGGTCCTAGCATAGATCCCTGAGGAACACCAAGGAAAGTGGCATGCTCTTCAGAAGGCGCATCGTTCACTTTAACTACGAAAGTGCGATCAGTAATAAAAGACATCATCCAATTTAGAGCAACACCACGTATACCCAAATTACATAATTTATCTTGAATAAATGAGGGCTGTAAAGTGTCGAATGCTCGCGTTAGATCAAAAAATCTTCATCTAAGCTATCATAGACAAATTGTACGAAATTGATATTTGCCGTTTTAACAGACCAGTTTTTTCGGAAACCATGTTGGTTATTTATCAGTAGATCATTTGTTTCAAGGTAACCCATTAGCCTGCTTAGCATAATTTTTTCTAAAACTTTGAAAAAGACGCTTACTAATGCTATAGGTCTATAATTCTGACTGTCTAATGGGTCACCTTTCTTAAAGATAGGTACAACACATTCTTTCTTAAATACATTAGGGAAGCTATTTGCTGTAATGCTTAGATTAGCAATATAACATAACGGTTCAACAGTATATTCAATAGCCCATTTTGCTGACAAAGCCGGGATACCGTATGCACTAGCAGAATACTTATTCTTTAAAGATTTTAAAATAATTTCAATTTCATGCGAAGTCACAGGATATGCAAAAATCGATTTATTAATTCTGGTACCAACTGTACAACATTCAGACACATTATCGGCAAAATGTTCCTTAAGTTTACTTTGTGTAACATTTGACAAAAATTCTGCCGTGTGATTAGATACAGTTATCAAATAATCACCGTTTCTTGACATAGTATTTATTTGTGATTTTTTGTTTCTACCTTATCTAGAATTAACTAACTTCCAGGTAGCCTTAGAGCAATTATCTGATATTTCAATTTTGTTGCAATAGTAGGACAGTTTCGATTTCTCGTTTTAGCAATTTTTATTACACTTATACAAATTTAATAAGTTGCTATCATCAAAATTTTTAATTATATGAAAAAGATCCATTAATTCAGAAGTTCATTTTTTAATATTTGGAGTTACCCATTTTTTGACAACATTCATATTAGGTTTTTTGGTATGTGCTGAAATTTTTGGAAATGACACATGCAAACATTGTAGATATTTCTTGAGAAAACACTCACTCGCTTCATTCACGTTACCTGTGTTGAAGACGCTATCCCAGTTAGTTTGAGCCAGCAGCTAAATTGTTCAATGTTGCCGGGCTCATAATTTCTGAATTCGTTTTGTAGACTACATTTACACGGCAATTTAACGCTGGTGTTACTTAAACCGTTGTTATTAAAACTCGTGTAAAGCGTGCGTTTACACAAGGGGTGTTGTAAAGGCGTTAAAGTGTACGGCGGTGTTAGCGTGGTGTTATCTAAAACCTCGTCGCAGTGTGACCAACTGCTTCGAGATTTTCCATCTGTAACTCTGTCAGATACTGTCTGTTATTATAAAATTATAAACATAACCGCTATAACCTACAAGATTAATAACACAGCTGATACAATTCAACGGAGTGACGTTAGTGTGGTTGACAACTGCGACTCAGAACAACCAACCGTCTTTACAATTATGTTGGTAGTCCTGTTTCAAAACGGGTGTAAGTCGAAAGTATCCATTTACACGTACATTTTACACCCGCTTACTAACGCCACGCCTCTTGGGAAAGTGGTGTAGCGTTAGTAAACCGGTTCTAGTAAAACCGGCGTTAAACCCAATTTACACTACAATTTACACCGGTGTTAACAACAACCGATGTTGCAACACCGGTGTTAGCGGACCGTGTAAATGTAGTCTATGGGCGGAGCAGCGGAGCAGATTTGTGCGAAGTGGTCCGCAATGCCATGGTGGATTACCTTGGTCGAACAAACTTCTTGAGGAATATCAGTAGCGATATAACCCATTAAGGACTTCAATATCTGACCATTCATATTTACACATACGCGTATGTACTCGTTTATCAGCATCTTCAATCCAAATGAAGCCAAAATGTTCTTCATGATTTTTGTATTATTATTTCCAGACAGATATGTTGATATCACCTGGCAAGATTATGTACTTACACTCTTTATGGAGGGGTACGAGGAAAAGAGTTAAGTTTGTGAAAAATGTTTCTAAATTACCTGACGGCGGTCTATATATCGTAACTAATCCAGTTTTGATTTGGGACCATAAAAACGTAACCGCACTAAGTTCAATGTGCATTTCTGAACTAAATTTACTTGTGTATTTGTTTTTTTTTGCACACACTTTATCCGAAATTCAGAGCTTTAACAAATATAGCAGATCCGCCGCAACAATGGTCGCTTCGGCAAAACTCGCTTACAAGTTTAAAATTAGGTATCACTAACTGATCAATATAATCTTTCTTAGCGAAATGTTCGGAAACACATAAAATGTCCAAATTTTCCCTTTGCACAAAAAGATCTATAAAATCCATTTTATTGCACATACTTTGCGCATTCAGATGGCCTATTAATAGTGTGCCCGCCGAGCAAAAACAATAAATTGTAAATATGTGAAAGAGTGCTTATACTTTTTGGTAGCTATGGTAGTGTTGTTAGATAGATACTTGTTATTGGTTGTGATATGAAAACGCTGTAATTTTGAAAATAAATACAAGTTGCACTTTGATTTTGCTGGTCCTTCTGAATAATAGGCATAAATAGTTAGACCGCTAGAACATTGGTCCATTCGAGCCGGATAACAGTTCGTGAATATACAGTTACATTTTTTGACTGTCTGTGAAGTGACAGTGACAGCATTTGACTTTTTATTTGAATGTGAGTGAGGCAGGAGAAGAATTTGGTGATAGGTTGCGACGGACTGAAAGGTCAAACGCTGGTATTCCTTCAGAGAGGTACGGGGACTGGGAACAGACGGCAGGACAAGCCAACACCCAACCTACTTTCAAACAAGGAAAGGCAGCTCAAGACCTAAAGTTCAACAATGAGCCTTCCCCGGAGTAAATTGGTCAGATGTCAAAGGTCAGTTTCAGATCAAAGATCAATCGCAGATCTAACACCAGTCATATTTCAAGAGTTAGTGATACATCAAAAGTCAGTGCTTACCGAATTGCTGTGCTTAAAGAAAAGCTAAAAGTAGCCGAGGAGATGGCCGCTCTTGATGCTGAGGAACGAGCAAAGGCGAAAGCAAAAGAGCTCCTTCAACTCAAGCTGTCTATCAGAGAAGAGGAACTCAAGGAAGAGTTTCAAATATGTGAAGATGAAGAAGGCGGAAGCAGAAGATCTAACCACCCTTTGTCAAATGTTGGTGATGGTCTACAAGGCTTAACATTAGAGTCACCAGCACCAATGCATAGAGTGGCTCAGTGACTACAAAGCAGTGGTGGGCAGGATCAAAGCCGAAGATCACCGTTTCCAGTTCCTCAATCCGATCCTGCAGTCAGTCAATTGGCACAAGCTCTTCTTGCAGCAGTTCAGACGGTTGCAGCAGCTCCAACCCAGGCAAGAACGGAAGAACAGACAACGAGGATGATGGCAAGGCAGTCATTGGGTAAAGACTTACCTAACTTTTCTGGTGATCCAGAAGAGTGGCCCGGATTCATCACTCAGTTCCGACGTTCAACAAGATTATGTGGTTTCTCTGAGGATGAGAACTTCTGCCGTCTTCAAAGGTGCTTAAAAGGAGCAATAAACGTCTTGGAAGAGTAATATGGCAGGCCTGAGCTTATAATAGAAACTATAGTACAGAAAGCTCGGAAGGTGACATCTCCTTCTATTGACAAGGGTGGGTCTATTGTTGACTTCTCAATTGTAATCCGGAATTTGGTTTCAACTATAGAAACTTTTCAACGTCTAGAGTACCTGATCAACCCTCAGCTTTTGACAAAATTGACCCAGAAACTTCCTGCCGTTTTGAGGATGAGTTGCGGAAAGAAAGTAGCCAAGAAATATCCAGCCATAGCTACCCTCAAAAACTTTTCCAACTGGATTGAGGGAGAGGCTCGAGCTGCTTCGTTTGTGGCAAAAGTTAACTTTCCTACTAATGATGGAAAAGGAAGGTCAGAAGTCAAACGCAATGACAAAGGTACAAGAAAGCATACACTGTTTGTGGCTACAACTTCAAACACCGATCCGGTTTCAACACAACCAAAGGCAGCCAAATGTGCTTGTTGTGCTAGAAAGTTTCATTCCATCGAAGTTTGTCGCTTGTTTCAGTCAAAGGCAATAGACAACAGGTGGACATTGGTGCGAGAGAAGAAGTTGTGTTTCGGATGCTTAAAAGAAATGCATCACTCATCTCAATGCAAGAAGAATAAAGAGTGTGGTGTCGATGGCTGTAACAGGAACCACAATCCTCTTCTGCACTCAAAGCAATTATCACAGCAGAGCGTTTCTGAGTCTTCGACTGAATATTCAGCTGAGACAGTCACATTGACTGAAAATATGGACTTGGTTTCTCAGATTCAAGTAGAGTCAACTTAAGTTCTCCTTAAGGTGCTTCCTGTTGTGTTAAAAGGTAGTAAATGTGAAATCTCAACATTTGCTATGCTCGACCAAGGCTCAACTGCAACATTGATGGATGGTGGTCTAGCAGCAGAGCTTGGACTTTCTGGTCCTATTCGTCCTCTGCGAATCAAGTGGTATGACAGCTCAACAAAGGTGGACTACGAGTCACTCAACGTGAAAGTAAAGGTGCGAGGTGCTGGAATGACAGATTTGTTTGTTATTTCAAATGTAAGGACAGTCTCAAAATTTGATTTACCTACTCGTACATTGAACATTCGCAGCTTAAGTGACATGCATCATTTGCAAGTTTTGGATCTGGAAGCCGTATAGAGATCAAAACCCAAGCTCTCGATAGGACAAGACCAATCGCACCTCATTGAATCAAGGAAACTTCGCGAGGGTCCAGAGGGTAGTCCAATGGCTTCACTCACCAAACTGGGATGGCTTGCTCATGGAACACATACAATTTCTCATGGAGGGGAATGCCAATTTATCTGCCATGTCTACAGTAACAAGGAGCGTGATGAAGATCTCCATCAGCTTGTACTTGATTCATTTAAGACTGAGTCATTTGAAGTCAAAGTAAGAGATGAAAAGTTGAGATCTAGGGAAGATCTCAGAGCCAAAAGCATCATGGAGAAAACTACCAGAAGAAAGGAAGACCGATTTGAAACAGGACTGCTTTGGAGAGATGAGAATTCTGTCCTACCTGAGAGCATGTCAAATGCTCTTCGACGGCTCAAGAGCATAGAAAAGAAGATGGATCGTAACCCAGCCTTTGCGCAAGCCTACGAGTCGAAGATCCAAGAGTACATCAAGAAAGGGTTTGCTTGCAAGGCCACTGATGAGGAACTTCAAGTGGAAAGCGCCAAGGAGTGGTACCTTCCTCACTTTGCCGTGACGAACCCAAACAAACCCGGAAAGTTCAGATGGATTTGTGATGCAGCAGTGAAGTCTCATGGTGTTAGCCTGAATGACAAGCTACTTCAAGGACCAGACTACCTCAATTCTCTACCTGGCATTCTTTGGAAGTTCAGACGGAAGAGGGTGGCAATCTGTGCGGACATCACTGATGTGTTTCACCGTGTTTTTATTCGCGATGAAGACCTTCCTGCTCAGATTTTTATGAAGAGGAAAAGACAGAAACAGAGAACCAGATGTGATGCTCATGAAGGTAATGATTTTTGGTGCCACCTCTTCTCCCTTTTCAGCTCAATTTGTAAAGAACATCAACGCTTTGGAGTTTAAGGATTCTTACCCAAAAGCAGTAGCAGCCATTATAAACCACCACTACATGGATGACTGGCTTGATTCTTATGATACTGTTAAGGGGGCCATCAAGATGATTGAAGAGGCGAGGACAATTCAACAAAAGGAGGATTCATTATTTGCAAATTTGTTTCAAACTACCAAGATGTCATGGACTCAATTCCTGAGGAACTTAGAGCCGACAAAAGAGCTAAACTTAACACATGGAGATAACTTTGGAAGAGCTCTTGGGTTAAATTGGAACCCTAGATCCGACGAGTTCACCTTCAGACTTCAGTTTCCAAAGGTTGACGACAAGCTTTTTGTTGGACAGAGACGTCCGACAAAGAGAGCTGTCCTCCGGCTTGTCATGTCACTTTTCGATCCTTTGGTTTTTTTTTACCTTTCATTGTGAAAGCGAAGATTTTGGTTCAGGACATTTGGAGGACTGGAATCGGATGGGATGATGAGCTCCAAGAAGACGAGTGGCATAAGTGGAACAATTGGCTTCAAAACTTGAAGGGCATCACTGAGGTGAAAGTTTCCAGATGCTACTCCCTGTCGATTCCAATAGCTGACAGCATTCAACTTTATGTTTTCTGTGATGCAAGTCAGCAAGCATTTTGTTCAGTTGCCTACCTGAGAGTCGTGGCACGAGGACAAGTAGATGTGGCATTTATCACCGCCAAGTCAAGTGTAGCTCCAATAAAAACCTTATCCATTCCTCGACTAGAACTTCAAGCAGGGGTTCTTGGGTCAAGACTCGCTAGTAGTCTTCGTGGAGAATTGGAGTTAGGCATTGCAGAGGCAATCTTTTGGACGGACTCAAAGACAGTTATGCATTGGTTAAGAAATGATACTCGACGTTTCAAGCCATTTGTCTCCCATCGTCTTGGAGAAATTCAAGAGCTCACTGATGGTGACAAGTGGAGATGGCTACCAACGGAACTTAACGTGGCAGATGACGCCACTCGAGACTCAAAAGATCACGATTTGAGCCCCAAGAGCAGATGGTTTAACGGTCCAAAGTTCTTGAAAAATGAACCTCTATTTTGGCCAAAACAACCTGAAATTACAATTAAAGAAGAGACGGAGTTGGTAGGCTTCATGGATGAAGTCATATGTTTAAAAATGAAACATAATTATGGCTTATTGGATCCAAATCAATTTTCTTCATGGAATCGATTCATTCGTGTAATGGCCAGAGTTCTTCGATTTATCACTCAGGCAAGAGGGAAGTCCAATTACAAATCGAGGGACCTCACAGCACTAGAATTGAAACAAGCAGAGTTACTCGGTTTTAAGACAGCTCAGAGCGCCAGCTTTCCAGAAGATATTGAACGGATGTTACAAGGGAAGTTAATTCCAAAGGGGAGCAAGTTAAGTCAACTTTCTCCTGTTCTTGATGATGATGGTTTAATCAGATTGAAGGGTAGAATCGAACTATCACCTGACTTGGAGGATTCTACTAAAAAACCAATTATTTTGGATCCGAAGCACCCTTTGGCTATGCTTCTTATTCAAGAATACCACAGCAGAGCTGGACATCATGGATGTTCGGAAGTTTTGGATTTTGAATGCTAGAAGTGCAGTTAGACGTTCATGGTCAAATTGTCAAATTTGTAAAAATTCAATAATCATGCCGAAAATTCCTGAGATGGCTCCTCTTCCATATTTCAGAGTCACACGTCAGGTGAGACCATTTATGAAAGTTGGAATTGATTATTTTGGGCCCTATAGCGTGACCATTTAAAGACGTACAGAGAAGAAATACGGAGTCCTCCTCACTTGCCTTAGTACAAGGGCAATACGTTTGGAGTTAGCTGGGTTACTAACTACAGATTCAGCTATTCTGGCTTTGCGGAGAATGATTGCAAGACGAGGTGCTCTAGCTGACATTTACTTTGACAATGGTACTAACTTTAGAGGAGCTTCGAGGGAGTTAAGGGAGGCTCTTATGGCTTTGAATCAAGACTTACTGACTTCAACTTTGGCGTTCAAGGGTATAACTTGGCATTTTATCCTTCCAGGATCACCACATATGAGAGGCAGTTGGGAGCGATTAGTGCTGTCGGTCAAGATTGCACTGTCTACGACTTTGAAATCTCGTTCACCCAAGGAGGAAGTTTCACACACTTTATTCTGTGAAGCAGAACACACGGTGAATAGTAGACCGTTGACATTTGTTTCAATGGATCCGGACGACAAGGAAGCTTATTGGGCCTGCTGGAACGGCACCACCAACGGGAGTATCTGAGCCGTCTGATTTGTATCTGCGGAACCAGTGGAAGTTGGCTCAAGCTTTGGCAGATATGTTTTGGAACCGTTGGGTTAAGGAATATCTCCCATTTTTGACAAGGAGAAAGAAGTGGCAACACATAACTCCAGAGGTCGAGATCGTAGACATCGTAGTCATTTGTGACAGCACCCTTCCGCGAAACAACTGGCCAATGGGGGAAGTAGTAGCTACATTTCCCGGAAAAGATGGACAAACTAGGGTAGCAGATGTTCGTACTAGTAAGGGAGTTTTAAGACGACCTGTGGTTAAGCTCGGCGTTCTTGATGTGCATGCTAAAGAAACCGGAAATTCTTCAGCAGGGGGGAAGAATGTGCCCGGCGAGCAAAACTGACTTCAACTTTGGCGTCCAAGGGTATAACTTGGCATTTTATCCTTCCAGGATCACCACATATGCGAGGCAGTTGGGAGCGATTAGTGCGGTCGGTCAAGATTGCACTATCTACGACTTTGAAATCTCGTTCACCCAAGCAGGAAGTTCCACACACTTTATTCTGTGAAGCAGAACACACGGTGAATAGTAGACCGTTGACATTTGTTTCAATGGATCCGGACGACAAGGAAGCTTATTGGGCCTGCTGGAACGACACCACCAACAGGAGTATCTGAGCCGTCTGATTTGTATCTGCGGAACCAGTGGAAGTTGGCTCAAGCTTTGGCAGATATGTTTTGGAACCGTTGGGTTAAGGAATATCTCCCATCTTTGACAAGGAGAAAGAAGTGGCAACACAGAACTCCAGAGGTCGAGATCGTAGACATCGTAGTCATTTGTGACAGCACCCTTCCGCGAAACAACTGGCCAATGGGGGAAGTAGTAGCTACATTTCCCGGAAAAGATGGACAAACTAGGGTAGCAGATGTTCGTACTAGTAAGGGAGTTTTAAGACGACCTGTGGTTAAGCTCGGCGTTCTTGATGTGCATGCTAAAGAAACCGGAAGTTCTTCAGCAGGGGGGAAGAATGTGCCCGCCGAGCAAAACTGACTTCAACTTTGGCGTCCAAGGGTATAACTTGGCATTTTATCCTTCCAGGATCACCACATATGCGAGGCAGTTGGGAGCGATTAGTGCGGTCGGTCAAGATTGCACTATCTACGACTTTGAAATCTCGTTCACCCAAGCAGGAAGTTCCACACACTTTATTCTGTGAAGCAGAACACACGGTGAATAGTAGACCGTTGACATTTGTTTCAATGGATCCGGACGACAAGGAAGCTTATTGGGCCTGCTGGAACGACACCACCAACAGGAGTATCTGAGCCGTCTGATTTGTATCTGCGGAACCAGTGGAAGTTGGCTCAAGCTTTGGCAGATATGTTTTGGAACCGTTGGGTTAAGGAATATCTCCCATCTTTGACAAGGAGAAAGAAGTGGCAACACAGAACTCCAGAGGTCGATATCGTAGACATCGTAGTCATTTGTCACAGCACCCTTCCGCGAAACAACTGGCCAATGGGGGAAGTAGCAGCTACATTTGCCGGAAAAGATGGACAAACTAGGGTAGCAGATGTTCGTACTAGTAAGGGAGTTTTAAGACGACCTGTGGTTAAGCTCGGCGTTCTTGATGTGCATGCTAAAGAAACCGGAAGTCCTTTAGCAGGGGGGAAGAATGTGCTCGCCGAGCAAAAACAATAAATTGTAAATATGTGAAAGAGTACTTATATTTTTTGGTAACTATGGTAGTGTTGTTATATAGATACTTGTTATTGGTTGTGATATGAAAACGCTGTAATTTTGAAAATAAATACAAGTTGCACTTTGATTGTGCTGGTCCTTCTGAATAATAGGCATAAATAGTTAGACCGCGAGAACAAATAGGGTATCAGTCTTTACCAATGTAGTTACTTCATTTTTATTTATATTTATATAAGATTTAACAATTTGAGCCTCGGGTTCTATACTTGTTATTAGGCCATTGTTCTTATTCACACCGGTTTTTTCTTCCTCCGGAAAAACTCGAAAAAACGGTCCACACGAGTGCCTTTTGGCCACAGTGCTAGCTCACTAATTTTTTCCAAATACTCGATAGGGAAAGAAACTTTATACGAAGAGTATTTCTTTGCATGCTTGGAATTTAGTTTTACACACTTTGCTTCTTGAATATCCTTAGTCTCAAGTAAGACTCCAGATCTTCTTTTTTTATTTCTGGGTGCAATCTGTATACATGCAAATGACCTTACTGCGGTGCACCCTTTATAGCTGCTGTATCTAGCGCTGTCCTAACTATGGTATGCTTATTTCGATTTTTGTTTTTTATCTTTTGATAAGTAACTTTTTTAAATTCTTCCAGGCTTTCCTCGACTTCCCCGAGGCTTTTAATTTCATTCATGTTCAATTTCTGTGCAGTCTCCAGTTCAGAGGTTTTCTGATTACATACATCTGAGTATGATAGTGGCGGTGTGAAATTGTAGGCATTTGCATTGCCCTTTTTATTATGATTAGTTTTTCGTACAGCAGTATCGGGCGGATCTACTAGCTGAGTTTTATTTATGACTTATGACTTATGCGTCATGTTGATTGCCTCTTGGATACGTTTGTTTACATTTTAAATTTAACCTCTCTTCCAAGTGAAATATTTTCTTTTTTAACAAGGTGTTATTTTCTATCAGCAGAGTGTTTTTACCCTTTAACTCTCTGATAATTCTATGCAATAGATAGATTTCAGTACTTTCTGTTCGTCTGTCGTATTCACAGTTTTCATAGTTATTTGTGGGCTACAGTGCTCATGCCTGTTTTTACAACTGGGATGAAGAGAACCTCTACACTTTTTACATTGTAATTTATCACACACTGTTTTATTACAGTAGCAACATTTTGCTTCTTGGTTTGTTGATTTTTCTTGATCTTTTATGGTTTTATCAGGAGGTAGTTTAGAATTACCACTGCTGTCAGCCATCTTGAATACTTATACGCGATTTTCAAAGTTAAGTCGGCACTATTGCTAACTTCGTTATTATTGGAGCTACAAAGTCAGTTAAATAGGCAAACTAGTAGTATTTTTTTCGCCAATTACCATGGTGAAAACGGAACCAAAATCGAGCATCGCGTTCGCGAGTTATATCAAAAAGTTCAATTTTTTCAAATGGGACACTCTAGGCGACTTAACTTTGAAAACCCTGTATATACGATACGATATAGATACGCTGTATTCTTATTTTCTCCACTGTCATCGTTTCGATCAATGTCATCAATTCATTTGTCCATTCAATATCAACTTATGTGCGTTTTAAAAAACATCTAGAGGGCTTTGAACTAGATTACTTAAGACTGTATGTCGGTGACTATTCAACCCTATAGCATATAAGCCAATCATATTGCAGACATTTGCTTTTTTCAAACAATAACAGCAGTATATCACTGAATATTGGGCACCATGCAAAATATTCACAAAACAAATGTACGTACTCAAAAACTAAACAGCCTTGTTGCGAAATATCGCTTAGCAACGATGTTCTGTCCCTTACCGATATCGCTAGGTTACGTAAAACTAAACACCAACAAACTGTGTGAACAAAGTTTGGCTTGCCTCTAAAAATTTTAAAATGTTGTGTTTTGGAAGTATTCTGCTGAATTTAATTGAGGATGAATATTAATTGTTGGATTATTTTTCAATAAAGGTTAATCGTTATGTATTAATATTGTTAAATAGTCGTCCCAAATACCACTCGAAGTGGATACATTTATTTAAATATTTTGCAATTTCTATAGAAATTATTGCAAAATTTCACTCAACAAAATCACACTTTTGATATGATTTTGTTTCGTGAAATTTAAACGCAATAATTTACATGGAAACGGCAAAATATTTGTCAAAAATATATCCACTACTTGTGGTATTACCCTTGATTATTACATTGTTCCTACCCAGAATTCAGGGTCACTTGAGTTGTCAGTGGTCAAAGTGAGGTTGTGTGCATACGCAGTCTATAAAATAAGTTACGACATGACTCTCAAAAGTTGATAACGGTTTATTAATGCATTTTATCAACAATCTTTTATTAATGTTGTTCTAATTTCCTACCTTATTTAATGTCTTTTTTCTAATCACTGCTCACAGATTTAATGATAAGCATTTTCAAGCCAATGCTCAGTGGCGTACGCTGAATATTTTTGGAAACTCAAAATTTAGTAAATGTTGTCGTCACTAACATCAACTGTCATTTGACTTTTCAATTTCTAAAGTGATTGTAATAAATACATATGCTTTATTGCTGTCTAACAAAAATGTTTGCAGCAATTTTTTTCAAAATAACTGTTAGAATAACTCCAAGTTGCCTGTATGTAATAGTTAATGGTGCATAAGTAATTGAATAATTATTCTTCTCTCACTGTACTGTAATTTATTTGTATTTCTGTGAGACTTCTACGGAGAATAAAACCCCACTCGCACACCTCTAATTATTATCTTAGTTTAACAAGCCGGCATAACTACATGTGCTTGCAGCGCATCAAGCATGCCATGGGTTGCTCTAATACTATACAATGATAGTCACTAGTCACGCTTTACCTGGTCAACTGCACAGGTGGAAATGTATCCACAAATTCTGCAGGGATATCTAAAATGTATAAAACTGATGTAATTTTACATATGTTTTAAACTTTTAATTCAGAGTTTGGTTTAGACAACTATTGCATGTTTGCGAATTCAATGTGTTATCATTAAATGGCTCCGTTTACATTCGCCGGACATCAGTCACGCTCGAATTCGATTCGCTGGAAGGCTTTTGACCGGAATGCATTTCGCCAGATATCAAGATATTTTTAATTATGTCGACACTTGGACTAACTGTTTTTTTATGGTGTGAAACACAGACATACTTGTACTAAGTACACACAAATTTTAAACTGCAGCTAACCGAAAATGTAATCGGCTATTTTAATGGCACTTACCGTAGATTCCCTACAATCCGGCGAAACGGAATCCGGCAAATAGCTTTCCGGTAATATAATTATCTGGCGAAACGAATTCCAACAAATCAAAATCTTGCAAAAAAAATCGGCAAATGGGAAAGACACGCATTAAATCTGTTCAGACTCTACTAATCACACATCCTACTCCTGCTTTTGCTCTGTTAGTTTTAGCGAATTAGTTGGTGCCAGTCTTCTAATTTTACACTTTCTTGGCTCTTCTTTGTTTAGGCTATTCCCAAGTATAGGATTTTTGTTTTTGTCAACTCATGCACTAATTCTACTTCTTTGCCATTTAGACTTGCGTATTCCACGTTGTTATGTGTACCATATCTATATGCTTATCCTTTTTTATCGATTCATTATCCTTCTCTTGCCTGTTCATCATCATTTAGATAATACTTATCTAATAGTTTTTTTTATTTTGATCAGGGTTGTTTTGTTTTTCCACAAGTCTTTCTTAATTTTATTCCACGCCAATAACTTTCTATTTAGTATCGGGTTCTGGTATCCAATTCTAGCCTTATTTTTCATTTTTCTTTTTTTTTTGGTTTGTTATTTTCCTAATCTCAACTTGTATTGTTCTCTCATTTTTTGTTAAGTCGCTATTTGTATATAAAAACTTCCTTGCGTTTCAGGTTTTATTTTCAATATGTGCAACGGCTACACATGTCTCTGGTCCAATTTTATACATTGTTTTTACCGTCAAAAAATCATTCTCTTTCTTTTTTTTGTCCGTATCGGAACATTTCTTGTCACGAACATTAGTTAACAAGAGCACCAAAACTGCCGTGTTTGAAAATGATAAGTTGCATTCACAACAGCTGACGCCGGATCATTCGCCTCGTTGCTCACAATGCACCAATCACAAGAGCCGCGACTACGAGTTCACTGGGTGTGACACGTGCTGTCCGCCACTTTTATCTATATGAAAGGAAAGTTTCACTCCCATTTGCCTTGTGTTTTCGGTTAACGAAATAATTTCCCGAGATGGATCTTTGAAATATTCTGCAATTAAGTGATTTTCCACTGTTTTAACTTCACTACAAACTTAGTTACTCGATGCCAATTCGCATAAGTCCACAGCAGGTGCTAGAGACAACTTTGTTAAACTGTTTCACTTGTATTGGGATGTATTAGTCCCTTCTCCTTGTCGAATATTTGAATTGTAGCAATCAATGAGATTTGGTTTTTCAGCTATCTTAGTCCATGTTTTTTCTATCCACTATTTTATTGTAGAAATTTTTCACTTCCATTACTCTTTAATCTGGTATAGTGAAGAATGTATAGAAACGAACAACATGGAAGAGAATTGTGAGAAAAATTGCAGTAACACAGAAATAAGAAACTTCTATCAGAAATTAAGAGGAGTAAAGAAAAACCTCAGAAAAGTTTAGCATACTGCAGAAGTAAAAGAGGTTTAAAAGGAAGACTGGATAGGTTGTCACTATACTTCAAACCGAGCATCTAGAAGAAAGAAGAGATGCAAGTGCAATGGCAGAAATAGGAAATAGTGCAACGGAGCCAAAAATCGGAAAAACAATAAGGAGTCTAAGAAATTACGAGAGAAAAAAGTACATATGGGAATAGGATATCTGTAGAAATCGTATAGTGTTACAAATGCGGATAACGGATGTGATCTTAAAAGTATTGGGAGAAAAGAAAATGCAAGAAATCTGGAATAGTGCGGCTATAGGTATACATCTCTCCTCACTCTTCACCGTATTAGGAGATAGTGATATAATAATGTTTTCTGTTTCATAGTTGCTTTGGTTGCTATTCCTAAGACGGGTTTTAGTTGGTCAGGGCATCTTGTAGGTGATCTTCCTGAAAGTCTTTTACCATTCACTTTCCTTTGGATTACAAGTATTTCTATTAAATCCAATTATCTGGCTATGGGTTGAAATATCTAAAACATTCTAACTTCTAACATTCGCCAGTCGCCGACGACTACGACCGAGTAGTCACTTTTCGGTTATAGCTATGCCAAGTATTTCACCATCTTTAACTAGACCTAATTTTTGTAAATAAAATTATTAATTATTCTTTCTATGATCTCTAATACACAGTTAGTTATAACCTGAAATTCAAAAGAACTAAATTTTGTTTCATTATCTCTAAAATTATTATTGGTTAATATTGATTGAAATTCTTCTGTTTTTAAACATAGGTAATATTTCTCTTATGCGTCATTTTATTGTGTTTCTTGGGCCTGATAGCATAGCAACATTAAAATTATTGTTCTTTATCAATATTAATTTTATAAACCACACAGTCGCGAGCGGAGTACAGTAATAATAAATGTTTTTTCTCACATCCAAAACTTTCTTATGTTGAGTAGTAAATCATGAGCACTAATTTGGACTTTTTTATTATACAATTATACCATTTGATACAAGGCCAACGTTTCGGCAATTTTTGTGGCCTTCCTCAGGGACATGGTGTTATTGATGTTATTCATGTGGTAATTATCGCTTGTTATGAGGTCATAAGTACACTTGAAGTTCAATTGTAGGTGAGCTGGAACCACCCCATTTTTTCTGCAGTTGAGTAAGAACAGCTGTTGATTCTTTGCTTTAGCCAGCTTCTTCGAAGTGCTGGACCATCCTTTAAGGCATTGAGTGGCTTCGTGTCCATTCGTGTTGTTTATTTCTTCGAAGAAACCCATTGTTTTGGCTCCCTTAAGTTGTAATAAATGTTTTTTCTCACATCCAAAACTTTCTTATGTTGAGTAGTAAATCATGAGCACTAATTTGGACTTCTTTATTATACAATTATACCATTTGATACAAGGCCAACGTTTCGGCAATTTTTGTTGCCTTCCTCAGGGACATGGTGTTATTGATGTTATTCATGTGGTAATTATCGCTTGTTATGAGGTCATAAGTACACTTGAAGTTCAATTGTAGGTGAGCTGGAACCACCCCATTTTTTCTGCAGTTGAGTAAGAACAGCTGTTGATTCTTTGCTTTAGCCAGCTTCTTCGAAGTGCTGGACCATCCTTTAAGGCATTGAGTGGCTTCGTGTCCATACGTGTTGTTTATTTCTTCGAAGAAACCCATTGTTTTGGCTCCCTTAAGTTGTAATAAATGTTTTTTCTCACATCCAAAACTTTCTTATGTTGAGTAGTAAATCATGAGCACTAATTTGGACTTCTTTATTATACAATTATACCATTTGATACAAGGCCAACGTTTCGGCAATTTTTGTTGCCTTCCTCAGGGACATGGTGTTATTGATGTTATTCATGTGGTAATTATCGCTTGTTATGAGGTCATAAGTACACTTGAAGTTCAATTGTAGGTGAGCTGGAACCACCCCATTTTTTTGCAGTTGAGTAAGAACAGCTGTTGATTCTTTGCTTTAGCCAGCTTCTTCGAAGTGCTGGACCATCCTTTAAGGCATTGAGTGGCTTCGTGTCCATACGTGTTGTTTATTTCTTCGAAGAAACCCATTGTTTTGGCTCCCTTAAGTTGTAATAAATGTTTTTTCTCACATCCAAAACTTTCTTATGTTGAGTAGTAAATCATGAGCACTAATTTGGACTTCTTTATTATACAAATATACCATTTGATACAAGGCCAACGTTTCGGCAATTTTTGTTGCCTTCCTCAGGGACATGGTGTTATTGATGTTATTCATGTGGTAATTATCGCTTGTTATGAGGTCATAAGTACACTTGAAGTTCAATTGTAGGTGAGCTGGAACCACCCCATTTTTTCTAAACAACACGTATGGACACGAAGCCACTCAATGCCTTAAAGGATGGTCCAGCACTTCGAAGAAGCTGTCTAAAGCAAAGAATCAACAGCTGTTCTTACTCATCTGCAGAAAAAATGGGGTGGTTCCAGCTCACCTACAATTGAACTTCAAGTGTACTTATGACCTCATAACAAGCGATAATTACCACATGAACAACATCAATAACACCATGTCCCTGAGGAAGGCAACAAAAATTGCCGAAACGTTGGCCTTGTATCAAATGGTATAATTGTATAATAAAGAAGTCCAAATTAGTGCTCATGATTTACTACTCAACATAAGAAAGTTTTGGATGTGAGAAAAAACATTTATTACAACTTAAGGGAGCCAAAACAATGGGTTTCTTCGAAGAAATAAACAACACGTATGGACACGAAGCCACTCAATGCCTTAAAGGATGGTCCAGCACTTCGAAGAAGCTGGCTAAAGCAAAGAATCAACAGCTGTTCTTACTCAACTGCAGAAAAAATGGGGTGGTTCCAGCTCACCTACAATTGAACTTCAAGTGTACTTATGACCTCATAACAAGCGATAATTACCACATGAATAACATCAATAACACCATGTCCCTGAGGAAGGCAACAAAAATTGCCGAAACTTTGGCCTTGTATCAAATGGTATAATTGTATAATAAAGAAGTCCAAATTAGTGCTCATGATTTACTACTCAACATACAGTAATAATGTTGCGGGAGGAAAACAGGCAGACATCTTGATAAACCTGTATTGGCGCAGTCGTTAGCGACCGGCGAATATGAAGGAAAACGCTGCTTAAGATAGTTTTCCTTCACTTTATTTGATAGGTGTTTCTTTATCTTTAGTTCTCCCAATATGGATTTATCGGCTCTGTGTTGCGTCCCCATATTCTGTACTCTTCTGTAGACCCACATCTCTAGGACATCTATTCTGCGAATGTGCACTTTAAAGTCCACGTCTGTCCGCATCTGTCGTGTTTGGGAATATTAATGCATGCGCCAGTCTAAGTTTGGTCTGTTGGCAGTTTTACCGTCCCAGTTTTTGCCAATACTATACTTTATCGTATATCTTGATATAGTTGGTATTTTCTGCTTATTCTAGTGAGCCTGTCTACAATTTCATGTAGTTCCTCATCTGGAGAGGCAAGAATTGTGGTGTCATCCGCGTACCGTAAATTTGTAATCATTATTCCCCCTATAGATATGACATCAGTTCATCCATCCATTACCTCACGTATCATGCTCACTGTATATGTTAAGAGTCCCTATTTCTTCTAGTATTTTCTCAGCTTTATTTTATCAAAGGCCTTAAATAAGTCTATATAGCACAGGTTTCACTTTGTACTGCTTGGTTTTTTCTATCATTTGTCTGACATTGAGTATTTGCCCTTACTTTTTTCCTCTGGTATAAATTCCCGTTGTGCATCTAATATTTTTGGCAGTATATGTTTTTTGTGAAGTGGGATGAATATTGATTGGCACTGTCGCGGTCTCTCACATTACTTTTAGTATCTCTGCCGTAATTTAATCTGGCCTTGCAGCTTTATTATTATTTAGTTTAGTTATGGTTCGTCTGACTTCCGATTTCAATATTTCTGGCTCTTTTTCGTTCAACATAGTTATTATATTTTCTTCATTGCTTGTCTGTTGTGGTATGTCTTTATAAAAATTTTGCCTATATATCCTCCATACATCTAGTATTTCATGAATATTTGTTACAATTTCTTTGTTCTCATTCTCAATTATTTGAGTGTACGGCTTGAATTCTCTAGCTAAATATCGAACTCTCTCGAACATCTCTCTGAGTTCATGTAGGTTTGTATGATTCTTCCTGCTTATTCTGCATATTCTGTTGTGTAAAGTGTGCTGGCAGTCTCCATGTAATTCGTCACTAGGGAGGTTTGTGGATGTTCGAGGTGTGACGTCATATACAACTGGCACCAAAGCCAAATTATTCTCTATTTCGGGCTTCTAAGGAGTAGTTTGGAAAAAGAGTCCGTGGCGCCCCTCCCCCACTTTTGTTTTATTTATAATTACTAACGGTTGCAACAGCATTTTGCCTTAATCTACATTGTACTGAATTGAACCCTCCCTCCCACTGAGTTTAGCTGGTCAACTTCCTGTTAGCGGACTGTTGCGTGGGGTGAGTTTTGGCGGTATTTTATCAAGTTGCCTTTTTGATTTTGCCGAAGTATTTTAAATACCGACTTAGACTGTAACACAGAATGGTAGAATAAAAAAAAATATCGGCAGCCACAAAACTGCGCTTTATGAATGTAAAACTTGAATCCTGATCAGTTCCTGTGTTAAAAAATTGGAAGTATGAAAAAGCAATGCTAAGGAGAATCTATGGAAGAATCGAAAATGCTTCCGGTTTCTGTTGCATATGCCACTATTGGTCAGATTATAGCTTGAAAATGGTCGAAGTTAAAAGTATCTCGTATTTATTTATACTTCTAGTTATGGGTGTAATTATGTGTATATACAAGGTGAGTCGGGAGGAACGCGTCTTATATTGATAAAGCATTAATAAAAATATTGTTTTTTTTTTACAAAAACTTAACTAAGTTTTCCATAAAAAGTGTTTTTTTATAATGCTATAACTTGAAAACAAAAAATAATCAGATAAAATTTGAGTTTTCTTACATTATTTTTACGCGTGAACTGGAATTTGGCCTGTTCTTCCCGACTCACCCTGTATATTTTTTTGTATAATATTAGTTTTAGTATTAAACCTATCTTCCCGTTTTCATAGATAGCCTACTACAAACATCGCCTAGAAATCGAAACATTCCTGAACCAACAGAAGGAAGCAGAAGCAAACGAGCGGAAGGCGGCAAAGCAGGCTGGCCTGCTGCAAACGTGCAGCTGCTGCTATGGCGAGGACGTAATGCCGCAGGATATTTATACGTGCGAAAACGGATGCGTATTCTGCAAGGATTGCGTCCGCAGGGGTGCCGAAGTGGCCTTCGGTGATGGCAAGCTGGACTTTGCCTGTCTCAACGACTGCGCCTCTCACTTCAGCTTGCAGACCTTACAGGTGAATTTTAATTTATTTTAATTTTGGCTGTTCTGTGTAAATAAAAGCGTTTCCGCAGGCTGTGCTGCAGCCCAAGATGTTTTCTAAGGTGGCGCTGAAGAAACAACTGGAGGAAGTCAAAGCTGCCGGAATTGAAGATCTGGAAATGTGTCCTTTCTGCGATTTTGCTATCATTCCAGCCAGAGAGGACAAGCTGTTCCGGTGCTTAAACCCCGAGTGTATGAAGGAGTCGTGTCGCCTGTGCAAGGAACCGTCGCATGTGCCTCTACGTTGCGAAGAAGTAGAAAAGGATGATGATGTTAAGCGGCGCACGTACATCGAAAATAAGATGACCGAGGCTCTTTTGAGGTAAGTGACATTTTCAGTGCCGCTCTAGATCTTATTGAACTGTATGTGACAAATTATCAATATTACTGATAGATGATAAAAAAGAATCTTTGTTGTATTCGACTGCCACAAAAAAATCTCAAGATGTGGTATGGTCTACTTTGTGATAGTAAACTTTATATGCCACACAAGAGGATCTCTAATGATTTGGGGGAAATGGGAACTAGGCCCTTTAGTAAAAATATGCTAAAAACAGTGTTTATACACAAATCTTTATCTTTTTTATATTTCAATTCTGCATCTTTTTTGTTACTATGGAAACGAATAAGTTGCCACCTCGTTAAAATCCTCTAACATACATAAATATTAACCAGAAGAATTGTAAAACAGACAAATTCAAAATATACTTGTCGTCTACAATAGTTGCCTAACAAGGAGGTGCAAAATTTCTATTATCTCATTTATATTATACAAGTTGTTGTGATGTTTTATTCTTGTATCCAAAAAAAAAAAAAAAACAAAGGCTATGAAAATAGAGTCATCTGATGTTACAAATATCTTCTGAATATATAAGTGAATATGATATTGTTTTTGCATTTTGTAAATAACTTTGACTATTCAATTCACCTGTCATCTGTCAAAAAGTGACCAATGAAAATCCAGAATTCTGACGTTTCTTGACCAATCAAAAAAAATATCAGTGGATATATCTTCCTAGAAGGTATTCAAGTGACTATTTTAAACAAATGTGATTTTTATTAGAAAAAGTCAATATTAGTGTTCTGTTACTATAGAAATTGCGTAGTTTGTTGATAGATTTACTGAAAACTAATTTGAAAAAGTAGTTTGGTTCATTAAATAGTCCCCCGAATACCATTGTTAGTCAAAGTTAAGTAATATATTTTTGTAGTGGTATCACTACTCATGGCCATTGCGCTTAGGATTAGGACTCGTGCTAGCGCACTCGTCCTAATCGTACCATAGCGCAGTGGACATTCGTGACACTACCGCCAAAATATTCGACTTAACTTTGACTACTCAGGGTATTATCAGTGACAAGCAATCCAGTGAGACAAATGTCTCATTTAAAAAAAACAAAAAAAACCGTTTTTCAAATAGAACGCGTATTAAATAAAAACTGTACCCAGACCTGGAAGGTGTCAAAGTGGTTGCCTAACCGATCGACGTTTTAAGGCGCAGAGGGTCGCAGCTCCGTTTGGCTGCTGAAACATTTTTATTTAATACGCGTTCTATTTGAAAAACGGTCTTTTTTGTGATTTCTCGAAAACCGGAAGTGTCACGTGACTAAAATTCGGTTCCATGACCATTCCAAACATATAACTTTAATAACTTTTTTCTCTATCTCTTACGGTTTGGCTGCTGAAACAGCGTCCCGGACGGACGGACGGACAGACAAGTCTATTAGATAAAGGATTATTTCCTTCATATCCATAGTAATGCAATCATTATGGTTTCTGTCAGTCGAATATACAGAGTCTGGCAATGATGCAGAGGTGGAAGATATTTCTAAAACTATGAGAGTTGCATACATATTATGTATATAAAAGTTGTAGGTACGAAGGTGGTGCACATTACTAAAATAGTTTTGATTATAAAGGGTGTCTAAAAAAAGTGTGACAAATCAAACTTAGTTTTTTTAAGGAATTCCCTATATTTAGGTAGCCTAAAAGTTTTTAATTGAAGCACTAATCATTTTGATATAAAGTTGTATGGCTTTAACGTCATTTGTTTTAGAGGTGTTAACGATTTTATGCAAAAAATTGCTCAACTTTAGCCGGCTACTGTAAGTTACAGAAAACAATTGAATGAAGAAAGATATTACCAAAAACTCTTTTTTGTCAATTATTATTAGAGTCTATACAGGGTGCTCAACAATTGCAAATTTAATTTCGTTTTTTTTTAAATAATAGAACACCCTGTATATTTTTTTATTTTGGAAAACTCGTTTTAATGAGCTTTCTTTTGACATGTTACTTCATACCGCTAAATTCACCTGTTTTTCAGGTATGCGTATTTTAGCATAAAAAACAATTCAAGCCCTTTAAGTTGCTTTATTTTAAGGGATGACAAACAAGCATCAATATACTGCAAATGTAAACACTTGTAACACTTCGAGAACAACATCAAACCAGATTTAGATAATAGAAATTCAGCCGCTGCTGAAACTAGAATTAAGTAACACAAAAAAACGAAAAAGAAAACAAGAGACAAGGAAAGTGATTGCATCTAGGGCTAGAAAATGAAATATCGCAAGAAAGCTCATTGACAATACTTTTGAAAAGTACAGAAATATACAGGGTGCTCCATTTAAACAAATCGAAAGTATTATATTTGAAAATTACGAGCTCTTCTAATACCCAGAGAACGGTAGGAGAAATATTTGAACATTTAGAGTAATTACGTATATAAACCGTTCAATAGTTATTTGCCAAGTAGTTAGACATGGAATTTTGTTTTTACGTTTAAGAAAATTAAAACTTCCTAGAATCTCTTTCTGACACTTTGTCAGAATCAGCTGTTATGTACAGGAGGATCACGAAAGTGTCTAGTTTGATATTTTGAGGTTAAACGTGCAATGTTGCCAGGGCTTTCATACTTTGTTTGCCACTAGGCATAATATGTAGGGACATCAGCGTTATGGATACCTATCTGTCAAATTGTAATACTAGAACAATATGCCAAAAGTAATTAAAGGTGACACAAAACTGAAAATTGCAAAGGCCTACAGGCATTATAGAACCGACAGGCCAGATCTTACTGAAACTGAAATCCTTGCCCGGCTTACTGATATTTGGGATGCAAGTATTTATGCATACAACTTAACTGTTGCTTTAATTTTGGGCTTTGTACTGTTTTAGGTGTCCGAAAGGACTACAAGAAGTATTATTGGGCGGGACAGTTTTGAAATTAAACCTTTTGGCCCACGACCTAAAAATGATACATACTATACAAATTTTGCATTTCGGGAAGATTTGCAACGACAGATTTGGAATTATTACTTGAAAAATGAGCACTTTACTTTGGCTAGACTATTAAAGGACGTGCGTGAAAATTTCGATTTCGATAAGGGGAAAACGACTTTATATATTATTCTAAAATCAATGGGTTATAAATACAAACATGTAAACGGACGTAAAATTCTATGTGAACAGAAACATGTTGCATCCAAAATTACTTATTTGAGAAAATTCTTGCAATACCAAAATTCTAGTGAAAATATAACATTCGTGTACCTAGACGAAACCTGGATTTATCATAATGGATCTAGCGTCCGACAATGGGTACACTATTCTGAAATTAAAAGCAATTCGTCTAAAATTAAATCGGAGGGAAAGCGTTTCACTGTTTTGCATGCGGGAACTAAATTTGGGTTTTTGGAAGGGTGTGATCTATTTTTATCTTCAACTAATAACGATAGGGATTAACACAAAACCATGAACGGAGAGATTTTTCAAAATTGGGTGGTTAATCAGTTACTTCCTGCTCTGAATAAAATTCCTGGTAAATGTGTGGTAATCTTGGACAATGCACCGTAACATTCGGTGCAGTTGGAAAAGTTACCCTCACTTAATTGAAAGAAGGATCAGATGCAGGATTGGTTGATTAAACACAATGTCAAAATTGAAGGCAAAATGACAAAAAATTATCTTTGTAGTTTAATTCAACCTTTTAGGAAAGACAATAACAAACGTTACGTGAGTGACAAATTTTTGAAAGAGAATGGTCATGAGGTTCTTAGATTACCTCCGTACCATTGCCAATACAATCCTATTGAAATGGCATGGGGGTTCTGTAAAACTTACTACAACAAGCATATAAATTCTCAGCTTTCATCCAAGGATAAGGTTAAGAATTTATGGCTTGAAGCTCTTTCAAAGTGTACCTCCGACAAGTGGCAAAATTATTGTGATAATTGTGAAAAAACTATTTCGGAAGACTGGGCGAAACATATGGGAAATATTTCATTTGAAAACATTCCAGCTTTTATTATTTCATTGAAGGAATCTGAGACAGAATCAGGTATTGATAATGATTCAGATACTAGCAATAAAACAATGGAAGTGGAATAGGGGGTTTTTGGCATCAAAATTCTTGTTTATGACATAGAAAATGAGTGGCTATCTTCTGATAATCCACACCACGCAACTTCCAACGCTGATCCGGCCCCAGTGTAAACCAAGCTCAAGACGTTTCTCGTATGAAAATTTAAAGCCGCTCGAAGTTTAGACCAGCACACCGACATCCATGCCAACAAGGAATCTCATTTGCATTTATTTAAATGTTGAAGTATTAATTTATCAAGTCGATGAAAATTGGATTTATTCTATTGAAGGCTCCTTTAGGAAATTTAATGAGGAGTTTACCGCGACAGCTATACAATATAAGGTATTTAGTGATGCTTTATCAAGAATGGTCCATAACTTCCGCGAAACTGGAAATGTACACCGGAAGCAAGGCAGTGGTCGACCAAACATACGCACTGAAGAAGTAGTTAACAATGCGAGACAAATTGTGCAAGAACACCCACACGTATCTGTTCGCCATTTAGGACAGCAATTAAATGTTTCGTATACAACATCTCATAGGATATTAAGAAGCAATTTGCATTATTTTCCTTACCGGTTGCTGCCAAACGATCCTCCGGTTAGATTGGAATTCTGTAACTGGTTTATCAATAATTTAGGAAATAACGATAATGCGTTTGAGAAAACTTTCTTTACTGATGCGACATACTTCTATTTATCAGGCTATACTAATTCACAAAATATGAGTATGTGAAGCTCTGAGAATCCCAATTTTTACGTTGAAGAACTGCTTCACCCCAAAAAAAACGGGGTTTAGGCTGCAATTAGTAAAAGAAGAGTTATAGATCCTGTATTTTCTGAAGGTAAGTGCAGCAAAACGATTAAATTTTATTTCAATAATTCAAATTTTAGGTTTGCTAAATGCACAACAATGAGGCCTCCGAGGTCTTGTGACTTAACTCCCTGCAATTTTCTTCTGTGGCCATATTAAAAAAAACCATTTTTCAACTTCCACTGGACAATATTCAGCAACTTTAAGAAAGAAGTAGTGGAAAAAATGAAGAAATCAATAATAATGCCGTAATATTAAGATTTGAAAATAGAACGAGTTAAGGAGTTTACTTCCTTAGGAACATTAATCTCTGAAAACTTAACTTACACACAAGAAATTAAATCAAGGTTAATAGCATCGAGATGTGCGAGCGCGTTAACTAGTATAATGTCCTCAAAACAAATCTCACTAAATGCAGACCTACGACTCATAAGATTGTAATTCGACCCACAGCTACGTATGCATGTTAAACATGGACGCTGAATGTGGCAGATCAAGACATAATAAGTAAGTGGAAGAGAAAAATGCTGCGAAAAATATTTGGAGGGACTAGAACGGAGGATGGTTGGAGAAGACTTACAAACGAAGAGGTACAGGAGAAGTATGGGTAGCCAAGTATAGTAGACTTCATTAAAGCTCAAAGGTTAAGATGGTTTGGGCATATATGGAGAATGCCAGATGGAAAAGCTACTAAGATAGTATTGGAAGGCAGAGCACAAGAAACTAGATGAAGGGGGCGACCAAGGAATAGGTGGAAGGAGGCAGTAATGGAAAACATAGCAAGGAAAGGAATAGAAGACTGGAGAAATAAAATCATGAATAAGGGACAATGGAGACAGATTGTTATGCAATGGGCCTAAAGTGGCTTGTAAAAGCTTTATTTATTTATACTAAAAGAATACATAGATTGTAATATTTAAATATTTTTATCTACAACTGTTGAATTATACTGTCATTATATGCGTAACCGTAGATACATTATTTAGTTCATATTACACTAGTGGAATATAGCTTCATATTCTACGACTCTTGGAAATTTCTGTTTCTTATTATTTTTGCAAAGTAAAATGTAAATTAAGAAAAACAAAATTACTAGATTTTTAATTTATTCAATTAACAATTTACAATTACTGATAAATATCTTATAAATTACTATTTATTTACAAAATTAATAGTTAAATTACTGCAATTAGTAAAATTGACAGTAGCAGGTGCACTAGAAAGCTTAAGATTAGTACCACTGTTATTTATAATGGGTGAGTTGTCATAAAGAATGTTATAACTACCATTAATGTTAACAGAAGAACAATCGTTAAGAAAAGTAAAATTATTGTTAAGTAACTTTGGATCAATTTGGTTCATAATTTTTTTGGCAGTATCCATCTTGTTTCGTTTTGAATCTGCAATATACCCTTCGGCCACAGAAGCCGATCTCCAACATCCGTGACGTTTTAATCCGGTCATGGATGCCCCTGCGTCAGCATATAAAGTAGCAGACGATCTTCGAAGACAGTGTCCTGTAAATTTCTCTGAATTTGGTAGCCCCAAAAAATTTGCAATTTCTTTCCCCATTCCTCCAAATTTGTTAATGCCAATTATCTGTTGAGAGCATTTGCCACTTTGATAATTGACAAAAAAATGATCCGATGGTGTGTTCAATACACGAAGGTCTGCATATTTTTTGACAATATCATAAAAACTTCCGGTGGAGGAAAAGTTACAAGGCACTTTTGTTTTGGTGTGCAGGACAAATACTTGAATGCAACCATCGAAGAATTGTACTTCACCAATTTTCATGGTATAAAGTTCATTTGAATGGCAAGCCCCATCACCCCCATTATTAAGGCAACCTGTAAACACATTGTCTTATATAAAGTTAATAATAAATTAGAGAAGGAAGACAGCGACAGCTTTGTTGCGAAATATTTATCAGGCGCTTCCTTAATAAAGTTGTTAATTTGGTCCCCACTAAATGCCTCCGACTTTTTTGGTTGATAACCTTCCGCCTTTCTTTTTAGCAGAGCACGTACTCGCCCGTAAGACTCAACGTTCACGTTATGCTTTATATTGAGAGTACTTTTGAGCATCGAATAGTGAGTCCACAACGTTGGTGATTTGAATTTTTCACTTATTTCCTTAAAGTAAACGAGCACAGTAGCTTCAGAAAAGGAGGAAGTTTTGTTTTTTAGCCGCCATTCGTTGAAACTGTTGTACACAATTTCATAGTTTTTTCTCGATTGTTCTGGTAGGAAATCCAACGAAACTGCCTTTGCTGCATTTGTGATGTCTGGCGGAGTACACTGAATTTCATTTTTGCCGTCTTCTATGTCCATTATCCACCTTAGCTTTTACACACAATGATAAAAATACTATTTTCCGGTTTTGAAAATAAAACGTAGAATTTAAGGTTATGTCACTGCGTTCGCTCGTGTTCTAAACAATTCTCGTGTAATATGGCCTGTTACATTGTAGCTAGACAATGACCCCTTGTGTAAACTGCAAGCTTGCAACCTTGATAAGATAATAGCTCCTTTGTGTAAGCGGCAAGTCTGCAAACCTTGAACGCACGTGGCTTCCTGTCTTACGCTCCTTTTTGGAGATAACGCTTATATTAGCTAATTAGACATAGTATATATACAAGTAGTTTGCATCTTTTAATTAAGCTCCAGTCAGTCGATAAGTTCCAGTGTGTTCGTGTCATAGCTAGATGTAAGATATTGTCCGGCGACTAGCTGTGTGCTTCCAATGTTATATTTCATTGTAAAATAAAAATAAACGTTTTTTAAAAAGTCGTTTCGGCGGCCTTTTAATAAAACTGGCCTACATTATACACCCATTACATAATATACTATTGGATACAATTTATAATTACAATAAAAAAAAACGACTTTTATGATACCATTATGCCTACTCAACAAAGTATGATACGTATTCAGAATCAGCAAGTTGTCTTTCATGAAATTTATCTTAACCAATAATAAAAGTGGCACAAAATCCAAAACCAAATCTGGCAACCACGTTTTGTACATTAACATAAAATTATCATTTTGTATAAAATGGGCATAACCTAACTTTTCTTAATGACTGACAGCATATTTCCAGGGTGAAATTCATCACCCTAACATGGCCTCCTATCTGGAAAATAACTATTGAACGGTTTATAGGATTTTAGCATATTTGCTTTTGTTTTTCTTATCTGATCCTGGAATTAGTTTATTTCTGCATTTATCGTTTTTTGTTGTTTATTATTTCTAAAAGTATTTCATGAAAAAGATAATTTTTTGATAACGTTTTCCTTCATTCCATTGTTCTCTGTTACCTACAGCAGCCGCTGCATAAAATCGTTAAATATCCAAAACAGTTGACGTTAAACGCATACAACTGTATATCAAAATAATTAGTATTTCAATTCAAAACTTTTAAAGTATCTAAATATTTATTTATATAACTCATAGTGTTAGAAATATCTTACATCCCTGCATCGTTGCTGAACCTTGTAGCTTGTGTACAGTATAGTTACTGAGGTATATAAGTTGGTTACCTTTTTTTACTATCGGTGTTATGTGTGTGTAGGTTGGTTCTTATATAGACTCTTAGATCTCTTTGTTCTGTAACTGCTTGTATTTAAATGTCGTTAGTTGCATATTGGTGATTCGGGTCATTGTGACTAATGTGCAAAATCCGTACACTTATTTTCATTCAATTGTAGTAACCAAGCAGTTGTCCAAGCTTCAATGATTTTCAGATCTTTCTTGAAATTAATGTAGTCGGTTGATGGGGTACAAAACAATTTCGTGTCATCCGCAAATAGTGAAATGTTAACCTTAACTTGGTCTGTGAGTTCACTTTTGTACAATGAGAATAAGAGAGGCCTCAAAACAGAACCTTGTGGCACACTACTATATACACCGTGAGAGCCAGAAAAAACACCATTTGCTCTAACTTTGAAAGTAAGGTTTTTGAGAAAAATCTATCCATTGAAGGGTTCCTCAGACTCCCATATGTTCCAGCTTGTACAGAAGCTTTCTGAAAGGCACAGTGTTGAAGGCCCTTTGAAAGTCTTAAGTAGACAATATCTACGGGTTTGCCTTTATTAATGTCCTTGGTCCACTTATTAAGACAGCACAGATGGTTGGTTGTTATGGAGCATTGTGGTAGAAAACCATGCTGTGAACTTGGTAGAAGTTTGTTTTGCTCTACAACAACTGCTATTTTTTTGCCACGATTTTTTCTAATAGCCTGCACAAGTTGCATGTTAAGCTTTATGGGTCGGTAATTGATTTTTGACACACACTGACGCAAAACCTAACTAATGGACTTACAGTGCCACCAACATATTCAAATTCAACAAATAATTCAAAGAGAACTTGATGGAAAAGCATTTATAATCACCCGGTATAGCCATTATATCATAGAATAATTCATTTTGTAGAGCAGTTTTGGTCAGTTGAGTAGTGGTTTACCTCGTGGCTCGTTTTATATTTATTATTGGAGTTAATACAGTTGATGCAGGATTTTTTCTGTTTGGAACAATCATTTTGCTGATGTTCTTCACCACGTAAGAAGCAAGTTAATTTGTTTTTGCAGTGTTCTTGTCTATGGTAATATTCTTGATTCTGGTAGCATCTAGGAATTTTCAAATCTTTGTAAATTGGAAAATGCTCCCATCTACTTCGAACTTTTATCATACTTACAATATTATGAAATGTATTTCCTGTACATTCCTCGTATATTGTTTTTTGGCCATTTTAATTTTTTAGGTTTTTATGTTGTCATTTTGTTTCATTATTGCTTCTTCAACCTCCTCTTTGCTTAGATTTTGGTTAAAGCTAATAATTTTAATTGTGGGATTATGCATTTTGGTTGTCGCAATAGTGTAACAATTCTCCAATTTATCTTTTGAGATTTTCACTAAAACTTTGGCTTCGGCTTCTTCTATACTTTGGCATTGAATAATCTTTGATCCCATTTTAGTGGTTCAAACATGTTTTATTCTAATTTTCAGTTGAGTAGGGTTTTTATCAATATTAGTTCTAGTTTGCCCTGAGGGCCTAGATTTACTTATGCTTTATTATAATATCAGGTAAACTAGGAGGTCAGAAAATTATAAGTAGGACTTTGACCATATGACCACAGCAGTCGGTGTCTAAGGTACCTGGTACTCTGCATGCCTAGACCTTGTCCATTAACAACCAAACAAACAAACTAGGATGTCCAGTAGATCCTGAATTAATTTTCAAAATATTTGCAAAAGTAGGTTTATTAAAATAAATATTTTTCTCATTTTCAGATTATTTTAGTTGGTATTTAACAATTCAGTGTTTTCATTTTTATCATCTGTTATAGTTTGTTTGTATTTTATTATTGATTGCAAACTACATATTCATTGTTTCTACATTTCTTGCAGTAAAATGTCATTATTTACTTCTGTAGTGGTATACATTTTGTTTCAGACTCTGAGAATTATTCAAAATATTCTTGAGACACATTTCTGCATGTATTAACTGGAAAACAAAGTTTTTTAAACTCCTTCGTGGATTGTTTATGCAAACCACAAATAATCTTCCGCCTACATTCACAACGAGCTTTCGAACCTCCAAATTTCGGATACGCATACTAAGATTAGTTATACAAACATTTGCAGTTGTGGATTAGCTATTGATCCAACTGATTAACAGGTTTTAGTGACTTTTTCAAACACGAATAACTTCAAACAGAAGGTAAACGGAAATAGGTTATTGACCTTCTCAAGGTGTTGTAACCGGCTAACTTACAGCGTACACATTAATAATAAACTACAAGAGTGCTATGCAAGGATTATTGCAGTATTATACCCCATTCTAAACAAAACATTTGCTTTTCTAAGTAGATTGTCTGCCAGCATTTTTTCCCCAAATTCTCCATGGCGATTGCAGTTAAAGAATGTTCTAGTATCTCATCAGGTTTTGCAGTGTGGTACTGGGGGCCAGCCAGAGTGAAATATCGATGTTAACGTTCTTCTCATCGTCCATGACTATGTAGACCCTTTCTTTAGTGACCAAGTGTATGTAGAGCCATCTTATGTGCTTTATAGTCTCATTGAGCCTGTTCCTTCGTTTTTTTGGCACTTTCCGCTTCTTTTAAGTCTTATTAATTGTTTTTTTAATCCCCCATACTTTTCGATCTATTGGTTTTTGCCACATCCCATGTCAACATGTATATGTTGGTCTTCACTGCACTTCAGCCGAACCCTTTGGACGTTCCGTTTTTGGTCACTTTTTAGTTGAATGATCAGTGTTATAACTTTGTATAGTCTTGCAGACATTTATTTTGCTCGTTTTACACTAGTCACTAGTGACGCAGTTCCAGCTGTAGGAGGGTTAAAGATTAAACATTTTCTGTACATTTATATGTTAATGATAAATATTTGTAGGTTTACAGTTAATAAAATTTATCCAACTTTAAAAAATATAAATCTTCCAATGCCATGGGTTTCAAAACAGAATTTAAAAATAAACTTGATATTAGTAAGTACCTCCATTTATTTACACAATTGACTATTTAGTTGTCAAACTAAACATTTGATCTTGATAAACTAAACATGTAACGACAAATCGATTAAATTACAAATCTATTTTTAGCCGGGGCGTCCCAGAAATATCATGAAACATCGGGTAGTCATGCAGCATTTTTTAAACAATAATGCGTCAATTAAAGACCTTAATTGTTCAGATTTCTTTTTTAAGAATTCGTTAAAAAAATTAATTTTATACTTATAGTGAATATGGCAAAATGCCAGTCCAAGTTTCTGTTTTCTAAAATTTCAGTTCATGATTTATGTCAGTCAGTGTGTAGTCAAGCAGTAGTGTCAATCTATTTTAGTTATTTTACTGGTTACATAGCCCTGCTTTTATTATTTACTGGATAATGATGATTTCGCATTCAAAAAAGTTTGTTTGGGTCCTGTGCCCTTAGAAATTATTTTTCTGTGTGCGCTGTGTCTTGGGGATTCCTTAAGTGTAGTTGTGTGCCCGTTGAAGTCGTTTTAGTGGTGCCTTTTCGAAGTCGTCTTGTGTGTCGTCGACCGTCGTATAAACAATTTTCGATCGAACGTTCGTTGGTGCAGGCTGTAAAATAACAGTCAGTGGTTTGGTGGGCAATTTCCATTAACCCGGGGTGAATTTCAAGCTGAGGGGCAACGTGTGAAAGTGCCAGGCATCTTCTAATATTGGTGCACGTTGTGCATTTAACGTCTGGAACGGATTTTTGCTGAAGGAGACTTTCAAGGTGGCAATGTTCAGGAAGTTGAGGTAATAATTTGCCGTAGTACTCGATTCTAAGTTTTGTTACTGCAAGGACCATTGCATGCTGTACCACTTGCTATGTCGTGGAATCACCCCCGTCGCCGTTCCTGGAAGTCATCCCCCATTGTTGTATCGTGGGGTCATCCCTGTCCACTATTCGCCATCTAACTAATTCGGCCACAGCGATCATTGCTAGGCTTTAGGTAGAGCTTGGTGTGATCTCTGATGACTATTCCACCCCAACTTGCTCTCGAAGATTCTTGCACAGATCACAAAATAGGTCATCATTTTCGGTGTATATTATGATAATCCTTGTTTTTTTTATCTCATCGCCCATTTTATCTAGTTCTTGAAGTCTGTTTCATTTCTTAGAACATCTGTGTTACGGATGTGGAATGAAACGAATACATTTCACACTGGTCTAACTTTTTGATATGATACCTGTACAAACACCATGTTTTAAACCCACACATAAGTATGGTAATAACGGTTGCTTTATATACATTTAGCTCGATTTTCAGCCCCATAACGTGGGTTTTAAAAAGTTGCTGATTTAGTCTACCAAACGTCATGGCTGCTTGAGCATTTCAATATCAATTTTGGTATCAACCGAGATAGATAAAAGTTTCTAAAGTTTTTTTTTAAATTTTGTTTATCTATTTTCAAAATGAAAAGGTTAGTTTTAAACTATTTACAAGAAAATAGATAAAATATAAAGGTCCTGGGGCTTCTGCGGTGCGGCCGGATCATAGGTGTGAAGGGCGACGTTCTGCAGTGGCTGATATGGAATGCCCCTCCCCCCTGTCCTGTGATTCTAATAGCTGTAAATTATAATACTTCGATCCCCTTGCACGTCGTCTAACTAAGAAAATCTTAAGAGGGGTTAAATGTGATACTTCGGTGCGGACCGAAGGTAGGGATGCGCGGATAGAGCGGCACGTTAAAGCTTGCACAACTCTCGGACTATCAGCAGGATCTCTTGAAGAAATTGTTTGCGCGTTGCGCATTCTTGTGTCACTGATGGCGCCTACGAATTGATAATGGCAATTAAAAGTTCTAAAACAATTTGGAGGCACGCGAAACGTCACAATTTTAAGACCAAATTTCATCTGTTATTAGGATGTATCTTTTCGGCTAGAGGCTGTAGTCGTTTCAAAAGGACTTTTGTTAGTATATTTTCCCAGGAATGTCAGGGAAATTTATACCTCTCTGAGAGTTACACTTGCTAAAATCACCTTTGCCTTCGTAGCTAGTGCATATAATAGATACTTTAAATTCCTGAGACACTCTTGCAGAATTTCTGATCTGACATCTGTAGTATTATATACCCAGGAAACCTGTGTATCTTGGATCTAGTGGCAAAAATAGTTATTTTTAAAACAAGGCTAAGTTACTGTAGGCATGATTACATACTGATTTGTCCTGTATCGTTTCGTCTTTATACATTTCGCCTTTGAATATTTCGCCCTCTAACTTTTTTAGAATAAAAATAAAACAATTTCATTTTCTATTTTATTGTCTATTCATGTCAAATCATAAACTGAAGGTTTATAAAAATTTAATTTGTGAAAATTAATGCAGCCAATTACAGGGTGTATTAAAACGTGCGGCTAATAATTACCGCACGCAATTCTACGTTGAAAAACAAAGAAAAAACTTTAACACCAATTTGGTCTTAGACGAAGAGTCTTTAAATTATAAGCACTCAAAGGTTTTTTAATTTGGCAACGCTGTACAATTTAAAGCTAAGAGACATGCATTTAGTTACCCTTAACCGTATATGTTTGTGATTCTGCAATTAAATCAAGTATGTGTTCATGTTTTTCATGGATATCCTCTAAACTTATTGAAATAATTGACAAATCAAGAGTGAATGCATTTTATTTAAATTAATACTCTTTTTTGACTACAATAGCTGTTCAAAATGAGCACCTGCAACTTCTACACATTTGGTACACCGAGTAAGAATGTTTGGTATTAGATTTTGCAGCATGTTACGATTGTTTATTTATCTAACTGCATTATTTATCCGTTCAATAAGTTGTTCTTTGGTTTAAAATTCTACTAGATAAACTTGAGCTTTTAAAAAGCCCCAAAAGAAAAAGTCTAGGACATTTAGGTCGGGACTTCTTGCGGGCCATGGTATCGGAGCATCACGCCCGATCCACCGCTCTGGAAATTTTTGATTTAACCAATCCCTAGTTTCAAGTCCCCAGTGGGCTGGAGCTCCATCTAACTGAGCCCACCTATCTCTCCTGAGAAGTAATGGTACTTCCTCCAATAATCCCGGTAAATCGTTGTTCAAAAAATTGACAACATTTTCGGCTTTTAATCAACGAGGCAAAATGTGTGGCCCTATTAGTCTATTTCCGATAATTCCAGCTCATACATTGACGCTGAATCTAAACTGGTGATTAGTATGATGGAAGACATGAGGGTTTTCATCGGCCCAGTGGTGCATATTGTGCATATTAAACATTCCGTTACGGGTAAATGTGGCTTCATCCGTCCATAAAATGTTTTCAATGAAAGCCGGGTCGACTGCGTGTTGCCGTAATAACCATCTGCAAAACACCATCCGTCGCGGATAATCTTTCGGAAGCAACCCATGGACTCGCTGGAAGTGGAACGGATGTACGAGATTTTCTCATAACACTCGATGTACAGTCGTGTTCAAATAAATCTGGGACAAGATTTTTTGTTCATATGCAGGTTGAGTTAAGAATTGAAGAATATCTCCATGGATTTCCTGCTATCAGAAAAAGTTACAGACTTCATTACTTGTTAAAGTTTAATGTAACTCTTTCTGGTGGCAGGAAATCCATAGAGATATTCTTCAATTCTTAACTGAACATACATATGAAAAAAAATTTGTCCCAGATTTATTTGAACACGACTGTACAGCAGTATGGCTAATATTAAGTTTTCGAGCTACAGAATGAGTAGGTTTTGCGTCAGTCCGTGTTAAAGCTGACGAAAAACCTAACCTGATAACCTCGAATTTGACATAGACTTACAGTGCCACCAACATAAATATATGGCTTCAAAATAATGACCATTCAAAAACGTTCGATCATTTATGAAGACACTGTATAATAGCCGATTTTCTAACAGTATTGTCAAATTTAAATTTTTCCAAATGTGTATACAATTTTTTACTTTCTTTTACTATAAAAGAAGTATTGGATTCATCCCAAAAATTCGAAATTGAATTTTCAACAGATCTTCACGTTTTAAAGTCCCCTGAACCCAAAAACATGTTTTTGTTCATTGGTCTATCTTTCTGCCTGTGTGTCTGTAAACAAAATATCTAAAAAACGAAAAGAGGTATGGCATTGCAACTTCATATACAAGTTTTGTGTACTATCTAGATGCGACAGCAAGCTTTTAAAGAATATCGCATAACTGGAAGTATGGTGTTTACTGTTGTGATTTTTAAGCTGTTTCGATATTTTAAAAAACGGCTCCAACGATTTTTTTAAAACTTTAAATTTTGATTACATTTTTAATGTGTATTGATGTGAGATAGGTGATTTTCCAGTTGAATACTTCTCAAATGGGTTTTTTAATTTCTTTTCTAATTTTTTTATTAACTCCTATTTTAAATAGAACACCCTATATATTATTACATTTTTGAATTCAGTTTAAAATTTTAGAGAAAATTTGCCTCTTGAACTAACGCTCTATTTTGTACGGTTTCTGTAGAATTTGTAATTTTAAATTTTTTTTTCAAAAGCTAATAAATAAAAAATAAAATTTTTGGCTAATCATAAGATCACTGTAAAAAAAAGATGTGTGCGTGTATTACACCAGATTTTTTCACTCGTAATTAATCAGACTGCATGGCTACCTTGTGTTTTATTGCCATTTCTAGGACACCCTGTATACGATCAGTGTTTTATTTTAAACTTTGAAATTCCATATAATATACAGTCTGAGTCAGTAACACTCCAAGGTGTATACCACTATAACATCAAGCATGTGTAGTTATGTACTTGTTGATTCTTTCCTGTTCTAATTCGTTAAACATTTCAGAAAGTGCTACAAATGTGGGATAAAGTTCATAAAAGCTGATGGCTGCAACAAGATGACCTGCTCCTGCGGTGCCTTAATGTGCTACGTGTGCGGACAGCCGGTGCAAGACTACAAGCATTTCAACGGCACAGGAGGAGACAAAACCATGCTGTAAGCCGGTGCACCGACATTTTTCTACCGTGCTACTATATTTTCGTCTTACAGATGCCCGTTGTACAGCGACACAAACCAGCTGCATCAAGAAGCCGTCTTGAAGGGAGCGAGCGAAGCCAAACAGGAAATTGGCGTTACCGACCCTACCCAGCTGAAGATCGATCCCACAGCCGACATCCAGCAGCATTACAAGCAGTTTGCTAAGAACAACCCACCTCCGCCGTACGCTCAAAATGTGGATGCAGGCATGCAGCAGATGCAGGTGAGTTGATGTAATTTGTAGTTTTTCACATGTGTATACAGTCAATATTTTTATCGCCTTATTCGTCATCGTGTTAACTTAATTTTTCGTATTTTTCAAGTTTTTTTCTTGTTTTTTAATTCTGCTCAGATTCTCGTCCCACATATATACTTAATTCTGAATAATGATCTTTTTGTAACCTAACCTACCTTAACCTTTTCACCTTTTAAATGACTAATTTGCTTACACTAAACATTTACGGTATGAAAAGAATGCAATCCAGTTTCACACTAGCAGGTTAATTGTTAAAATATTTTAGGTGTAACAGATCGGCTAGTTACACCGTCAGTCTGTGAGTCTGCCTGTGTTCTATATACAGCCCAGAGGGCTTAATCGATCGACCTGAAAAGTTATATATAGATTTCTAATATAAATAGTCTTGTTTTTTAATTCTGCTCAGGTTCTCGTCCCAGATATTTACTTGATTGTGGATAATGATCTTTCTGTAACCTGCCTTAACCTATTCACCTTGGTTTCTCTTTTTTTAAAATTTTTTAGTTCTGTTTGTAGTCTGCGTTGATTCAAAGTTTAGTCATTGTAGATATAAATATATTCTGGTTCATTTTAGTTTGTTTTTATTGGTCATGACGGATTGTTTATTTTCCCAGTTCTCGATTTCAATTATGTTGATTTGTTGTTTTTCTGTTTTTGATGTGATGTCTGTCTGTTGCAATGCGTCGTTTTACCATGCTCCTATACTCTTCTATGAATTTAAATTGCCCTTTGAATGCTAGTTAACCCAGTCGTAGATGCAAAAGACCCGTTCTTATGTCAATGTGGCTAAAAGAAACCTATCTCACATATAACCCTGAAATTACACATGCAAACTCTGCTAGAAATAAAAGCCAGACAGTTTACGTAAATACTATGTACTCTAGAAGAGGATATACATAAAACAAAAATAATGGACAGTGACAATACATAAAGTTTGTACGCTGTCAACAATAAGTATAATGGAATTATCACTACGAGAAAAATGCCAATTTCTACATGCATTTACAACTTGTACATAATTCAAGAATGGAATATTAAGTATTAACAATAATATGAGTACCCGCAAAATATGTCCCACTTACGAAGTTACTTCACTTGAATACGGTCCTGTGTATTCATTAACCGCACCCGAAGCTATTCGCCGAGTCAGCCGGGACGAGCAATGTTACAATCAGGGACTATGCTTCAAAATTTCCACAATTTAGTCGTGGGCTCGATCGCAGAATTTATTTATAGTGACTACTCTGGCGTTATAGTTGTTGCAGTATGAACAGCGTATCAAATCCCGGGCTGCGGATAGTTGCGCAAAAAAGGTCTTGTGCATTGTGTTACTGTTCAAAAGTCAGTTACACATTAAAACTGAGCATTCGGACCTTCTGCAAGTTATATTTTAATGTAACGTAAGTCATTTAGCCAGAATTACAATGAATGAAAGCTCCTAGAGATTAGGCTTTACTTAGCGTAATAAAGCTTATTGGGGTGCATATGCCAAGTTTCCTTCAAAGCCCCTTCCAACATTGGGTTTCTTTCTAATCAGCCTTTTTGGGCATTCGCCATGTGCTGCTAAAGATTAGCTGTTTTTGTGAATCTACGTTTTGAAACTTACCTTAATTGGGTTATTTCACAAGCATCTAGCCTGAGAAGTTAATTTTGTTGTGTTTTGAATTCTGCGGAGGTGCTGAGGCAGCCCCCGCGAAGTGTATTTTGTAATTTCCCAAGCTCAAACTTAGTTTTAATTTTGTCTTGGCAAGCACATGTTTTCCTTTTGGCGAAACGGAGCCGAAAACACCTAAGGGTACGTTGTCTTGGTGAATATTTGACTAAGATTCTATGGTTTGATACTCTTTTAGCTCTATTTGTACGGCGTCCCTTTTTTGCGACTCCAATTTTGCTGCGTCCATTTGTACAGCGTCCTTTTTTTTGCGACTCCGATTTTGCTGCGTCCGTTTATACGGTTTACTTTTTACTGGGCGACCTCCTTGCAATTGGTGACGTTTCTTTTCGTTTGATGGCGTTTCCTTCCGGCGAAGACGGCTTCCAGCTATCGCTTTGAACTTGGCGAGCGCGAATCCCCTCGCCTACAATGGAGTGCGAAGGTAGATGCTCCGGCGCAACCTCATTCAGCGATACGTTACCTGCAGGTCGTTAGCTCTACCCAAACGTTGGCCGAGCCGGCCGCCTTGTTGTCCATCAGACCCACTTTCGACGCTTGCTGCAGCCTGGAGAACCACTGTAAGGTCGGTTGCTTTGTATTCTAATTTTGTCCACTCGAAATTTGGGATCTGTTTTAATATGTTCCTGTGATAGTGCTACGATGTAATCAGTATTTATTAGACTTTTCTTATTATGTATTTTAAGCTTGTTCCTCACGTATTTAACGTAACCCATATAATTTTATTGCACCACACTTGCCCTGTAAATAATGTATTGCGGTAGGTCATTCTAATTAGCTTTTTAGGTTAAAAGTCATTCGGACGGTTGTGTCTCACGCCCCGTTTAAGTGTTAACATTATCGAATTTCGTACGGCATTTGCACGATATACTTTAATCCGTTCTCGAACGTCACGTAACATTGGTGACATGTCCTTAGCTTGAATCCCGCTCCAAGATAGGCCCGCATTTGCAAGTAATTACGTGCATTATTAGTTGCGACACTTTAGCAAAGTGTTGTATCGGTTTGTAAAGCGCTATATTAGGGGACAATATCGTGGATTCCGTGTAGGCGTTATTGCATATTAAGGCTAACATTAAGATTGCTCTTGCATAGTGGGAATTTGATCGAATTCAACTAAACAATCCAAATTTTAATCAGTAATATATGTGTCATAGCCAAGAAGCTATCGACTGCCTTCTTTTAGTAGTGCATTTGGCCATGTCAAATATCAATTTGTGATTCTCTTACACATTTTCACTTACAATCATTTACGTAGACCTATTTAACTGAAATTACGCCTACATGTCAAGCACGCTCTTATGATTATTTAAATTTATGTGCTAATATTTTGGTGAGGTGGAATAAAACGCTTTATTATTATTGTGATATAAATTTTGTGATATGCTGATTTGGTTTGCCGTATATTTTTGTGTGCATTTTAATTTTGTTTGTATTTTCTGTTTGCTGCAATTATACTGCCTAGACATCTTTGCCTGCGTTTCTGATTTGTGCCTTTGCCGTTACAATGTGACTCCTGGGCCAAAATGTGTCACTGCGCAGGTCGTCTGCGCAGCCTGTTAGACTGCAAAGGCATTGCGCAGATCCTCTGCGCAACCCGGCAATCGGTGTCAAGCCCTGCGCAGCCCCAGCGGCAATATTGTAAGGCTTTGGCCCCCATGCGGAGCGCGCAGCTAGAGGTCTCCCATGCGCATGTGACCGAATGCAGGTGTCGGTGGAAAAGTGTCGGGTGCCGGGATCGGTTCCCGGGGGGCGGGGGCCAGGACTTGTTTTCGGAGGGGGGGGGCGGGAGCCTGAAGTTGTTTCCAGCCCTTGTGGCAATTTCAAAAACATATTATTATATTGTAAGCATGAGACAGACAGAAATGAGCACGAAGCAATAGCGCTTACCGCAAGAGTTGATAAGGACTAAGCGAGCGCGCGTAACCACAAGAACCGATAAGCGGCAAGCAGTACAGGATATGCCATCTATCGGTTAAATAGTTAAAGTGTTTATAGTAATCTGTAGGGAGCGACATCTACTAACCACTAGCTCGTATTCATCTACTAGAATAGTATAGAAACCGGTAATATTGTAATAATTTTGTTAAAGTATAGCTAAGTTATTTTAAATTTAAATTGATTTCTTTATGTAGCCCTAAAAAGAGCTGACTTGTTTGCTGCGGGATGTTTTAATTTTCTTTAAAACATGTGCAGCATTTGTGCACGAGGGCTCCTGACGGTATCCCATGCGAAACAGGGTACAACTCCTTAAGTTCTTCCGTGTACTTTCTGCATTGTCGATGTCTTGTAGGTTTGCAAAACCAGCACCGTTGAAATTTGTAAGGTTTCATTACATCCCTTACCGCACGATCTATCCTTCGAACAATGTGTTTATCATCAGGAAACAACCCCAAATAAAACAGTTTTATTTGAAACTGTTTCCAGATGTCTGCAAACACATGGGTCCTGGGTCATACCTAATGGTTTCGATATAGTGGTTGTAAACATTTTTGCAAGCTATTGCAATATTGTTTTCACCGTGCGGAAGCCAAATGTCATACCCAAGGTAGAGCCGGTTGATTTCGTCCACCAAAGCCTGATTTTCAGATCGTGGGTGAAGTTGCAGAAAATTGCGTATAGAACGATCCATGTTATAACGTTCAGAAGTGAGCCGTGGAATGAGAATCTGTATGCGAAATTTTTTATCTCGACGGTATTACATGAGAAAATCGCCAATTAAAAGTTAAATATCTCGACTAGCATCCTTTTTATTCATGATAAAGAAACTTTAGCGCGCAATTTTCGCCGCAACATCCTGTAGACATTTAGCACATAGGAAACCTCAGTTTGAGATATGAACGAAAGAGACAATATATTGGTTAACCATAATTTCTTAAAATTTGAGATTGGTAAACCAAAATCCGTCGAGTTAATCAAAGTTCCGTTGCACGCTATCAAAGAAAATTTTATAAATTTTTGTGGTATGTAATTTGCTGATATAGCTTTTAATATAAAAAGCTCTAAGATATTCTGCACTGTATTCGAATACTTCGGAAGGGTTTCACCTCTGGCGTGATTTACACGTTGAGTTACTGTGCCCTTTTAAAGTGTCTTGAAAACTTTATGGTGTGGTGTGCAAGAGACTGTGCCGTGTAGTAGCAGTATATTTATTTTTAAAAGCGCGGTATTTGTATGTTTTTCGACAAATATTGCTTCAAGTGTTAGTAAAATCCAAGATGAACATAGAAAAAGTTAATGCCGCCGGCTTGATGGAGCGAAAACCAACACTGCACATTGCCGATATGATGGTAAACCAAAAATATATTATTTTGAACATGAAATCTGTTAAGACTCGCATTGGCAGGTCAATTGTATGTGAGACAGTCTAGAACTCCATTTTTCTACCGAAACGAATGGTCGATGTAATTTCCGATGCAGACATTGAAGACGCCAACGAAAACCAGAAATTAGCCCTGGTGTTGGAAAGTTTTATAGGTGAGGGTGAGATCGCAATTCCTCAAATTAAATTCGTTGAGCTCGCCTAAATAGCATGGAGCAACAACAACTAATACATTTGGAAAAATTTCATATTTTAAGTTGCACTATGGTCAAAAGGTTAATGCACACTATTTTAATAGTAATTTACGATTCAAGTAACGTTATCAAGCTTTTTACATTACGAGAGAATAGTTTGAATGAACAAGCGACGTTAAGAGCGAGTTCTTTAAAATTTTCGAGTAATGTAGAAAACAGATAACGTTACGTATATCGTAACCGGGTTTATTTTATCCTAAAATACTAATCTTTTTAAAAAATCGGAAAAATGGTTATTAATGACACGACAGCGAATGGTGGTATCACTAGTAAGATAAAAACTCAATACTGTATTGTTGGTAGCACTGTCAGGTTATGTTAAATTTGAGATTTTCAGGTTAAGATTTGCGTCAGTTTGTGTAAAATAGCAAACAAAACGTAACCTACTAACACTGAATTTGATATAGACTGACAATATACACTTCAGTGCTTTCAACATGTGATTAAATGCTAATAAAGTATCGTTATGTTAATTTTCTTAACACTAGTGCTGTTAAATGCATCTTAACGCAACTTTTTGCTAAGTAGTTATTGTCATAATAACATAATAGGATAAAATAAAATATTTTATACAATTAGTGATAGTGATATTGTTCTACGCCAAGAAACAATCGATATTAATTTAGATTCAGCACAGTTGCAAGTATACAACTGGATGTATTGGGTGGGAAAAGTTAAACATAAAGTATTAGTATGCTGTTATAATTTATCAAGTAATAATTTTCAAAGTGCAAATTTTCTGAATCAGACAAAACTATTGAAATCTGTAGGTAAAGTTACAAAATGTGTAATGCTATAAATATGTTGCAGTGTTACAATGCTACCATTAAAATTATACAATCAGTGTTACAAGAAAATTTGCCACAATATAATTAAATTGGAAAACGTGAATGAGTTAGAGTTGCCAACATCTTGTAAAAAATATCTCCAATCGATATGGAAAAAGACGATGGTAGAACAATTAATAAGAAATAATGGTGACGCCTTTAACGATATTCTAGAATATCCATGGCATGATGTGGATTTACAAAACCTATCGTTAAACGAATTCAAAATGCTCTTTAGCCATCCTGAGGACATTATACCGGGGTTTAGTTACGAGATCAATCACGTGTGCTTTGAGTATTGGAGTATAGAATCAGCGAACGGGGAATGCTTAAATATTTGTAGAAAGTGTTTTTATCGTGTGGTGGCCCGTATCGAAGACGGTGGAACAAACAGGCAAGTTTTTCTAAGAATTTTTGGCAAGAAGAACGTATTGCCGAAAACATTCTGCATATGGTAAAAACTATAAACTGTTGGTGTGATAATTGTATCATAAACCCGTTATTCGACATATTAACTACTAGCTGAAACCCGCGGCATATGCCGCATTTAAAATGTACGACAAATGTAATAACTTTTGTTGCACTAAAGAAAGTTTTAAAAGCAGGCTAGAGATTACGCCGTTACTGTTATTGTTAAATAACTTGATTAATTATTATTTCTTTGTCATTTTAAACTGGCATTATTATTATTATCTCTATAATAGCAACAATAAGTAACTGTTTATAATGTTTATATGCTAGCGAGTTGTTCTTAAATCGCTAGTGAATTAATAGTAACAAGAGATCAATTAAAAAACCAATTAGGGTAGGCTGTGATATATGTTATACGTTTGGCAGTACTGAAGTGTATTGTCAATCTATGTCAAATTCGAGATTTGCAGGTTATATTTTATGTCAGTCTGTGTCAAACAACAAACAAAACCTAACCTACTAATCTCGAATTTGACATAGACTGACAATACACTTCAGTACTGCCAAACGTATAACACATATCACAGCCTACCCTAATTGGCTTTTTTATTGACCTCTTGTTAGATTGTTCTACAAGTTAAGAAAAGTGAAAGTTTTCCAGCGAATGTAAAAGTTTTACGTGAGCATGGAAGAATCACTTTTCCAATGTGTTGAACATGCAATTTTTCCGTGTAGTTGACAAAAATATCTTTTTAAATAATTTTCGTCAAAGTATGGAAGCGCAATGTTTACTGTACTGTATAAATACAGAGTCCGGCAACGAAGCAGGGCTGGAAGATATTTCTAAAACTATGAGAGTTACATGAATATTGTGTATATAAAAGTTGGAGGTAGGAAAGTGGTGCACATTCTTAAAATATTTTTGATTATACAGGGTGTCGCAAAAAAGTATGGCGAATCAAACTTACTTTTTTTTAAATAGAATGCCCTATATTTGGGTAGCTTAAAAGTTTTGTATTCAAATAACCATCACTTTCATATAAAGTTGTACGGGTCTAAAGTCAACTGTTTTGGAGATATTAACGATTTTATGCAAAAAATGCTGAACTTCAGGCGACTGCTGTAAGCGACAGAAACCAATTGAATGAAGGAGAACGTTACCAAAAAATTATGATTTTTGTAAACTATCTTTCAAGTGTAAAATGGTGGATCTGGGTATTAATGTTATATAGGGTGCTCAATATTTGCAAATTTAATAATTTCGATTTTTTTTCAAATGGAACGCCCTGTATATTTTTGTTCTAAGTTCAAGTGTTTTTCAGATATGTGTGTTTGAACATAAAAACAATTTAAACCCCTTAAGATGCTTTATTTCAAGGCATAAAATTAACGCCCTTAAAATAGTGATTTAAACGCATGATCTCTCTAAAAATAAAAGCACAAAACCAGGTTTAGAAAATATAAATTCAGTCAGTGTTGATACAGGAAATTATAAACACGAAAAAAACGATAAATGCAGGAATAAATTAATTTCACGGTCAAATTAAATCAGATTAAAAAAAACAAAAGCCAATACACCAAAAGCTTTTACGTAATTACACTAAATGTTCAAATAGTTCTCCTTTCCTGCTCTGAGTATTAAAGCTGTACAGAGAATTCATAATCTGCAAATATAATTAGTTTGATTTATTTAAATGGAACACCCTGTATTTTTAAAAAGTACTTTTAGTGAGCTTTCTTCTTCCACTTCATTTCCTATCTCAAAATTCGGTCGATTTTCAGATTTAATTTTCTCCTGCTTTTTTTCGCTTTTTTCGTATTGGTTATTTCTAGTATTGAGTTCTGGTTCAATTTTTGTATTTTAAGCTTTGTTTTATCTTTTGTTTGAAGAATTCAAGTGTTTAAATCATTATTTTAAAGGCGTTTGTTTTTTATCCCTTGAAGTAAAGCATCTTAAGGGGTTTAAATTGTTTTTTATGTCTAAACTCGCATATCTGAAAAACAGTTGGAACTTAAGAGGTATGAAGTAGCATATCAAAAGAAAGATCATTAAAAGAGCTCTTCAGAAATACAAAAATATATAAAGCGTTCCATTTGAAAAAAAATCAAAATTAAATTTGCAAATATTGAGCACTCTGTATAACATTAATACCCAGATCCACCATTTTACACTTGAAAGGTAGTTTACAAAAATCATAATTTTTTGGTAACATTTTCCTTCATTCAATTGTTTTCTGTCGCTTACAGCAGCCGCCTGAAGTTCAGGAATTTTTTGCATAAAATTGTTAATATCTCCAAAACAGTTGACGTTAGACCCATACAACTTGATATGAAAATGAAGAGTATTTCAATACAAAACTTTTAAGCTACTTAAATATACGGCATTCTATTTAAAAAAAGTAAGTTTGACCCGCCACACTTTTTTGAGACACCCTGTATAATCAAAACTATTTTAGAAATGTGCACCACCTTAGTACCTACAACTTTTATATACGCAATATTTATGCAACACTCATAGTTTTAGAAATATCTTCCACCCCCGCTTTGTTGCCGGACCCTGTATAAATTAACCATTATACATTATAGAATAGAGCTTACTTGAAAATGGATGAATCTGTTATTAATTCATTTAGTTCATTTTTAGGTGAAATCAATATGATTTTGAGCAGTTATGAAAAGTATCAAAAAGTCACTTTTTTTAATGTCACCAATGGCAATGTGCAAAAATAATACATTATAAGAAAAAGAAAAGCATAATTTTTCCCAAGATGTGAATTTGCAGCTCAAGGGCGATGCCGAGCACAAATACACAGAGGGAAAAATGGTGTTCTGCCCTGCCGTGTATATACAATTTTTTCAACCGCCAGGATCAGAACCATAAGAAACATATGCTGTGGGTGATTGGGTGAAAAGAATGGTCCAATAATGTAGGTACCTAATATGCCTGCCCAAATATTTAGCGCAAACCGTTGCTGGAAACCTCTTATGCGAAATACATTGGGGTTTTCAACTGCCCAGTAATGATTGTTGTGCTTGTTAAATAAGTACCCCTCAAGTAAAAGCTGCTTCCTCCGTCCATAATACTTTTTTTGTAAAATCTTCATCTGCTTCAATTTGCTGTAGCAGCCACTGGCTAAAATTCGTTCTTTGCAGAAAGTGGTTTTCTTGTAGAGCATGAACTTTTGAATAATGAAAAGTGTGATAATTGTCCCCTTTTAAAATTCTATGCACTAAACTGCAATTTATACCAAGCTCTTGGGCGATTCCATGTTTGCTCATACCTGGTTGATTTTCCACGACTGCAACAACTTGATCTTCTAATTGAGCAGTCCTGGTTGTTCGTGGTCGCCCATGGTGGTTGTAATTTAATTCAACACGACCAGTTTCCCGCATACGTTGCTCAAGCCGCTGAAAAACATTTTTATCGGGATGACGACGATTGGGATAACGCACCGAATATTCTAGAGCAGCATTTCTTAAGTTTCCATTGCATTCACCAAGAATGAGGTACATGTCACAATATTCGTTATTACTAAACATTATAAATGATCTTTAAATTTTGACATTAAAGTGACATTAAATCATTGGCACAAAACACATTTGGTCAATACTTTTTGCAAATTATCAATCTGATATGTTGCCAGCTTCATTTTATTTCATATTTTAATAATTTTTGAAACATTTAAAACATTGTATTTAAAAACTCTAGCAACTTTTGGCAAAATAAATTTATTTTTACAAGATTATACTGGGTTTGCAATATTTTGAATATAGAAATTTATAAAATATAGTTCAGCTTGTCATTTTCAATCTGCCCACTTTGAACCCCCATATCTTAGCAACGGGGTCCCTGAGATATTTTTTGTATTTAATGTACGAATATAACCAGGTACCTAAATAGCAAATCTAAAACTTAAAATTGTTCTTTGTACAGGATTTCGTATGAAACTTGATGGAAAGCATTCGTGAAAGGTATCGGTAGTTCAACAGCAGCTGTATCCACATGATTTTGGACAACGGATTCAATATTGTCAATGGTTTACGGTCCTTAACTTTTAGACTGCACATTTATGTTGAAACCAGTTTGCACCCGCTCAAAGTTGGAGTATGGGCAACTATGTCACAAAGGCGAATTATTGGCCCAATTTTTTTCCACGATACAATAAATGTAAAAAAATGTAATAATATTTGACAACTATTTACAAAGTATTCAAACACATTTCTTAATTGGAAGTATTTACTTTGGTTCTTAATATTAAAAATAATATGTTTTATTAACTATCATTATTTTAAATAAATTGAGCAATTCAATTAATTCTCAATTTTTTTGCAATTTGTCATCTCAATCTTATCTCCTGTAGAGAACTATCATTCAACAGCAAACCGGGATCGCCTAACTGACACATTATTGATGCAATGAAACCAGAATTTGTTGAATTACTTAACCTTTCAGTAGTTGCCATTTCAGAATATATTGTACAGTGTGTCTCACCGACTATGAGATATAGCAAAATTAACATTGGGAATTTACGTAAGGATCAACTATTGCTTTGGCCGGATCGAGAATTGTGATTGGTCAGAAGTGAAACAATCATTGAATTATTTTGTTGTCACAACTGTGCTTTCGTTTCTAATTGTGGGTAACTTTAAAATTTTCCCAATACAAATTTTATTAATATTTATTGGACTGTAAAATATTCCTGTTGTTATCAAAACTGCTGTCTGTTGGTATGCCTAGAATTCGTTCACTAATCTTACTTTCTCATTTTTATGCGCGCGCAGTAAATTTGGCACTGTCAAATTTGCGTGTGTAACTTTCCATAAATAAAGAAAAGAGATAACTTTCGCCTTATTTGTTTACATTTTATTTAAAATCAGCCATTAGATGTTCCGCTACACACGAGCTATTGTGATTGCAGTAAATACCATCACACCAAGAATATTGGCCAATGTGTTTAACGATAAAACGTAGGGTTAACATGTATTTAGAACATGATCGAAGGCAATTTGAGAAATTTCTGTGAAAAATAATTATGTAACTGCTCAAATGATTAGTTTACTAACAAATTTACATGTTTTTTTAAATGTTACTTGAATACGTATGCTATTGTAATTAAGCAGGGTGCCTGACGTGTAGTAAACGGACACACGAGAGAGGTTAAGTATTTATGTATAACTGTAAACAATGTATTTTATAATAAAAAGTTTTGTCTTGTATTCTGTGGTTTTGTTCAAGAAAAAATTGTTAATTTAAAATAAGATAAACAATGGTATATCCAAAAACTATTTTTAAAATAAAATAATGGAAAGAAATTACAAATATGTTTTATGAATTTTATAACAAAACAGATTTAACTAATTAATTAAATGCTCAAATGTGTTTCCATTCACTACTAAACAGTGACTTAGTCTGTCGTAAAAGTTGCAACGTACATTATTTAACATTTGAGGCGTTATATTAAAATATGCTTCTGTAATAGTCTTTAAGGAAATCTAAATTTGCATGTCGTCGCGAGCTATAAATTTTTGACACATCCAGTTTCTCGGAATGGTTTTACAATTCGCGCTACTGTGTCCTTGGAAGGAATTGGCCGATCATTGTAGTACACACTAACAAGATCTGAAGTTCTTCTCAAGCTGTTACCGGCTAAATTCCAAGAAACTATTTGGATTTTTTCGTCTGTAGTGTAAACATTCATTGTAGGTAAATGTATCACTTATTATAAATGATCAACTACGTGGATAACTTTTGCTTAAATAGCTCAAATAACTTTGATTAGGTATTTGACAAAATTAATATTTTCTTTTGTTTTGCCTAATTAAACAGCATCCATAGATCATAGCCCTAGTTGATCCTTATATACTTTTCCAATGTTAATTTTGCTATGTCTCATAGTCGGTGAGACACACTGTATATCCAGAGTGTCTCGCGAAGTTACCCCTGCACTTAAGGAGCATGTTCTTGAGATCATTTCAAGCAAAAAAGTTCATATGAACATGTGTCCTATTCTCAGTAACTACTCATTCTGTCATCATAAGCAAGAAGGCGGTATCTACAAAAAATGCGTTTTGTGATAAATGGCGAAACGTAACTTATTGATATTTCATCACCATGCGGTACATAACCGTGGATTTTTTGTATTATAAGTATGAATTTAGTTGTGTTTTATATAAAAAGAAACAATATTCACCATTTATATCAAAAATAAAGAAATTGTAGCGAAAAAATGTAGATACCGCCTTTTGACTTTAAATTGCAACAATCGACCGAACACTAAATACAGATTGAAAAAGCGGCATCTACTTGACAATGTATAATGAAAGACATGATACTATTAATTTAATGAAACGGCAGTTGGCCGCATCTGAACATTTGCGACCACGAAAACAGACAATAAAGGCGGTATCTAACAAAACAAAAAAAGAAGACGGCTTCTACACGCAGATACTGCTTTTCACTTTTGCATTTTGCTTATGACAGATTATAAGTAACAAAATTTCGATTTTTTTGTAGATACCGCCTTCTTGCTTATGACGGCAGTATTGAGCTATACACATTTCAAACTAAATTAATCTTAATAGTAATTTACGTTACGAGACCGGAAAGTAGTGTTTTGCAGGTCGAACCAAGTAGATTCCAAACTTGGGAAGCTCACGATTTTCTGTATTTTTAGGCAATCTTCAAAATGTCGCTATAATAAAGGAAACAAATTGTTATTCTTCATCTCATCTTTGATCGGCATACCTGAAAATCAGCACATATGCAGGTTTATTACCGACATCGGAGTACAACGCCAACTCTTTTTACTGCAACGTTTCATGCTCTCAAAGAAAGTAGATGTCTTCCAAGCGTTAGCATTCAGGATGTTGCTGAGCAGCAGTTGTTGAATTATGTTTTCTGTATTTCTTAGGTAATCTTCAAAATGTCGCTATAATAAAGGAAACAAATTGTTATACCTCGTTAATACTTCGTTGATCGGCATACCTGAAAATCAGCCCGTATGCAGGGTACAACGCCAACTCTGTGGTATATTTGCAGCGCAATCAAAGCAATGAACAACAATTTGCAAAAGTTTCGTAGTCAAAATAATTTATAGGTTATGTGTGAACATCAAAGTCAGAGACACATTTAATATGCTTAAAACGTAGAGCTACAATATTCCTTTGCTTCGGCCGTTGGTTGCATTCAGTAACTCTCATTATTATTAACCAAAATTCACTTGCCTTTAAAGCTGTGTCAACAGTTTTAAAAAACACAAGTAATATGCATAATAAATAATTGTTTTCTCTGATAATATCGCTATTAAAAGTTAAGGGAAGTTTGTTTACAAAATCCCGAAAATAGAAATGGTGGAACGCAACCATAGTACTTTTAGTTGTGTAAACACGGCTTTTAGTCTTCTGCATTATTATAAGTGATACGAGAGTGTCAAAAAAAAATCTTATTATACGTGAACAAAACAAGATGGGCTGAAGTGTCAGGAGACGATGATGAAGACAACTTATATGCATACAAGACGAAGATTAACATACAGGATATTTTAAGATTTTAACTAGATATATATAAAACAAGATGGAGGACGAATACATTTGTATATAAGATAAAGATTAATATTTAGGAAAACCATTCGTCATCATAGAGGAGAAGAGATGGAGGGTTTAGCGCAACCCGCATCAGCTATGCTAAAATGTGTTGAAAAAATTTATAAAAATATTGTGAAGGGTGGGTTTAAACGGAGGGTAGTGGAAATGCTAATAAAACATTGTAAGTTAAATTGTCGGTTGTTAAAAAAGCTATTAGTGCGGGCAATTTAAATATTGGCGAAAAACGACAGTTGGAAACTCTATGTGGACACATGAATAGATATCAAAACGTACTATGTAATCTTATCAATAAAACGGGTGCGGGGGCGAGAAAAGAACCTAGAAGTGCGCGAATAGTGTGGAAGGAGATGGAAAACGCATACAAATGCAGACTTCGGACCGGAGTGATTCTAAATTTAAAACATAAGGACCCCAAACCATTTTTACGAGACGCGTTTTATTTATTCGCTTCGCGTATAAAGAATGTGTATAAAAAACAGAAAACCGCAATGAAAGTGAACACTACCTTTCGCGGGAAGTTTGTTAAAAAACCAAATACAGTGTTATAGCAGACTTGAAATATTTTAACACGAAAAACAACTTAATTCTTCAAGAACATGCGGAGAATCATGCAAACCTAAATCAGAGGTATTTCGATAACGTGCAAGACTCTATTCTTAATCAATTAGAGGAATTCCAAGAACAAGAAAGTGGGTGGGCGTTATCGGAGACTATATCGTTAACTGTAAATATAAACAGCTGTACAAATTTGTTCCATGCATCTTCCTACATCGAACTACTGGAATATATAAAAAAGAAGCATGCTTGCATCAACGTGAAAAATGATGATGATAACTTATGTTTTGCGTGGACGATCGTATCTGCGTTGCATCCGACCAATAATCACAGCTATCGAGTATCTTCGTATCCCCATTACTCAGATGTGTTGAATTGTGAAGGATTGGACTTCCCAGTGAAAATTTCTCAAATTCTGAGGTTTGAAAAAAACAACCCAAACGTTTCAGTCAATGTGTACGTGCTCAGCAGAACAAAAACGGAATTAATGTGTGCCCCGCGTATCTAACTTCCGACAAGAAGCAGAATCATGTCAATCTGCTTATGTTTACCGATCCCGCGAATATTATGGACACAAATCTCGATGAACTGTCAGATTTAAACGCCGGCACAATAATCAGAGACCCCGAACCAGAAGTAAATTACCACTACTGCTGGATTAAAGATTTAAGTAGAGTTGTAAGTAACCAGTTAACAATACGTAATCGTGCTAAGAAATATATATGCGATAGATGTCTGCATTATTTTTATAATCAGCAAAGGTTAGACGCTCATGAAGTTGACCGCAAACAATTAAACGATTGCAAAATTAATCTTCCTCTGCCGGGCGAAAAACTAACCTCTGCTAATTATAAATATCAACAAACTATACCGTTTACTCTGTATATCGATATTGAATGTGTATTAAATCCTGTAACTGAAAAGGTGGGGAGTAACACTGTATAATATCAACGACATCAAGCCTGCAGCATAGGTTATTATTTGAAATGTTTATATGATGATTTACTTTCACATTATAAATCATATACTGGTTTAGATTGCATGGAATGGTTTGGCAAATTGTACGAAATTGGGTTAGAGTTAACCCTACATTTCAAGACCATAGTTCCAATAGAAGAGCTAAATGAATTGCAAGAAGGCGAATATCGAGATGCATCTAGTTGCTATATTTGCACGAAGCCCTTTGAGGATAATGATATCAAGGTAAAAGATCATTGTCATTTCACCTGTAATTATAGAGATCCGGCACATCAAAAATGTAATTTAAATAATAATAATAATAATAAAGGTCTTTATTTCTCAATATGATACAATACAAGAAATCACAGGGCGCTATTCAGACAAAGTCTGCTCTTCCATATTACCCGGAAGAAAGAATACAAAATATTAAAAAAAAACATGTTGCCCAATCCTAATTAATATTATAAACCTAAAACTAATTCTGCGATGTCCGCTCATTGAATAATAATAGATGCAATCTCATTTAATAATAATAATTTACTTGTAACTGTTATGCGACTGTTGATACATTAAAGTTTTGCTGTATTGCTTTTTAAAGCAAGACAGTGATAATGCTTGTGATTCAGGGGAGAAAGTATTGTATAATTTTGACACTTGATAACTGAAGCCTCGTTCGAAAAGCGTCGTTTTATGCAGTGGTGGCATAATGATTCCTTTGAATCGAATATTTAAGTTGTGAACATCTTCTCTAAATCTGATTTTACGAAATAAATAGGAAGGCTTCTTCTCAGTTATAATTTTATGAAAGAATGAAGCACTTAGCAATTTCCTCCTATTAGCCATCGTGAGCCAGCCCAGTTCAGTTAATTTATGTGAGACATGATCGAACTTTCTGATACCAAATATAAGTCTCAAACAAGAATTTTGAATTTTGTGTGCGGTATCATACGTAAGAGATGGACCATAAATTTTACAGCCAAATACAAAATGAGAAAGACCTAAAGTTTCACACAATAAAGTTTTAATATAAATATTTAAATATTGTCTATGAGGATAGATGAGTCTCAGATTTAAATATGCCCTTTTTAAACAATTAGATATATGTGATTTGAATCTTAAGCTACTATCAAAGATTATTCCAAGGTTGCGGGCTTCCTTAGCAACTGGGATGGTATCACCATCAACAATCAAGTTTACATTGTTTTCTAGCAATGCCAAATCGTTATGTTTTCCAAAAAGCAATAAAACAGATTTCTTAGGGTTAAGTTTAAGACAGTGCTTCTTAGATATATCAGAAATATTAACCAAGTCTTGATTTATACTCATCAATGCACGCTGATGGTCATCAACAGAAAAAGAATAATACAGTTGGGTATCATCAGCATACATATGAATATTACAAGTATAAATGTGCTTATAAAAAGTTGAGGTATATATAATATATAAAAGCGGGCCTAAAATTGAGCCCTGTGGTACTCCTCGCATAACTTCCCTAGAACCGGAGCAACCACTAGGAAACCTCACAATCTGTTTCCTATTGCTCAGATAATTGGCTAAAAGTGAAACAGAGTCCACAGAGAGACCAATATAATTTAATATAGAACAAAAGAGTTTATGATTTATGGTATCGAAAGCTTTGTTAAAGTCTAGTAAAATTAGAACCGACACTTTACCTTGATCAGAAGCTGTAATAATATCATCAATTACGTTAGCTAGAGCAGTTGTACAGCTATACCCTGATCGAAAACCTGATTGGTGTTGTGGAAAGATATTATTTCTTTCTAGATAATCTCTCAACGGAGAATCAATGACCTTTTCTAATATTTTAGATAAAGTTGGGAGAATACTAATTGGTCGTAAATCTTTGTAATCAACAGGATTAGATATATTCAGTATAGGAACTACTACAGCACTTTTCCAACCACTTGGAAAGGTATTGGTTAACAAACAAGAGTTGATAATATGAGTATAAGATTGATCATGTAATACCGGTTGTTTACCATAACCTTAGTGGTTATGACAGCCATTTCTTGACAAAAGATGTCGTTACAGCCTTTCCGGGTAACATTTATGTTTTGCCTTAGAATAAAGAGAGGTATATTTCTTTCACTAAAACTCACGGTGATGCCAGTAGTTTAAAGTTTAGATTTATCGATTCATTTAAATTTATGAATTCTGGATTAGATAAATTGGCCTCTTATTTAAAAAAAAAAACATTTCAAAATTCTACACGCACAAATCAAGCAATTAAGCGAACACCAAGTATCTCTGCTAACACGTAAAGGAGTATTTCCCTACGATTACATAACTTTCCTTGATGTATTATCAGAAACAAGGTTGCCGTCAAAAATAAATTTCACAGTAAGTTAAAAGATGTCCACATTTCAGGTAAAGATTATGCGCACGCTGTTGAAGTGTGGAACGAGTTTAATTGTCAAATAATTCAAGATTATACGATGCTATATTTAAAAACAGATATTTTGCTGTTGGCTGACATTTTCGAAAACTTTTGTGCGAGTTGTCATAAAACATACGGATTAGATCCCGCCCACTATTACACATTACCCGGATATACGTGGGATGCCATGTTAAAATATACACAAATAGAACTAGCACTCATATCCGATATAGATATGCTGTTGTTTATCGAGCGAGGTTTACGTAGCGGTATTAGTCAATGTTCAAAGAGATATTCTAAGGCAAACAATAAATATTATTCAGCGGGCTATAACCCAACGCAACCCTCAAGTTTCACTATGTACTACGATGTGAATAACTTGTATGGATGGGCAATGATGCAGTACCTACCCTTCAACAATTTTCGTGTTTTAACTCATACAGAAATGAGCTACTTTGATGTTAACAGTATCAGCGATCAGTCAGCAAAAGGGTACATTTTAGAAGTAGATGTCGAGTATCCAAATGATATGACGTTACACAATCTTCATGCAGATATGCCAATGTGTGCCGAACACTCTGTTCCTCCAAATTCAAAATTGCCAAAACTAATGACAATGCTTAACAGAAAAGAACGATATGTGATTCATTATAGGAATCTGAAACAAGCTATAGCTGCAGGCTTAAATGTTACCAAAGTGCATCGCATACTATCTTTCGATTAAGCTCCACGGTTAAAATCATACATTGAGCTAAACACTCAACTTAGAACAAATGCAAAAAACGATTTCGAGAAAAATTTGTTCAAATTTATGAATAACGCGGTTTTCGGTAAAACCATAGAGAATGTTCGTAAACACAAAGTGGTTAAATTGGTAACACGATGGGGTGATCTCTATGGAGCTAACCACTACATATCCCAACCTAATTTTCACAGTCGAACAATATTTAACGAAAATCTTGTAGTCATAAAATTATCAAAGCTTGAAATAATGTTTAAGAAACCAATATATGTTGGCATGCCCATATTAGATGTAAGTAAAACTTGTTTATATGATTTTCACTACAATTATATGTTACATAATTTTAGTTATCAAGATTGTGAATAAGCTGAGATGCCATTATGAAAGGTAAAAAAAACACACACATATTTTCACAGTTTTTATTTTATTTAGCTATCAATACATTTTAAATTTGATCATCTAAAAAAGTTTACTCGACTGGGGTTCAAACCCAGATCTCCTGAGGTGCGGTGTCTAGAATTCGCAGGCATCCTATTCGTGTGTGTTTTCAAAGCAATCTTTACACAAATATTTATTACATCCAAAGCATTTATAATAGGTTCTCGGTGTTAATGTTTGAAGCTCGTTTATTGCAATACTTTGCAGAACCGTATTTGTAACATTCAACGCAACGATAGCGATTTTGTGTCTTTTTCAAGACGCATTCACGTATTCACCATGAACATATGGGATCGCCTCTTCTTTTTCTTCTAGCGACATTGGGGGTGTCGATGGTTGCTGGAACATCTCCATTGCAGAAGATCTATTAGGAAAACGATAATTTCTATACCTTAGGTCCATATTTCTGACAGATACAACAAAGACTGATACAGATATAGTATCAACCTAATATATATGTCAGATACGTACAGATGTACGGCACTGCTATGGCACAGGCTGTACCATAGCAGTACAAAGTCCCTTCGGTTAATTTACACAGCTCTAGTGATATCGATTTGAATTTTGGTATATGTCATCTTCAGAGAGGTCAAAGTTTGACAAGTTGCTTGGTGATCATTATATAATGTAATATTAGCACTGTTGGTTGTTGTCCCATGCTATTTAGGCGACCTCAACGAATTTAATTTGAGGATTTGCGTTCTCACCCTCACCTATAAGACTTTCCAACACCAGGGCTAATCTCTTGTTTTCATTGGCATCTTCAATGTCTGCATCGGAAATTACATCGACCATTCGTTTTGGTAGAAAAATTGAATGTTGAGCGGTCTCACACACAATTGATCGGCCAAAGCGAATTTTTACTGGCTTAATATGCATAACAATATATTTTTGGTTTACCACCATATCAACAGTGTTGAGCGTTGGTTTTCGCTCCATCATACCAGCGACATTCACTGCGTTTAAATCCATCTTGGAGCACTTTTGGATTTTTTAAACACTCGAAGCACATAACAATACAACTCTTTTAAAAATAAATATACTCTTACTACACGACACAGTGTCACACGTTATAAACTTTTCAAAACACTTTAAAAGGGCACAGTAGCTCAACGCGTAAACCACAGCAAAGGTGAAACCCTTCCGAAGTATTCGAATACAATGCAGAATTTATTAGAGCCTTTTATATTAAAAGCTATATCAGCAGCTTCCCCACCACTAAAGTTAATTATATTTTTTTTTATAGCGTGCAACGAATTCTCGGTTTAGTCGCAAGATTATGGTTTTTTTTGCGAGATATTTTTAACAGGATAATTAGTACCTAGGTTTTACTTTGTGATATTTGCAACAGGATGCTCGGTTGAGATTTCTGTTTATGGTTTCCAACACGATAAATTGTTAGCGGATATTTGGTTAGATGTATACTTCTAATTAGATTACAGGTAGTTTCAGAGTATGGATACAGATGGCTCGTAATGTTTGATTACATTCATTATAATTTTGCTGTATTACCGCTAGATGGAGCATCATGTACCGCTCTTAGCTCTTATTGGCTTGCGATTGGCTGCGAGCTTGAAATAAAAAACTTTTCTTACACAACGAATATTTTTCATACATTTATTACAATTATTTTGTATAATACATTGCACTTGTAATCAACAACTAGTTAAACTGTTCTATTAAAATCAGATCCTGCTGCTGCTGCTGCTGCTGCTTAATTACAGCTATACATCAACATAAATCATATGCGATTTTCTTAACACATTCACGTTTTAAATCTGTATTGATGTGAGATAGGCGATTTTCCAGTTGAATACTTCTAAAATGGGTTTCTTTTGTTTTTTCCCTATTTTTCTTATTAACTTCTATTTTAAATAGAACACCCAGTATATTATTACATTTATTTATTATTATGCTGTACATACTACAATAGAAGGATGTGGTTTTATCGCTTGTTGATACAAAATAAATTCGTTAGTTGTGTGTTTGCTATTATGGAGTGTGAGATTGTGTTCCGCATCAATATAAACGATGGTCAAGAATTTTCGTTTCCCGAGCACCCCATAATTCAATATAGCAACCAGGTTTTTATGCGATTTACCGTTGATAATCACATTTTTTCGGTTCCTATTAACCTACCTCATTTCGTCGAATCTGGGGATGTCCTGCAGATATCTATTTATAAAAACCAAAATTGCATTGGTTATATCAAATATTTTTTATATGAGTATGTTTTCGAAAGCTTTTTGTATCATGAAAATGTACTTGGGCTGTTTGCAAGAGGTACATTTGGTACTATTATTTATAATGGTCCGATGCCGTTTTCAACTCTATACTTTTTCAATAACTCACATCTGGCGGTAAGCTTTTTTAAAACAAGACAACCATATATTTTTAATACATTTATTTAAATGCCATCATTACAATACTTAAAATAATAACACGTACACATACATGCCATAAACATACCTAGTAATAGACAAGAAAGATGAATTATAATGATAAAATAATAGTTGTTGTTATTATCTTGGGGAGACCAAATCCATTCGATGCTAAGTATATCGGTATGATTTTTGTTCCAAATCTCCATTCTCCAATCCCAATCTTCCATCAAGCCGTTAATTTGATAACGTATCTTGTAGAACAGGAAATGGTCGGTACGATTTTCGAATTTCTCCAAATTTGCGCGATACACATAATGTTCGTGACCACCGGAAAAATGATCCATAGCCATCGGCACCCATTTTGATGGCCACGATGATGGTTCATCGTATGCGGGTAGATTTGCACTATCGTCCCCAAATTCCACATAAATATATGCTCTCGTTGCAGGAACAGGTTTACTTATAATTAAATCTTTCTCGGGAGTAAGGAAACTAAGTATTATTATCGATGTAAGATTCAACATCTTTCACTGATCAGAGTCCAATGTCAACTGCTCAAATTGTTTAAACATCCGCCTTTTCGCACACTACAGGTCTAAAATTATTCTTAACCTACTCAAATTAATTGTATGCAACTTTAATCGCGTGCGTAACTGTTCATTTCGATATTGCACCACACCTCGCATGTCTAACAGCTTCTAGAGAACAATCCGGATGCAAATGCAGAATTTCTAAAGCGATGTATATCATATACGAATTGCAGTTTAATTCTTTATTTAACAAGAGAATGGCGTCCTGTATAATACCCTCGTTGGTGAGTTGTTCTCCGTGTTGTGCGGTTTGTGTTACTAAAGTATTAGAAATGTATTTATATCGTAGGTATCCAATATATTTAAACGATATGTTATCACGTCACGTAGCTGAAACAATTGTGTAAAATCATTTTTTCGACGACTGACATCGAAAGTAGATTTTTCTCACTGTCATTTGACAACAGAAAGTTGACATTTGCCGCTGAGCGTGCGTTTTCGTCTTTTTGCCGCTCGCCGAGCGTTTTGGGTTTCCGCGTAAACAAAATAGGTAGCCACGTCCGAATGTTTCCTTGACAACGCCCGTCATTTGTGAAAATAATCGCGTCACATGTCATATAGACTGCGCGAGTAATGTTAACTTGATTGTCAATTAATTTTTGCGATAAAACGAAATTTGATATTTTCCTTTAATAATATGCTCAGTCGTCGAAAAAATAGTATGTATATTTCGAGCTAAAAGTGCGCTTGCCGCTTTTGCATGATTGCTGGTTTCGACTTCGTCTCAACCAGCAATATTCATGCGCAAGCGGCAAGAATGCACTTTCAGCTCTTAACATACAATATACTATTCCAGCAGTCTACACTGACACACGTCGCCACTTAGTAATTTTTTGATTTCATCACAAACATTAGCACGCCAATTATAATAGAAACACTTGTACTGTTGAAATATTTCAGTTTCTAATTGCAGTAACTGTTGCCAAAGTTGCTTCGTTAAATGTACTGCTTTGTAGCTTTTACGATAATATATATCCATGCATCCAATACACGAAATTCTTAAAATAGGTTGAATGTTAAATTTCCAATGGCGATTGGTCTTATACCAAAGCTAACCTCGATAATTTTTTTATAATCCCATTCTTTCTGAGATAGTAATTCGTATTTCTTATCATACAAACACATTCTTCTTCTTCTTCTACACATCTATCTATCGGATATTCAATAATAGAAGTATCTTCATCATATGATAATAGTGGTTGATTGTTGTCTTCTACTTTTTTCTTTTTAGCTTCAGGTTCACCGGTGGTTGTTGTCCATTCAATTTCGATATCATCGTCATCGCAAAATATAGGTGACCGTCTTAGTTTTTATTTTTCGAGAAACACCCTTATACCTTCGTTTATCTTGCTATTATCAGCTGTAGCACCATCCACACCACACCCAAACATTGTAACTGCTAGAATTTTGGAGCTTTTTTACTTGTTTAAAAACCTACGCACGTACCGCCAATTAAACTGTTACTTCCGGGGCCCCCAATAATTAAAAAATAACCACAGATTTGTGCTAGTTTTGCATAAGAAACAATGTTAAATTGAACGAATGCATTCAAAATTTATTATCTCATAAGAATACATGTAAATCGAGACACAGATTTGGATTGACGAATTGCTGTAACTGATAGCGTGTTTGGTTTATCATATAGTACACATCCTGTACATCTTTTCGAGTTGCGGTTACCGAACGCTGTTATATCTAGCTTACATCCTGAAATGCATCCTTCGTCGCTTTAATCTAATTCTAACCTCTGTCAATCAAATAATCAAATAAATACATTTGTCGCTTGGAAGCCCTGCAACAGATTACTATAGCAGATGGCTGAAATAGCACATCACGTACCGCTCTTATCGGCTTGCGGTTAGCTGCGAGCGTTTGTTATAGCTTCGTGTCTGTTTGATGTCTGATAATGTATTTGCTGGAAATAAAACAACCTTTCTTAAACAATTAGTGATTTTTTTCAATCAGCTACAGGGGTAGAAGTACAGCTCCACAGAGTGGGAGTAACTTTATATCTCTTTGGTTCGGGTCCAACGTCAAAACCGATTTCATCGTCGATTTTTCTAGTTTCACAACCTTCTACACCCTTCGACATTTCACCGCCACTAACATGCTCATCTACCAAGTTCGATGTAATAGTTATTTAAGTAACAAGGAATGTAAGGCCCTATTAATATTTGAGGTAGGCAAGTACAAGCCAAGACGAAGTCGCGGCTTGTTGCCTGTCGTTTTTGAACAAAATCGAAAAACTCACATTCTACAAGCAGTAAAAGAAAGTCGTGTAGTAACCAAACTTTATTTTTAAATATAAATCAGCAGCTTACAAGTCTAAAGCGGTTGTTCGGCAGTTTATGCGCCCATGCTGTACCAATTGGCCTGATCAATTTCCGAAGGCGGTAACCACGCCTCTTAGAAAATAGGGCGGATTGCGTTTTTAAAACAGACTCGGTAAAATTGCCGCTAGTGCTCTCAAATCTATTGAAACTAATGTGTTATATCCAGGCGGTTAAAAAACCGCGACAGCTGAGCGGCTGACAAACCGCCCGTGGGCGCTAGCCGTCACTAGCCGCCCACACGATATCAAAATTATTGTAATATAAATTTTGTAGCTCTCCAGTCTTTTGAAACGAACATTTTATATATGTAAGCAATAAAAACCACCCTTGTGTACAGAAAAACACTTTATTTTATTTTGAAACCATAATCTTGTCAAGCCCTCAATAGTGGGCGTAAAATGGATTTTATAGCTCTAGGGCCTATAAAGTTGCTAAGCGGCAATGATGTCGTCTATTCAAACAAACTAAAATTGTGATTTATGGAGCAACGTCAAACAGCATAAATTCGATGAATTACAATTTTTAGTTTGCAACTAATTATTTAAATAATATGTTTTTAGAACAACATATTTATTAGAACAACAATCAGAATTTACATTTTGCTGAAAATGAATGTGCAATTGCTGGGATTAGAAACGCTTCTCGTCGATCTTTAAACATTCCCTCGTCCTATAATCTATTGATTACGCCCTTAATACCTAAATAACTATTATAGATACTTACAGTTGCAATACAATGTAGAATGTTTACTTAAATATGAAGAGGAAAAGGTTATGGAAAAATTGGTCACGTTTGTTCTTGTATTTTGCAGGAAAGGCATTTACAGCGATTGCAAGGGAACCGTATCGTGCTGCAGCAGTTAATTGAGAGGCTGCTGCGGCGAAGGCATTTACAGGGATTGCAAGAGAACCGTATCGTGCTGCAGCAGTGCAATGGGAGGCTGCAGCTGCAAAGGAGTTTACAGCGATTGCAAGAACATATGCGGCAGCAGTTCAATGGCCAAAATGTAATATTTCTTTTTTTATTGAATCTTGCCAGTTGCATCTACTAATTAAGCGAGTAATAAGTAAATGTTATGTAGTAAATAAAAATCTTACATTTCACACAGTGTGCGACAACGCTGTCGCATGCTCAAAAACAGCGTGCAACCACGATGTTTTTAACCGCGTATATTTGAAATCTAGGCGGCGGCTTGCAGCCGTAGAAAAATTACAGTGTACGACACATGTGAAAAGTGCTACTCTTAACACTATTATATAAATAGCACTACAGGCTTTTGTGACCCAAGGCTTGGTGTACTACTTTCTTCCATTTCCCTGAGATTGTACTCCACCTGCTCCAGGATTCGTTTCGGGATAATCTTTGTTATGATATCTTGATATTCTTTTAACTGCTATTCAGTTCGTAGCTTTTGCGTATTCCATTCAGCACTCCTTTACTAAACTCCCTCATTTTCTTTCGGCACACTTAGTTTTAGCACCGCCCTTACCATATAGCGGTCAGAGTTTGCGTCCGACTCTCGGTAGAATCTAACGTCCTGGATAGTTTTTGCATGTTTGGCTTTTGTTATTATGTGATCAATTTGGTTTGTTGTCTTTCCGTCTGGGGATACGCATGTCCCCTTATGAATATCTTTGTGCAAGAAATACGTACTGATTATTCTCATTTTATTTCCAGTTGCAAATTTTATTAGTCTTTCGCCATTACGATTAGATTTTCTATGCTTACTGTGTTGTTCTATTATCGGTCCAATTTTCGCATTACAATCCCCATGACTACTTTTTGGTCGTAGTTGGCTATCTTCTTATATAATTCTTCTAGTTTTTAGCAGTACTCATCCTGTTACACTGCGCTTTTCCCATTGGACGGTGCGTGGATATTTATGATGCTACGTTTTCTGTACTTGGATCTAATTCTTATGTAGCACATCCTGTCAGTTATCGCCTGGAATCTTATCACTGCGTTTTTCCATTTTTTCTTAATCAGGAAACCTACCCCAAACATCCTTTCTGCGCTCCCACTATGAAACAGTATGTATTGAACAAAGTCCCGGAATTCTCTTTATGCTTGGTTTCTTGCAGTTCCACAACATCCAGTGCATGTCCACTTCCTGGGTTAGTGTTTTCGATGCTCCTGCACTGTAAGTGCCCCTAACATCCCACGTTGCTATTTTGATTACCTTCGTACTTCTTTTCTTATCTTCCAGATTTACTTGCTCCTTTGTAATGCTGCCCTTGATCGTATTTTCTTCCTCCTTTTGCATAGCCATTTCCGTTGCCAAGTTTGTCATTGCATATCCATCCTCATCTTGCTCTGATAGTTTTTTGGCTAATGTATCGCTATTCCTTGTTTGTTGCGGTCCCAGTCATATCTTGCAACGTCAATAAACATCTTCTGGTAACCCATTTTTACATTCGTAGAAAACGTATAGTGTACAACACTGTGAAAAGCTTGATGACACTTGCCTGCGGTTCGTGGTCACCAAACTCCCCCACTCGTGCTAGTTTCAACACCAGTTGTACAGTCGTGTTCATTAAAGTTTTGTACAGCATTGATGTTCAAAGTTCAAAAAAGTGTTGTATATATACAAATATTTTGAAGTTCTACCTAGTTAGTGATACAGTGTGAGCCTTTGTTGAGTAAAAACTCAACTACCAATAAACTTATAACTGCCTCTGTACAACACATTTTTCAATACGACTGTACAATATACTATTTTCTACGACTGCTCTGAAAATGGCCAAAAAAACACTTCTAACTAACTCTGAAAATTGTACATTTCACACAGCGTGCGACAACGTTGTCGCATGCTCAAAAACAGCGTCCGACATGGATATTGCACGCTGTTTTTAACCGCGTATATTTTAAATCTAGGTGGCGGCTTGCAGCCGTAGAAAAAGTATAGTGTACAACACGTGTGAAAAGCACTTATGACACTCGCCTGCGGCTTGTGGTCACTAAACTCCCCCACTCGTCTGAAAAGTGTTATTTTCAACACTAGTTGAACAATATACTATTTTTACAATACAATATAGAATATTTACTTAAGCATGAAGATGAATAAAATCAAAGGTATAAAAATTTAATTAAAAAATAGGTCACATTTATTCTATTTTACAGGACAGGGCTTTGCAGAGATTGGAGGAGATCCTCAACCGGCACCGCCAGCAATGACAACAGGTACAGTAAAATTAGAAAAAATTCTACATATTTCTAACTTAATGCTAAATCTAATTGATAAAATCTTTTTCAGCTCGATAGACATCCATCGCCATAATCACCATCATTATCATCAACAGCTTCAAACTTCGCATCTTTGTAGTTACCTATATTAGTTTTTATTTACTGCATATCACTTTTGCCAGAATTCAGGCCTGCAGTGCTTCGATGATTATTATTATATAACCTGCTATATGCAAAACTCAGGGAACTGATTTAAATGTATAAATATACCTCGTGAGAGAAACGAATGTAGTAGCGTTAGTGATAATCTCTGAAATATTTTTTTTAAACGCCGAGTCAGTTTGTTAGTTTTGTTTTGACGTTGTCCTGTGATGTAGAAGTTTGTCATTTTGATTTGGTATCATGTAGAGTTCGGCTGTATGTTTTGAAAAATTTGCAATAGTTCTATATATGGACGAAAATTAGATGTTTTTAGTCACAGTCTGTGGAAGTGAAAAATAAATAATATTGTAGTAGCTCAGACTGGTTTGTTGTACTTATGTTTTAATTTTATACCTAACAGTATGCTGGCAATTTACCTGCAGTCTGCGTGATATACGAACTGTTGATTAGTTATAAATCAGATAACGTGCGTTATTATATTGGAAATTGTATGTTTATCTTAGATCATAAGTGTTTTAAGAAGATTTATATCGAAATAAACATTATTTTATACGAAGTAGTTTTGCAGTCATTGAATCATACAATTTTTTTAGAGCTTAATAAGGGGGGACTAACAACTATCAACCTCTTATTTCTGGTCATTCTTTGACAGTAATTTCTGCCAAGTTTCAAACAACAGCTTTTCGCATCTAGTAGTTTGAGCAGTAATTAAGCACTTTGAAAAAACCTTTGCATTTATAATGGTAGGTTCTTCCGGGTTATGGTGTGTTCGTCGATTTGAACTTGACGTTTCGCTGCTCATGCTGTCAGCTTCTTCAGAATTTTTCTAAAGGCAGTCTCTTAAATGCAGCACAAACAGCTGAAATCCACAGCACCCTGTTGTAACGTTTGTATCTCATTAATTATTGCTTATTTTTTACTGGCTTACTCAATTAAGACAACTTTTATTTGATACGAAACTTTGCTAACGGCTAGTCAGAAAGAAGTTCCATTTATAAACTCAAGTATAAAGATCAAGTACACATAACATTAAGTATTTATTAATTTAAATAACTACAAATCAACTAAAATAAAAAAATTAGATTCTGTAAAATAAATAAGGTAAGATATAATTCTGTCAACGGGCTGCTGAGCGCCTGGCTAGTTGGACAACCCACTGTGACTGTCGTCCGCTAGCCTTCCGAGATCCAACTGTAAACAATGCCAGTATTCGAGTGCCGTGTTGTGTGGCGCCCTCTTATATTGGCGGTTCTAAAAGCACAAATAACAAGATTAAGATTAAACTGTCAAAATTAAAAAAGGGTTAATTTCGTGATTATCCCAAGCTCGTTTATTTGAATTTTATGTGGGGCAAGATCAGACCTTACGCGGGATAAACTGCAGTGCCCGGATTGTGTTGGCAAGTGAAATTACAACAATGAATTTAGAAGCGGCAGGGTACGAAACCTAGGTGTGTATTCGACAGGCCACAATGGCTTTCAATAGGTAGCGGGTTCAGAGAGTGAGAGTAAAGAGAAAACTTCAGGTGTCTACTCGACAGGCCACATTGAGTTTTAACGGGAAATTGGTTATTTATAGGAAATACTAGTCTCAGGAATCAAGTGTCTTAAAGCTGGATGGACAGGACCAGGGTTTTAGGCCAAGAGGGCCTAAGGCAGAAAGCTCCTCTAGGTTAGAGCAGTTGCTGATCAGGATCGGTGGAATCAAGTCTCTCTATTCGCCTGAGTTGCCTTGTTTGATACTTTTCTGGGCCTCCTTATCCAGGCTGGAGGTTGAGGAAGAGTGCTTGGAACTCGACCGGAACTGCGTCTCGGAGATGTTATTACCTGATTGTGATATTGTTTAGCGACGTCCAAATTAGCACGCATTATAATGTGTAGAAATACGAATTTCGGCAGGCGCTAACGTTACACTGTAGCGGGCTTAAACTGGCTCGCCTGAGTGTGTTTAGAATAGCATTTTAAAATGCAGCCGGTGTATGCGTATATTGGTAGCCTGGTTTGACTTAAATTTTTAAGTAAACCCAGACACTGTTTTAGCCTGATCTAGGCGATTAGACTTGTTTATTACTAATCAAAATTAAAGTGGTTTAACTCAAAATCAATTGCAGTAATTTGTATCAATAAAAATTTACTAGAAATATGAAACAATCGTTTTGTAATGTGATACTTTTGACATGAAAATTTATTTATTAGGAGGAATGCCACTGCTCGTTTGCTCTTCATGTACATTTCACTGTAATTTACCGCCTTATTTAAATCTGATTTGCTTATTGTTATAACTAACAGTTTGCAAATAAACTTTTATTTAAAAAAAACTCGGTTATTTGCAAAAATCATTTTGAAGACCATTGTTTGGATTACACTTTGAAATTTGTTCGTTTGAAGAATGAAGCTGTCCCTTCCTTAAACGTATTTGACTAATATTAAGTATTCTATATTTTCAGTTAATTAATAGTACTTCTGACATTCTCCCTGATAATCTCCTAACTTCTGATTTTTCCGAAACTTGTACTGTGGATAACCATAAAAATTTAGTGGAACATGTAAAGTTTTAACTACCGAGTTAGAAAAACTTAATCGTAAATATCAAAACTATTTATTATGATTGCAAAATGCTGAACAGAAACGAAACAAATATTCTAAAATTGTGGAAAATGCTACTAAGATTTTTGATGATGCAGAAACGGCAGATGAAAAGGCACAATTTTTATTAAACCTAATTCAAAATTATGATAAAAAGTTCCCAGGTTGTGTGAGTCATCAATACGCCTTTGCACTATTTGGAAATTTTGTTCTCCAAAAAGATATCAATTCTGTCGCAAAAATGTAATCAATCTGCCATCCAAAACAACAATTTCTAGATTTCTCAGCAACTTTAATGGTCAAAATCAATTGACTTAACCGACGTTTTTGCAATTGCGTGCAACATTATTTTATTATTAAGATGGGTAGAGAGTTAGAACAACATGATTCTACTTTAGAGACAAGAGGAATTCAGAAAACGTAGTCAACTACTGTAATGTTAGTTGCATAGCCCTGTTCATTTTCAATTATTCTTTGTGTAGATATATCCGATAAACGGTTGCACTGCCTAGAGGAAACATTTTCAAATTACATAGATGCCATTCAACAGTTGTCTGCTGATAATGGTGCGCAGGGACTAACGAAGAAACTGCACATACTTTACTGCACGAAGCACCAGTTTATGTGTGAAATTTCTTTTGCAACAGGCTGGATTCTACTATGTTTTAACTCGCTGTTTTAGCTCTGATGCAGTAGAAGCCACATTTTCACATATTCGTTTAAAAGGTGAATCAAATGATGCCACGGATGCTGGATCTGCTGAATATGTTTTACGGCAAATTTTACGCTGTGGTATAGTGAAAGACTCTAAATCTTCGAATATAGCAAACAGCATTAGTTTCGTAAGTTCTTCTCGACTTACTAGTTCTCTTCCCAGTACTTCTACAGATGAAGAAGGTATAATATTTCCAGAAGAATTGAGGCTTAAGATTGAGTTTGTAAAAATGAATGATGCAAGTGACACCAGTATTTATTCTGCATCTGTGGCTTTCCTTGCTGGGTACATTATCATGAAATTGCAACAGAAAATTAACTGTGCTACTTGTATTACGTCTCTGCTTTCTTACACTATTTCAGGACCTTTATTACAATTAATAACTCTTCAAAATCGTGGAAATTTAACATATCCAAATGAATTATTTGTTGGCCTTATTCAGAAAATAGCAAATATAACACAAGAAGCTATGCAATCCTTAACTATTAAAAATACCTGACAAAAATTTAATGACATTCTGCAGCCCTGTTTGTTTAAGACTTGTTTCATCGTATGTCCTGCACATAAGAAAGAAGTATGCGATTTAATTACTTTGATGGCTAGGAACAGGGGCGTAGCTACTGCCATATCGATGATACAGGGCCCACGAACCAGGGGGGCCCATCAGTTGCATTTCCCAAGCTCTCAAAAAATAGTATGTATCATATAAATTTAATTTGGAAACTTTTGCTTAGGGCACATTTAAGAATTTAGGTATACATAGGCGGAAGGTGTTTGACTGCCCCTCGCCCCCCTCCAATCACGAATAGAATGTGCTCGACCCCGGCGCAGCCGCAGTCTCCTGAACAATCCATACGATTAAAGAATTAATATTAATAAAATTTAATAGTATGGCTTCAAACTTTTCTGAGGTAATAACTGCTTGTATGCTGTTTTTGAAAATTCCTGTTACGGTAGCAATAGCAGAAAGAAGCTTTTCAAAATTAAAACTTATCAAAAACTACTTAAGATGTACGATGACACAAGAAGGGCTATCGGATTTAGCTCTAAGTATTATTTAACGAAAAGAGCTTAAAAAATTAAAATTATCTCCAAATATGGAAAGCCTTATAAACAGTTTGGCCGAGAAAAACGTTTGGAGAGTAACTCTGTAAATAATTATTATTTACTTTAACCTTGTTTCTTGTTATTTAACATTTACTTATGTAGATATATGTAAACTGTAAACTATGATTTACACTTATTTATACATAATATGTCCATTAGTAAAAATATGTAATTAAATTTTACTTTTTAATTAGTTTTTATAATTATATTTTGTTTTGCTATTAACTTATTTATTCTCTTATTTTACTCACCTGTTTAACACGTAATGTGCCACCATACAACCGAAAAATGAGGTCACCCTGGCCATCCAGAATTTTTTACGAATTTATGTCTCAAATTATATTTGGAACAATAGGTAATTACTTTTTTTTTAAAAAACATGAAAATGATGAGAAAAAATGAAAAAAAAATTGTGGTGACACGTTGGTTCCTCGCAGCCACACGGTTTCTCTCAAACATATATGGCTATGTGAGCACCAATGTGTCACCACAATTTGCAGGTTAGAATCTGCATATTCTTGCTATTCTAAAATAATCAATGAATCTGGACGAAAAGAAGCAATAAATAAAACACCTCAATCAACTCTAAAGTGCGTAATTTGCGAAAAACATTATTGTTTGGAATGCTTTTTTGCTACACATAAAGCAAGTTTGTAGCCTTTAGGCTGGTGTTTTCTTTGTATTATCAATATAATATTTTTCTTACGAAATATGAACTTAGTTCTTTAGTATTCGCTATATACTATAATTTTTTACACAAAATGTGCTTAGTTTTTTAGTGTTCCCAATATCATATATTTGTATTCCACAAAACGTATTTAGTTTTTTAGTGTTTCCAATATCATATTTTTGTTTTCCACAAAATGTACTTAGTTTTTGAATAAAAGAAAAAGCATATCTTCGAGTATTTAATATAAGCAAATTGAAATTTCGTAGCCGTGTGGTGACACTTTGGTGCCATATTCACACCGGCCAAATGCAGTTTCGGGACCGTTAGGCCACCCATTTGACGGCCCTATATGATTAACACTGATTTCTTGCACCAACGTGGACTCACATGGCTGAAACCAGTAGTCGAAAATGTGGGACCACAGCGGTCTCGCACGGCTTATGCTGACAAAAATCTTGTGAGACCTTGTTGACACCACATGGCACATTACGTGTTAATAATAAAGCCGTTACCAGTTATTTACGTGAAAAGTATTGCAAGTGAGAGTAAGCCTATGGCCTACAGCCCATCTTGGAAGCCTTTTAATCCAGTACACCTTCAGTACTAGCTTCTTACAATATTTCTTGTTACATCGTTAAATTGTCAGAAGATTTTCAAGCTGATACAATAATAGAGTAATTTAAGCTTCAAGTAGTGGCGCCCAGTGTCACAGACCAGGCTTTTCTAATTTTGAAATTTGTCGAAAGGTAGAGTTGCACGGTTTAGTAGCTGAGATATATGCTAGAAAACCTCTGTGTATCTGGTTATTACTGTTTTACAGTATTAGCACCATAAAGTAATTCTTATGGAATTACGCACTCGCAGCTACACAGCTTGTTTGTAACTTTTTCCATTTGCTTCTTACAATTCTAGTGTTGTAATTGACTACTACCGTTTTAGTACTGTACTGTAGAACGGGGTAATACGGAATGAAACTTTTAGTTTTATTTATTACCAGATTAATTACTAGTACAATTATAATAAATAAAATTCAGTTTGTTAGTGTACTACTATTAAAACACATTTAAACACACAACTTTAGAAAAATCAAACTAGGGCTCAAAGAATATTTCATAATTATCATCTTGGAGGTGTATGATAATTTTATTTTGTAAAAATTCATATTTCATGTCACATTGTCCCCATAATATTATAACAAGGAATACCTAAAATACATATTTAAAAAAAAATGAAGGCAAAATTTGATCATACTTTTTTTTGGGTATTTCGCCACACTACAAAATGAAAAATATTAAAACATGAACATTTTGAAAGACAAACCTACTTCCGGTTTCGACAATTAACTAATTAAATTAAAAATCAACCAGAACTTATTTTATTAGTAGCTTCAGCGTACTTATGCGAGCGTTTTGTCCGTCCGTCCGTCCGTCCGTCCGGATCGCCTGTAACTTTCGAACGGCTACAGATATCGAAATTTTGAAAGGGGGCAAAGTTGTTGCTAAGGTCCCGAGCACCTTCATGCGCTATTTGGTTTTGGCTTTCCACTTTGCAAAATTTCCAAGCATTGTAGCACAGTGGCGGTTTGTCCACTTGGCGCCATCTACAGAAGCTCGGTGGTCACGTTTTGAACTACACATTCTGAAGCTACTCGCTAGACCTGTCCTTGAGCAGTTTATTTTTAATTTAATTAGTTACTTGTTGAAAACAGAAGTAGATTTGTCTTTCAAAATGTTCATGTTTTAATATTTTTCATTTTATAGTGTAACAAAATACCCAAAAAATAGCATGATTATTGAAGCGTCACAAAGAAGTTACAGAGACTATTCAACACTATAATATATAAGCCAATCACATTGCAGACATTTGCTTTTTTCAACCAATAACAGCAGTATATCACTGAATATTGGGCACCATGCAAAATATTCACAAAACAATGTACGTACTCTAAAAATAAATAGCCTTGTTGCGAAGTATCGCTTAGCAACGATGTTCTGTCCTTAGTGATATCGCTAGGTTACGTAACACTAAACCCCAACAAACTGTGTGGCTTGTTTTAAAAATTTTAAAATGCTGTGTTTTGGAAGTATTCCGCTGAATTTAATTGAGAATGAATAATTATATTAATTGTTGGATTATTTTTCAATAAAGTTAATCGTTATGTATTAATATTGTTAAATAGTCGTCCCAAATACCACTCGAAGTGGATATTTTTTTTTTAAATATTTTGCCATTTCCATAGAAATTATTGCAAATTTCACTAAACAAAATTACATTTAAATGTCACTCGCCTTCGGCTCGTGACATTTTTGATGTGATTTTGTATCGTGAAATTTAAACGCAATAATTTACATGGAAACGACAAAATAATTGTCAAAAATATATCCACTGCTTGTGGTATTACCCTTGATTATAAAATTTTTAGCAATGAATGGTAAGTTACCGTTTGATACTGAGCGCGCAAGGTTGTGCTAAAACTGCAGGCGGATTCAAGCGGTAAAGATAATAGTGCGACCTTCGGGTCTAAAACTGTGCTATCAAGAACTACCAGACTTATAATCAGCAAACTAATATTGTAAGTACTAAAAACACTAACCTATAATGGCTAACTACTACAATCAAATCGCACCCGCACAAAATACACAACAGTTCATCCCAATGCAAATTGACCAAAATCAACAAATACAATACGTTCCACAAAATTATCAGTACCAACAACAAACACCAACAAATAATGCATTTACAAGATTTAATGTGCAAGATTTATTGCAAACGCCAAACACACCTGTAGTTTCAAACATATCCCCTCAAAATAATCATCAATCACAACCAATTCAGATTTCTCAAGAATCAGAATGGCAGTTAGTTGAAGGTAGAAAACGCGGACGTAAAGATAACAATGATAAGCCGCAATCAAAACAGACTAAAACGTCAAGGTACTGGCTGAATCCTACAAACCGTTACGAGCCACTGAGTAACGACGACTCAGATAAAAATCAAAATGTACTTTCCGATAGCAAAGTGCCCAAACCACCGCCTATCTTCGTATTTGGTGTAAAGACTATCGAACCACTTATAACGCTATTAGAATCGATAGCAAAAGACGATTACGACCTAAAAACATTAAACAATGACGAGGTTAAGATACTACCAAAATCTTCGAAAACATACTCCGCTATAATCAAAGCTTTAGCAGAAAGAAAAACGGAATATCACACATATCAGAAAAAAGAAGAGCGTAGCTTTAGAGTAGCCCTGAGAAACATGCACCCTTGTACTAATTTAGAAGATCTAAAAAAGGAGCTTCAAACACACGGACATACTGTTACCAATATATCAAATATCAGACAGCGCGGAACTAAAATACCACTACCGTTATTTTTTGTCGAATTAAAACCAGCAGAAAATAATAAGGATATCTACAAAATCGACAAGCTAGCCCATTCAGTAATTAAGTTTGAAACACCTATTGTAAAGCGCCAAATACCGCAATGCGCAAAATGTCAAAGGTTTGGCCATACTAAAAATTTCTGCAGCAGAAGTCCGAGATGCGTAAAGTGTACTGGCAATCATGCAACATCTCAATGTCAACGCAAAGAACGAAGTAATGAAGTGGCATGCATTAACTGTAAAGGTAACCATCCCGCAAATTATAAGGGTTGTCTAGTCTACAAAGAACTACAACGGAAAATGTTCCCACCACTGAGAAACAGGCAACTTGAGCAAACACAATCATACTCAGCGCAGCACCTTCAACAAAATCATTTTACTCATGCTCAAATAGTACATGGTATTAATCAACAGAATGTCCTACAACAACAACAACAAACCATGCCAGTGAATGAAGCTAATGACATAAGCGAACTGAAAAAAATGTTAAAGACCCTGATGGAGCAGATGGGAACTATCTTAAATTTATTAACGACTCTCGTCACTAAAAATAATAATGGCCCAGTATCTTAAGTTAGCTGTTTGGAATGCCAATGGCTTGTTAAACCACAAAGATGAAATAATATCTTTCATGTCAAACCACTGCATCGATATAATGCTGATATCCGAATCGCATTTTACAGACAGAAGTCACTTAAAAATACCCAAATACATAGTTTATGCCACCCAACACTCAGATGGAACAGCCCATGCTGGTACAGCGATTATTATAAAAAATTCAATAAGACACCACGAACTCCCTAAATACCAACTTCAAAATCTTCAAGCTACATCGATAGCCATTGAAGACTGGAATGGCCCGTTAACTATCTCTGCGGTCTATTGTCCGCCAAGGCACAATAATAAACAAGAGGATTTCGAACATTATTTCCAAACATTAGGAAATAGATTTATTTCCGGAGGTGACTACAATGCCAAGCATGTGCAATGGGGGTCAAGAATAAATACTACTAAAGGCAGAGAACTACTAAAAGCAATAAATAACAATAGGTCGCATTATATATCCACAGGTGAACCAACGAACTGGCCTACAGACCTTACAAAACTGCCAGACTTGCTTGATTTCTGCATTGTCAAAGGAATAAGCCCAAAAAACCTTAAAGCACAATCCTGCCTAGATCTTACAGGCGAGCACTCCCCGATTATAATAACAGTGTGCACACGAGTACTACCCAAAACGAAACCTCCACTCTCCACAATAAATATACAAGGTGGGAACTATTTAGGGAACTAATTGACGAATCCCTCAGGCTGGAAATGTCTTTGAAAACAGAGCAGAAACTAGTTGAAGCAGTTGAAACTTTTAACCAAACAGTTCAACAAGCTGCGTGGCAGGCAACACCCACAAAAGTTCATAATTATAATAATGAAAATCTTGACTGTCCTATTTTAGTGAAGAGAAAAATTGCAGAAAAGCGCAAATTGCGCAGAAAGTGGCAAACTACGCGACATCCAGATGACAAACGAGCACTTAATCGAGCAACGGTTGAACTTAAAAATCTACTTAGCTCCATAAAAAATCAAGCAGTGCAAGATTATTTGCTACATTTGACACCTACGGAGTCTTCCGATTACTCGCTCTGGAAAGCCACCAAGAAGCTCAGACAACCGCAGCAGCATATCACACCTCTTCGATTGAAGAATAACACATGGGCTAGAAGTGACGAAGAAAAAGCTTCAGCATTTTCTAGACATTTATCCGAAGTATTTAAACCATTTGCTGCCAAAATTACTCAAGAAGAAGAAAATGAAGTTTTGGAGTACCTTCAGGCACCATTCCAAATGTCGCCACCTATTCAACCGTTTAAAATAAGTGAAATTAAGACCGTTATACTAAAGGGTTTGAACCCCTACAAAGCACCAGGTTACGACCTAATAACGGGTAAAGTACTTAAAGAGCTACCAGAAAAGGGTTTTAGATATATTACCTACTTATACAATGCAGTCCTCCGACTAAGATATTTCCCTGAACAATGGAAGGTAGCTACAATAATACTAATACCTAAACCTGGAAAGCCTAATGAACAAGTGTCGTCCTATAGACCAATTAGTTTGTTGCCAGTCTTGTCAAAAGTCTTCGAAAAGTTACTACTTATGAAAATTACACCAATACTCATAGATAATAACATAATACCCGACCACCAGTTTGGTTTTCGAAGGCATCACTCCACAATCGAGCAAGTACACAGAGTAGCAGACACAATTATTAAAGATTTTGAAAGTAAACGCTATTGCTCGGCAGTTTTTATTGATGTCCAGCAGGCTTTTGATAAGGTTTGGCACGATGGCTTGCTCTACAAACTTAAAAGTACCGTACCACCAGACTACTACCAAATACTTAAATCATACCTCTCTAATAGAAACTTCCTTGTCAAATATGGTGATTCTCAAACATCTTTACACCCCATCAACGCAGGAGTCCCGCAAGGCAGTGTTCTGGGTCCACTTCTGTATCTGCTGTATACATCAGATCTTTCTACATCACAAACAACGTCCGTCGCTACTTTTGCAGATGACACAGTTCTATTATCATCACATCCTGACCCTAACACAGCATCCGAGTATCTTCAAAATCATCTGTACTAGTTAGAAACCTGGTGTAAGAAATGGCGCATTGAAGTAAACGAAGCAAAGTCTATACATGTAACCTTCACCACTAAAAGGGACATTTGCCCACCGGTTCAGTTAAACAATCGACAGATACCCCAAGCAGAGAGCGTTAAATATCTAGGCATACACCTAGGCAGACGACTGACTTGGAGGAAACACATTTGGACGAAAGCAAGTCTCAGTTATCACTTAGCAATAAATTACTACTATACAAGACCATAATCAAACCTATTTGGACATATGGTTTACAACTATGGGGTACTGCTAGCAACTCTAACATCGACATCCTTAGACGTTTTCAGTCAAAAGTTCTTAGATCCATAGTAGACGCTCCATGGTATGTTCCAAATGAAGTAATACTGCGAGACCTTGACATTCCATCTGTCAACGAAGAAATTCAAAAATATAGTGTTCGCTATAAAGACAGGCTCAGTGTCCACCCAAACACTCTTGTGGAGCATTTAATGGACGAGGACATTGAAGAACCACGGCTCAAAAGGTTTAAATTCTCTCACCTACCAACACGTTTCGAGTGATGTGTGAACTTGTGCAGTGTAGCGATTAAAGTAGAATTAGATTTTAGGTTAAGCTAATTGACAAAACTATTACGTTTTATTAAGAAAATATTCAGTGGATTATTTTCAACATGTCATATATACATATATTATCAAAGCATTTACTGAATGTTGCTACGCAACAGATTGTAAAGTAAATTAATTTAAAAAAAAATGAATGGTAAACTATGTAAGTAACTTAAACAGTTGCATAATTTGCTACTACCTTAATTAACTTGTGTATTGTATTTTTGATAACAGTACAGTGAAATTTAGTGCAAGAAGCTTTATTAAGTTAAAATAAAAACTACATTACATTTTTGAAAACCTATATAACTAAAAAACAACATATAAACACTTTATATAAACTAAAAAAACAAGACAATGGTTTTACTATAATACAGTCTCGAAAAAAGTGCAGAATCTACATTCAGTTTATAATGTCCTCTATTAATAACTGGTTTCGTAAGAATGCACTATTTGCTCTTACTTGTAGTACCATAGGGTAGGTCGATTTTCTAATTTTAAAAGGCCTGTGGTGGGAAAAGTTCTGTAATGGTATAAAATAAAGTTAATATTTAAGCTTCAAAAAATTTAAATTTACCTTTATTTTAGACCATTACAGAACTTTTCCCACCACAGGCCTTTTAAAATTAGAAAAAAAGTTAAAAACGGTTCACCCTATTGTACAATATAAATATCCTGTTCAATGGAAAATACAAAACAGTCTCTGTTCTCTATACTTACTACTTACTTACTCCACGGTGCGGCAGGCCCTGTAGGACTTGGACCTCCCAACGGGGTTTCTAAACTTCACTTTTTGCGAGACGCGGTAGTCACCCGCTCTCAACCCTCCTGGTAGCATGCCCTGGAGGGGCTCGACTCCTCTTCTTAGTTGTCATAACTGCTAGTGCGGTTGTGGGCATGTGATTTCTGGTTATTCCTTATTCCCTCTCCAGTTTTTTGGCTTCTTCTACAATATTTTTCCACTCTTTGCGGTTCTTTGCTTTCTTCCTCCATCTTGTGACCTCTAACATTTCCAGATCTTGTTGCACTTTTTCTAACCACCTGAGTCTTGGTCTTCCACTGCTTCTTTTGCCTTCTGGTTTTTTTTCTAGAATCTTCTTAACTCCTCTGGAGGGCATCATACGTTCTACGTGTCCAAGCCAACTTATGCGTTTACTTCTGATCTCGGCAGATATACTTGCTTCCCCGTATCGTGCTTTCAGTTTCAAGTTTGTTAGTATACGCCATTCATCGTTCTCCTTTACTGGTCCATATATTTTCCTTAGGATCTTCCTTTCCCACGTGTCTAGCCTTTTCATCTCTTTTCTTGTTATGCACCAGGTTTCCGCCGCGTATGTCACTACGGGTTTAATAACTGTATTGTATATTTTCACTTTATTTTTCACTGATAATACACTAGATTTTAGTATGTCTCTTAGCCCGAAATAGCATTTATTACCCGCTACAATCCGCGCATTCACCTCTTCCCCTATTTCATTCTCCTCGTTGATTATTGAACCGAGGTATTTAAATTTGTTTGTTCTCTCATATTTTTTTTTTATTTATTACGATATCTGAAACATTGTCGTATCTACCTTTCTCTCTTGCGGTTATCATATACTTTGTTTTCATCGTATTTATTTGTAGTCCCTGTGTGGGCGCCGCTTCTTCGAGGTGGGACCCTATTTCTTTCAGATCCTGCGTTGTTCTGCTTATAATGTCGATATCATCGGCATATGCCAATATTGTGCATTGTCTATTGTATAACGTGCCTCCGGGATTCACAGGTACTCTTCGTATTACCCTTTCCAAGGCAAAGTTAAATAGTGTACTTGACATCGCATCTCCTTGTCTTAACCCACTGTCAATACCGAAATCAGCCGACAGATGTCCTTGTATCCTGACCTTGGCTTTGGTGTCTGTAAGGCACATTTTTACTAGTCTTATACGTTTCCTCGGTACTTTTAGCTCGTCTAGCCCGGTATATAGTTCTTTCCTGATTATTGTGTCATATGCTTTCTGAAAATCTATGAATAGGTGGTGGAGTTCGATGTTGTACTCCCTGAACTTTTCCATTATTTGCCTGATTATAAATATCTGGTCTGTGGTTGCTCTGTCTTTTCTAAAGCCACACTGGTAGTCTCCGACTGTCTTTTCCATCCACATGTTTAGTTCTTTACCTATTAATTTGCTCAGTACTTTATAGCCCACATTAAGTAGCGCTATTCCTCTGTAATTTCCACAGGTCGCTCTATCTCCGCTTTTATGAATTGGACATATGATTGCCACATTCCATTCCTTGGGCATTGTTTCTTCCTCCCATATTTGTTGTACTAGTTTATGCATTTCCTTTACTACCGCTGGTCTCCCATACCCCCATATTTCATCATTTCCGTTGATATTTGATCTTCTCCTGGGGCTGTGTGATTTTGTTGTGCTTTTAGTACCTTTTCAACTTCTTCTCGCGTTGGTGGACTTATTTTATCTGCATCTCCTCGGTCCTCCCATGTTTCTTCCGTTTCCTTAGCAGTACCTGCATTTAGCAGTTTTTCAAAATATTCTTGCAATCTTCTGAGTATTTCTGCTTTGCTTCCAATTAATTTCCCTTCTTCATCCTTACATAGCTGTGTTCTTGGTTGGAAACCTCTTTTCTGTTGCTTTACCCCTTTGTAAAATTTTCTGGTGTTGTTTCTAGCCCCGCTTCTTTCCATTTCTTCTAGTATTTTCTGTTCGTACTTTCTCTTTTTTTCTCTACATTTAGCATTTGCTATCCTTCTTTTCTCTTTGAAAATTTCTATGGTTTCTATGGATGTGGCTCCTACCATTTTTTTTCTTGCTTCGTTTCTGTGTGTAATTGCCTGTTCGCATTCTTCATCGAACCATTTATTCCTTTTCTTTTTGTTGTACCCTACTATCTCTTCCGTCGTTTTCAAGATTATATTTTTTATAGTTTCCCATTTTTCTTCAATTTCTTGTTTATTCTGGTTCTCGTGCTGGGTTTGCCGCCTTTGTTGTTCGAAGTTTTTTTCAATACTGTCTATATATTTATTTCTAATGTCTTCGCTCTTTATTAACTTCTCGGAGTCAAAGTGTTTATTGTGTGCTCCTTTTTCTTCCCTTTCGTGACTGATTCTTTGCCTTATTTTGGCTTTTACTAGGAAGTGGTTCGTGTTGCAGTCCGCTCCTCTGTAGCTTCTTACATCTGTAACATTACTTGGGTATCTTGTGTCTACTAGGAGATGATCTATTTGGTTTCTTGTTCTTTGGTCCGGCGATATCCAAGTTTCTTTGTGTACTGACTTATGAGGAAATTTTGTACTTGCTACTACCATATTATTTCCGTAAGCAAAATCGATCATCCTTGTCCCGTTATCGTTACTATCAGTATGTAAGCTGTGTTTCCCGATAACTGGCCAGTATATGTCTTTTCTCCCGGCTTTAGCATTCCATTCTTCAGTCGGGCTATGTACGTTTATTATAACCATATTATTAAAAGTCGTCTTTATTTTTAATACTGCCAGTCTTTCGTCGACTGGGGTAAACTGGATTATGTTTTTTCTGTATTTTTCATGTATTATACAGCCTACCTCTAATTTCCCCTTTTCTCCTCCACTATAACAAATTGTGAATTCTTCTACATCCATAATGCCATTATCCTTCCATCCGGTTTCTTGGATTGCTAATATTCCAACATTGTATTTTTTTATTTCTCCTATTAAATTTTGTAATTTTCCTACTACTCCTAGACTACGAACATTCCAGGTTCCGAGTGCTATATCACTTTTCCCCCTTTTTTGCTTTTTATTCCGTCTTACCGTTGCATTGCCATTTCCTTTTCCAGTGTCGTAATCTTTACCGTTGCCTGGATGCATTATTTCTAGCTATTTTTGTCTACCGGTTTTTGTTATTTTTCGCATCTGCTCTTCGAAGCTATCCCCGCCCGGGGAGCTCTCGCTGACTGTTCTTTTATTATCAGCATTATTCGTACTTTCTGCATCCAAAATTTTTAGGTCTTCGATTCCTTAGCTTGTGTCATTGACTATCAGTTTATTGTATCTTATCTGCGCCTTGTGTCCCTTCGCTCTTGCCTGTTTCAAATACGGTATTAGCTCTATTCGTTCGTTTTGGGTTTTTTTCGTGAAGTCCTCATCAATCCATATTTTTGTGACTTTTAAAACGCTTGTTTGTTTTAGGATTTCTATTTTTTTCTTTCCTTTTATAAATTTCAACAGTATTGGCCTATTTCGTTGTTGATTAGCCTTCCCAATTCTCCTTATTTCGTCCACCTCCGATTCCATATTTATTTCGATTTCCATTTTTTTAATTAGCTCTTTAACTTTGCATTTAGTTTCATCTTCGTTTTCTTGCTCTTTCTCAATTATTCCCTTTATAACTATATTTTTTCTCTTGATTTCCCTTTCTAGGTATTCAATTTCTATGCCCTGTTTTGTTGTTTGGTCCTTCAGTTGCTTATTTTCGCGTTTAAGTACCGTGATTTCTATTGCATAATTTTCCAGCTTCTCCTCCATGCCTGTCAGTTTTTTTGTAATTTCCTCGAACATATCCTGAATTTTTTTCATGTCTTCGTTGTTTACTCCCATGTTTACAAGGTTTTATTTTGTGTTCGCAGTTGCAATAGATCAGCTGCAATTCTTATCCGTTGATAGCGCGGCCTCGTCCGATTGCTCCGCGAAGCTCGCCTCTATTAGCGCTAGCTTTTATGCACCTGTTTCTTAGCTTCCTGTGCTGTTTGCGTGCTGCTTTTGTACATTCGTATTGCCTTCTTCTTTCTTGAACGTTTCACCCACTTTCACTATTTATTAATGTAGGAAACGCTCCAAATTTCTTAACTTTATTAGCGCGCGTTCACTCCGTCACTCACACGCCACGACCGCTCATCAATACCCCTGTTCTCTATATCTCATACAAAAAACAACACTTTTTAAATTTTCAATTACCATTTTAATAATTTAGGTAACAAATCTTTTTTGTTTTTTTCGTACCAGCATTGTATATGCACTCTATTAGAACAAATTTACCTATTAACTTTTAAATTAAATTAATTTATAGAAATTCTTACAGTAGGAAACTGAGGTCTATTTGCCTTAAAACTCCTACTGGGCCCATCATTAGCATTGCTTTCATCTTCAAAATGATTGCTTTTTCTTGCATCAACTTCTACTTTATTATTCCTACTAAGAGATCTGCTTCTTCAAAATCTTCCATTCTAACAGACCTTCTTGGCGGCATATTGATTTTTTTTCGTTTTACTAATTTCTTTTTGTATTATTTTTAGATGTAATCGCTTCCAATATATTTGTAAAAAATTCTGTCATAGCAAAACTTTTTGAGGTCAAGTGGGAAACCCTTCGGATCTAGACTGGAAGGTCGATAAACTAACTCTAAGCTAAGGTAGAAGCTATCATGTCGAGAGCTGAATGACACAGTGCCTTAAACGATGCCCATGGAATCCCTAGTGCTTTCCATGGTCTCCTAACCTTACTCCTGTAACAGGCGAGGTCTTCCTTTCTTATTCACTTGTGGGATTGATAATCCAACCACTTCTTTGGAAGACGGATCTGTTGCAGATCCCACACCGATCCCCCAAGAAGAGCAATCCTCCATTGGAGTTCTCTCTACAATCAGTCAACAAGGAGTGTTCTTGAAGCACGTTTGATGTCTTCTAACAATAATTTACCCTCTATCAGCATCATCAGTAAGATTTGGATGGTCAAAGTTAACCATATTAGAGGGATGGCCTTCATTTAAGATAGGTATCATCTCGTTCATCAACTTAGGAATTTATTATACATCTAACAGAACACTTTATATTTTTATGCACAATCCATATATTATAATGGCATAATTATGTTGATTTTTAGATGTATTATGGGGCTTATAATTTCTTAATCAATGTCATCTTCTAACAGCGTAGAATCGAATTATGGGTTGTAGATATTAGTGGTGTCGTTTGTTACGGTATTAATTCATCAGATCGACATAAGTCGTATTGATTGTTCAAAAACGGGTACAAACTACAGGGTTCGCCGGCTTTACTAAAAAGAACACAGATCTTACTGTGCTGGAGCAGATTTTGTTGCTCCGGTTACTCGCACTTAACGCAGTCGGGAAGGCGTGGTTCGTAAGCTCAAAGAAAAACCGGCGGCACTTACCCCGATGGACTGCTTAACAGAAAAAGAAATGCCTGAGCGCCACTTGGTTCTGATTAGGGGTAGCTGACGTGTCTAGAACCAAGAACAATACACGTAGCCTATGTAGAAGTCCTCCAAGTACGTTGCTGAACACCTCCGCCGGTTGTTCACCAAGCCTCCTCCGAGTAGCCGGGTGACCTTGTCGTTAAATCACTTACCTTCAAGGCCACCGTCACTAAAGAATAACAAGAGAACACTGAATGGCCCAGGGCTTGGGGCTTGCTTATCAAAAAGGCGTACTTTCAGCTTTACATTGCAAATTACACTCGGCCTTTGCCACACTGGATTAATTAATGACCCAGAAGGGGTTCGGAACTCAACAAATAATCAATTTGACTTTAATGGGTTTATTATTTAAAGAATTAAAGTTTACACAAATCTTTACATTGATAATAATCACCCGGAGGTAGATTCAAGCTTAGTAAAAAGAAAAAGCACACCCTACCTGAATATAAAAGGGGTTCCCACGCAAAGTTACCTTATTGTCTAAATAGGTTGCTACACACTGGACAAAACGAAATAGATAACAGGGGGGAAGCCCCTGGTTGACAACAAACAAATCAAATCATAAGCTTAAGCTTTAAGTGAACGGGCGCAATATTTACGAACTCCCGGAAAACACATAACAAATATAGTCGCACCTTAATTAGGCACAAGAACACAATTGGTGTAATACATAGATCTTACCTGATAGCTGTAAGCACGTCGCTAGTTTCTGCTATAAACTCGTCCTCGGGGAAGCTTGGCAAGGCGTTGCGGAGGTACAGAAAGGGCTGGAGCCGGACCTGATAGTTGTTTAGTGCAGAGCGGCGCCTAAAATGATGTGGGCCCCTCCTTGGGAAGAATCGGAGCGATAGAGTTGATTTTATTCCAGGCTTTAGAATGGCACGACGCAATTGGACTTTGCAAATAATGCAACCAGGGCACTACAACAATTAACACGCGGTGGGCCTCCCGTCGACTTCGATAAACTCAGCGTCGGTAATTCAAAAATGCAGTACGCAAAAGGTTTTTCCCCACAAAGGTACGGGAAACCGTTAATCACAAGCTTAAAGATGTCGTCTCTAAATGGATCTGCAAATGGTGCAACGATCTTCCCCTGGGAAGTACATCAACTTAAGGAGACGACCCGGCTATATGCCAACACTGAAATATCGATAACTCAATCGCCCACCGCGCGCGTTCGTTCAGAAACACCCAACAAGGGTAAAATAGTCGTCCAAAGGTCTAAGCTGAACTCCAAATCAAAATTTAATTACGTGAAGATCACAAAGTTCGCATAACGTGGACACGAAACTACACTGCGTTCACAGAAAGTTTCGCGGACCGCAGCACGCGGCCCGGGGGCGACAAAACTTGCACGTTAGTTGTGGTTCACAGCTCGATGCCAATTCATTCAGAAACGAGCGGGTAAAAACGACGGTCACCCCCGCGCAGAATGATCTCATTCCTTCAGAACAAAGAACCTGCCAGCCTTGCAAAAGAAACAAGGAACAATTAACACGAACCATTCTAGAACCTTCGACAGCCAAATCAGCGCTTTCAGCGAGCGAGGGGCGCAATTCAAGAAGCTAAGGAAAGGTGTTATTTTACAATCTAATTTCCAGGAAAGAAACTTCACGTCGGCCTTGTGCAGGCGATCGGTTCCTGCATTAAAGAATGAATTCACGGACCCAATTCGGCAAATGCAACATAAACGGTGATATTTATAATATAGTTTCGAGGAAAGAAATCTTACTATGGCCTTGCGCCCGCGTTAAAGAATTGGTTACTTAAGAAAACAAATATGAAGCGCAAGCATTTCAATACCCGCCGGACTAAATTTAAATGTAACTAGTACAGGGCCGAATCCAGGAAAGATTCGGGCAGAATATTTTTAACTAATTTCGTTAATGACCCTTATAGTTGGACTGATAGCAAAAATGGCTGAACGAGGTCGAAAATAATCTAACACGTTCGCAAAACGAATTGATTCAATGAGCCGGCTCCGTACAATCACATAAGGCTGCTCAAGAGGGTGTGCAAATCGGCAACGCCTGTTGGGAATTGTACGGCTTGGATGATATCCAACCTGATGAGTAGATGCCCTCAGATAACTGTTGACAGAGGCGATGATAGTTTCAACACTTTCTTTACCGAGACAGGAGCTGGTAAGCACGGACCCAGAGCCGTCATGATAAATTTGGAACCAACAGTAGTCGACGAAGTACGTACTGGTACTGAAACAATTTTTCGGCTTAACCTAATTGTTTCGCCATTTATCCAATTATTTCAGGCTTAACCTGTATATTTTTAGTTGAATTATAAATCCTTTTGCATTTCAAATTTTTCAATTTTCCAAATCAACGCATTTTGTGCCTGTATCAAGTTCTTTTCGTTTGCACGATGCCCTCTCGACCTCCGCTATCTCTTATCAGAGTCCGAGTCTTCCTGTGGGCTAGAAATTTTCGTACCTGGCACTTGCTGTCTTCGCTTAAGCCCGCCGGTACCGGCGCGGCTGAGGTTTGATTTTAATTGCGTCAAATTACGTGCGCTCAACCAATTTTAATGAGCAGTGTGTTTCCTAAGTGCTGATTATGATCAGGTACGATTGCGCTTTTCTGTCTTATTATCTCCATAGTAATTATATTTTCCTTAGCTCTTAATTACCAGTTTCATACACGAGTTTTTCTCGGAGGCCAAGCCTTATCGCACTTTCAACACCTGCTGGCGCTCTGCTTAGTTGCTGCCGTTCGAGGGTGCTTTTGCTGTATTCCATTATGGTAGCAGATTACGACCAATTTATTTTAAACAACAGGGTGTAGCAACCCCCAGCCGGCGTTCGCCTGTTAGCCGTTTTTGCACGTTGGTGAAGCAAGGTTAGTTTGTGCTATTCCGATATATATCAGCAGAGTTAAGCAACGCTGTCTCTGGTCAGAACTTGGATGGGAGTTCCACGGCTGCATCTCTCGGCGCCTCGTGGTACGGCTATCACGGAAAAAAGTTGGTCCCGGCGGTCATACAACATCATGACAGTCGTTAGTGGGGTTGGAAGTCCTCATAACTGCACAGCGACGCCTATAATTGGCCTAACGGCTGTTGGCTGAGTGCGAATTAAATAAATAAATATCGTATCTTCAATACCTGTATTTTACATTTATACATTTTAAAACCGTAAATATTTAAAATTTAAATGCATACGTTCCGCAATTATTAACATGTAATGTAACATTCAATTTCATACATACTCTTATTTTAATATTTAAATTTTTATGCTTATATCTAATTATGCTATATTTAAAGTTGCTATTTTGATGTGTATTTCGACCCTCTGTAAAAGGTACAGTCACGCTTTTTTATTTCAATAGCCTAAACAGAGGGTTTTATTAAATGATTGAGGTATGCATATGCCATGAATAATTTGAATTTAGAGTTATTAAAATAACCCGAAAGGGGTTCTTAATTTTATGCGTGTCGCAACCTTCAGTTCACGTACACAATGTTGTTATAAAATTCTTTGCATTTTAATTATTCTGATAATTTATTACTGACACTACAAGTCTTTTTTATTGCTTATTAATTAAACGCTAGTCACTTGTAGTTTATTTTTCTTATTATTGGAAATCTTTTGATTTCTGGCGCCCATTTCCGTTTCCTTTCCTTTTTTTTTTTGAAGACATTCCAGGGCACACAGCTGATGATTTGAACCTACGATCTAAGGCCGCCGAAATTTGAGCTAGTTCGGCCATTGCGGTGAGTAAAAGAGTTTTCAGAGCTGCCGTGGTGTATAAAATTGTAGAGGGGTTTTTACTACCATTGCTTAATTTTATTAATTAATCGCAGGTCGGCTTCTTTATTGTTTCAGTACCTATTGCCAGATATTCCATCCTGAGCAACTGATAACTGGTAAGGAAGATGCAGCTGGATCGCTTGCAAAAACTAGCAGATCAATGTACAGGCCTTCAGGGATTCACTGCCTGATGCTAGAGTACAAAGCACCAGCCTCTACACCGCTAAGGTAGCAAGAGGTTAACGATAATACATACGAGTAATTTGAAGAACCTAATAATATTCTAAATTATGATTTAAAAATGAAATTTCTTGAATTATTGGCAAATAATCAGCATGTATAAGTAATTTCAAGAAAGTAACACTATTTTAAATTATTTTATTGCTTATCGTTCCAAACATTTGGTACAGATGCATTGGAGTTTGTCGAGCCATTAAATTTATTTAAGAGGTTGTGTTGAAAAGTGCCTGGCTTTGGTGCTAACCGAGTAAGTTAGGCCCGTGTAAACCATACTGCAGCATGTTTAACTATTCAGTAGCACGCATGCACAGTAACATAATCGTACTTGCGAGAGTTTTCATTCCACACATGAACAAAGCAGACATGGCGGTGCATGCATCTGCCCATACCGCTCACCACACCCTGACGAAAATCGACCAAATTGGCTTCAAATTGTTGAACCAACCGCCCCTATTCCCCAGATCTAGCTTTTTCGGACTAACACCTCTTCCCACAGCTGAAGAAACACCTGAAGGGTGCCAAGTTTGGCTCCAATGAGAAATTCATCGCAACTACGCATGCGTTTTTGGAGGAACAACCATCGAACCGTCCCATATCTATTTGTAGGGGTTAAGAAAACTGGAAAAGCGTTGTGCTAAATGTGTTAGCTTGAGGGTGGAGTACGATGAATAAAATGTATTTCATATTTCGCTAGCACGTTTCTTTCTATGTAAAGCCAGCAACTTTTTAGCAGACCCTCGTATTGAACGTGTTTGGCCTGGACACAAGAGAACCTAAACGTCAGTTGACACGTTTCAGTAAAAGGATATTTGTAACTAGTTGCCATTAATAAGGTATCCATTATGGTTTTCTTCTTCTGTAGAAGCTTGGGCAAAGCTGATTCCTTCTTTTAATACTGCATCCAATATTAAGACCATTTTCCACCTGAGAATTTGGATAATCCTTGCTTGGAACACCAAACTTACTTGTGAAAGTACTCGAAATTTTCCCCTGGAATTATATTGTTTTGTTATTTACAAGTTTTTAAATTAACAATCAACATTTTTCAGAACTCTAATATTGAACGTGAGGTTATGTTCTTCAACGAATCATGTGTATTTTCATATACGTTACAAAGGAGACTACCTAATCTTTATAATTTTATTAAATGTTACCTAAATTATTTAAGTTTTTTCAGCTTACACTAAATTATACGGCAGTATAATAGTACTTTATGTAACTAGTCCTCAAAGCAAGGCTTTAGGGGACGAGTCGTAATGTTTCCGGACGAGGCGGAGCGAAGCGCAGCCGAGTCCGTAATATGAAGATGAGTCCTCTAAAGCCATTTGAGGACGTGTTGCATACAACGTTTTTTTGTATTAGCTCTCCAAACATTATAATATGAAGTTTCAATTACCATTAACGCGGCATTATATTAGGAGGCCGCGCAAAAATGTATTTTTTGCTCCCCAAACTGGTTACTTTGGAAACTGTCTAAGATATCTCAAAATGGCCATTTAGAGGCCTTGTACTTAAAGTCGTCATGGCAACTAATGTTTGAGTCCGCTAAAATGTTGCCATGACGACTTTAAGTACAAGGCCTCTAAATGGCCATTTTGAGGATCCTAGACAGTTTCCAAAGTAACCAGTTTGGGGAGCGAATACAAAAAACAATTATAGGGCATTCAGTAAACAAAAAAACATTTTAATTTTTTTTTTAGTTGGTATGTGCATATAATTTTTGTATTAGGGATTCTATATTTTGTTTTGCAAAGGTTTCCACACCTGCATACAGGCAGATTTGAATTTAAAAATGACTATTAGTATTTCTCATTGTCGATGTCAAAGTAGATATTTTTCTAGAAATTCTCACCTGAAGTTTTATTAAATGTAATAAAACTACCTATTAATAAACGCTATGTCAATGGTATCCAACACAGTATTTGTATAATATCCTTAAAAGTAGTTAATTACAATATTTATGACAGATGGGAAGTAAATGTCACACCCTTAACGTATTTGTTTTAGTAACTTTTTGTAAGTAGGTACATTCCTAGACAAAGATATATTCTGGAAGTACACTCATGAAATTTTGGAAATCAAAGGCCACTTTGTGTTTTTATGTTTACTGAACAGACACTAGAGTATTAACTTCCATTGACCAAGTCCTAACCTAAACTTTTGCGCTATTTTTTTAAAATCTGCAATTTATTCCGTAACATCCACTGTATATTGACAACTGATAACACCAATAATAAATTAATTACCTCATTTAACCCTTTTATCTTATTATAAATGACAGGCACGGTGATGACAAGTAGTAGATTAGATTAGATTAGATTTCACGACTGCCTTTTGCTGGCATGCGCACGTCAGCCCTTTGGGCTTTTTGTACTGTCGGGAGTTTTCAAGTTAGCAGGCCGACATCCGTATCTTTTACTAGACTTGCAATGTCCCCTACTAGCTTGCGGTTGTCAATAGAGTTAAGGCTCCAATCGAGTTGGTGTCTTTTACGCTCTAATGCTGGGCATTCAAAGAGGATATGATAGGCTGTTTCATCATCCTCTTGGCATAGTCTGCAAACAGGTTCATCTCTATAGATATTGATTCTGTGCATAAATTCTCTGAATGCTCCAGTGCCTGTTAGTAGACTGCCTACTTGCTTGATTCGAGTTCTGTTCAGTCTCAACAGAGTTTTGGTGGTTTGTGGATTCGGAGTTTTTAGCAATCTTTTGCAGTGTGTTGCTTGATTGTAGTTTCTCCACCTTAGTTGGTGTGCGGTATTGACCCACTCATTAATGGCTGAGCGGGCTTGGTTTTTCTGAATGCTTAGACCAGGTTCTGGGCCGGTCATTGCATTACGGGCTGCTTCTTTTGCGAGCTTGTCCGCCTTTTCGTTTCCTTCAATACCTTGGTGACCTGGGATCCAGCATAATTTTACTGTATTTCCCTGGCTTAAGGTTTGAAGTTTATATTTGCATTCCTTGACCAGTCTCGATGAAGTACTGAAAGCGTTTAGCGCTTTCAGTGCTGCCTGACTGTCTGAGAGAATGTGTATGTCTCGATTGAGCAGCTTCTTTTCTATGCTGATGTTTGCGCATACGTTAATAGCTTGTACTTCAGCCTGAAAGATGTTACAAAACTTTCTTAGACTGACTTTTTCGTTGGTTCTAGGATTGGTACTGTACACACCGGAGCCTGTACCCCCTTCAAACTTAGATCCATTAGTGTAAAAAATGATGTTCTTATTTGTTGGAGTTGGTAGTTGGTCCGGATTCCAACTTGTGAGTACTGTAAAATTCTTTTCAAAGTCATAGGCTTTGATTATAAGATCAGAACCCATTTCTAATATTGGGTTGTTGATGTGTGACATGATCTTGCCATGTCCTAGATTATTAGCTGTGGTCATCCAGTGACCAGTACTTTGTAATCTGTAGGTTGCCATTCTGGCTTCACCTTCCAAGAAGATGTGCAGAGGTGGCAGATTTAAAATAGCATTCAGTGCTTGTCCTGAGGTGCCTTTAAAGGCTCCAGTGATGCACCGATTAGCTAGATATTGTATTCTGCTGATTTTGTGGATCGCAGTTGCTTGTTTTATTTTGGGCCACCAGGCGATTATTCCATATGAAATTATTGGTCGAACCATGGTTTTGTACAGCCAGAGGGTCAGTTCCGGTTTGAGCCCCCACGTACTACCTATGGCTCTTTTCTCAATTACTAATGTTTGTATGCACCTGGTGATTGTTTTGTCTAAGTGGGAGTTCCAAGTTAGTTTGGAATCGATGGTTAAACCTAAGTACTTAACCTCGTTCTCCCAGTTGACATTTGTCTCAAACAGTTTTATGTTGATTCTGTTCGTGATGTTCTTTCTACGAGTGAAAGCAACGAGAGTGGCTTTGCTGGGATTAATTCTAAGATTATTCTCTAGACACCACTCTTCGGTTATCTTTAGTGCTGATTTCATTACATTGTCTACGGTTCTTTGGTATTTACCTTGAATCAGTATGACAATGTCATCAGCGTATCCTTGAGTGTAGTAGCCTTTGTTATTGAGTTGGATCAGCAGTTCATCAACTGTGAGGCACCACAGGAGTGGAGAAAGAACTCCTCCCTGTGGACATCCCCTTGTCGCCTGCACTGTCTTTTCCTTGTCAAATAACTTGACTTTTACAACTCTAGTGTTGAGCATTGCCATAGTTCATCTTGTCGTGGTGTTATCGATCTGATGATTTGTCATTGCTCTTTCAATAGAGTGGTAGGAGGTGTTGTCGAAGGCACCTTCTATGTCTAGAAATGCTCCGACTGCGTACTCCTTGTACTCCAAGGTTCTCTCAATTTTCCCCACTAGTTGGTGTAGGGCGGTTTCACATGACTTCCCTGTTTGGTAAGCATGTTGATATTTGTGAATCGGGAGTGAAGTTAGGGCTTCCTCCCTCCAGTACCTGTCTACTAATCTTTCCAACGTTTTAAGGAGGAATGACGTTAGGCTGATAGGTCTGTAAGATTTAGCTTCTGCATAGCTGCTCTTACCAGGCTTAGGGATAAACACTACTTTAGTCACTCTCCAGGCTTGGGGAATGTAGCCTAAGGCAAGACTTGCTTGGAACATGTCTTTGAGTGGGTTCAGCAGTATATCTATCCCTTTCTGCAGCATTACGGGTTGTATGCCGTCGTTTCTAGCAGATTTGAAAGGGCTGAAGAGGCTAGTTGCCCATCTAATCCTTTCTTTGCTGACTATTCTCTTAGCTGTTTCCCAGTCTTCCCTCCTAGGGGTATGATTGGGTTCAGCCAGAGTAGGTTGTTCCACTGCTCCGGGTAGGTGAGTTTTTATCAAAAGAGATAAAGTCTCCTTTTCCTTTGTAGTGTATTCTCCGCTTTCTTTTTTAAGAGTGCCTACTGGGTTCATGGCTTACTTTGAGATGATTTTGTGGAGTCTAGCTGTGGATCGCGTGGTCTCCACCTCCTGGCAAGACTTTTTCCAGGCTGCTATCTTAGCTGACTTGATCATTTTGCCATAGTCTGTGAGAGCCTTGTGATAGTTCTCCCAGTTATTTGTGGCTTTAGACCTGTTAAACAGACGTCTGACTTCTTGTCTGGTCTTTTCTAGGTCTTTATTCCACCAATTTGTGTGTTTTTTTGCTCTTTGCTGACTCGGGTCTATTAGAGGACAGCTACTCTGAAAGGAGTCAATCATGGCCTCTTTTAACCGGTCAGCATTTGAGTCTAAAACTACTTTATTGGGAGATCTGAACTTTAGGTGTTCTATCTTCTCTTGTAGTTTTTGTTTACATAGGTCCCAGTCCGTCTTTCTTGGGTTGTAGTAAACTCTTTGGCTTACTTCCCGTTGAGACAGTTCAAAGGTTATATAATTGTGGTCAGAGAGTGATGGTTCGTCTGAAACTTGCCATTTATTCACTGATTGACTAATTCTCATAGTGGTTATGGTAATATCTATAACTTCATGTCTATTAGAGTTATAAAAGGTTGGAGTGTTACCTTTATTGACTACTACTAGATTGTTAGTTAAGATAAATTCTAAAAGTGACTCACCTCTTATGTTGCAGTTGGTGCTGCCCCAAATGGTGTGGTGAGAGTTTGCGTCGCAGCCTAGGATGAGGTCTAGATCGTCTTGGGAGGCAGATGATACTAGGTTCTCTAGTTCCTCGCTAGGCGGTGGGTCCCTGGAATCGGATGGAAGGTAGACGGAGCTTATAATGGCTTGGTCACAACCTTCATCGTTATTCCATTTTATTTTAATTGTGGTTATGTCTCTAGAACAGAATTCCATTAGTGGTAAACAGTCTAGATTATTTCTTATAAGTATGCATGTTCTAGGACTTGCATGATTATAAATAAGCTTACCTTTAGCACCCCCTAATCCACGGACTTGTCCCTTAACTATCCATGGTTCTTGGATCAGTGCTAAATCGATGTCATCTGCTAGCAGCTTTTTGCTTAGATTTGCAGTGGCTGCTTTGCAGTGGTGGAGGTTAATTTGCACTACTTTCAAGTTCTTCTTTCTTATCCTTGGAGCGGATAAGGAAAGTGACCTTGTTGAGGCCTAGGTGCGCTACACAGTTGATGGATGTTAGTGCTTGTTTTGCCCTGTCATCTATCATTGCTGCAAACGTTCTACCGCCATCTTCTAGTGGAGTGACGTTGAGTATTCTCCAGGTATCGGTTTGGAGATCTGCCTTCCGTTTGTTCTGTTTTCCGATCAAACGGAGAATAACCTCGGGTTTCTGTTTGTCGTACCACTTGGGGACGTTGAACACTACCCGGACGGAGTTAATAACTTTTGCCCGCTCTTTTACCTCCAGCTTGGCATTGGTCCACGGGTGCAGCTTAGGTACTTGCTCACTTAACCAGTGTTTTGTGAGTTCGTCCTTGCACGCAACCACGTATGTACCAGCTTCGAGATAGTGGCTGGTAAAGAGAGGTGTGTTCTCTTCTTCTTCCATCTGGAAGATGAGATTTATCAGACTGTCTCTGACTAGGTCACCTTGTTCCTTTGTTAGTTTGACGTCTGGATATGCAGCAGGGTAGATGGCCATCTTCACCGTAGTGGCTGCCTCTTTTTGGCGTTTGCCGGGGAGGGAGTGGCTTCGTCAGAGCGTTGCCTCTTTTGTCCCTGGTTGGTTGCAGGTTTTTCAGATTTCGAAGCTGGGTCTGCTGCCCTCTTCTTCTCCATCTTCTGCTTTCTTTTAAAGTTTGGTTCGTACTTAATGCCCTTGGCTTCGCAGGCTCGCTTGGCGCGTTCTCTGCGTTCCTTGGCTGTAAGTTGGACCTTTTTGAGGGACACTTTGCCTAGTTTATCGGCTATGTCCGCTCCGGTTGCGGCCTTTTCCTGCTCGGAAGACTGTCCTTGACTGGAAGTCTGGACTGTCAACTCTGCAGTAGAAGCACACTGTTCCATTTCTATCTCGGTCACCGAAGTCTGAGCATCAGTGGTTGGAAGCGGTGATAACTCCATCAGTGTGTCGTCTTCACCCTGTGAAAAAGCAGTTGTTAAATCCATACAAGTGAGTATTTAATTCAACTGTAAGAGGTTTGGCTAAATACTTCTGGAGGGCGCCTGGTATCCAGAAGGCTCCGTTCATGACGCATATTATAAGCCCCTGCGCCTACACCTGCTGGTGCTCTGCTTTGCACGGGTCGCATAACACATTCGAAAAGGGGATTTTGGAACCAGAAAGGCTGATCTTCTAGACAGCCATGCATCTCTTGAGCCTGGTCCCCCGCCGTGAGATTTAGGATTTTTATTGAGGTTTTCTGCTCTTGGTCCGGGCGGTGAAGCCAAGACCCCCAGCACAGATATCTCCCGTAATACATGCCTACAGCAGAGATATCCATGTATGGTATAACGGCAATGACGTGACCAGAGGTTCGTCTTTGACGGCATCGTTATCCCAAGTGCAGACCCTTAGCCACGACACGACAGCTGGGCTTGGGGGATGTTTATCGACTTCCCAGTCTAGATCCGCGGGGTTCAGTCTCAACGGGGCCACCACGAGAAGGATGCAATCGCTAGGATCGCATATCACTGATCGTTGCCAGTGATACCCTGCGGTCTTCCTTGTTGTCAGGCGGGAGGTGCAAGACCTGATCAACTTGGCTGCGCTGCCTCGGCATGAATCTTCACAGCGTTTATAGCCGTTCAATTCAGCTGGCAATGCTCGACCCCTGACAAGTAATAACAAAAGCATAGAATCAAACCAGTGGTTTGGCTTAGATAGTAGTTACACATACACTCGAAGAGGGCTCTGAGGAGAGTACCGCCAAGCAGTGCCTTTATATAGACAGTGGCGACAATGGGGTGTCCTATTTTTGATTGGCTCCCTAGATCACGTGGTTCAGCCGCCATGTTTAGGCTAAATCGCTTGTGATACGTGTTATACGTTTGGCAGTACTGAAGTGTATTGTCAGTCCATGTCAAATTTGAGGTTAGTAGATTACGTTTTGTTTCTTATTTGACACTGACTGACGCAAATCTTAATCTGCAAATCTCAAATGTTTTCAGTACTGTCAAACGTAAAACACGTATCACAGTCGACTCTGAATATAAATTTAAATGAACACCCGTTTGAAATTTGCCTAAATATGGCGGCGGGGGTGTGGCTTTGTTGTATTGTCGCCACTGTCTATATAAAGGCACTGTATACCGCCACTCCCGCCATGTTTATTCCTCTGACATATGCGTCACTTTGAGGTTTGTAACACAATTCCGTCAACGTGACGTCTGTTGGCAATCCAAAACTTTACTTAAAATTGGCAAGACTGCAAATCTATGTCAAATTCGTGGTTAGTAGGTTAGGTTTTGCGTCAGTTTTGACACAAATTGACGCAAAACATAACCTGCTAACGTCGAATTTGACATAGACGTACAGTATTGCCAATTTGATCATTGAAAATGCCGCCATCGCCGCCATTTTTGTTCCCATCAGCAATAACTGATTGAGTTATGTATAAAATTTTACTTGAAATTGGCAAGACTGTAAATCTATGTCAAATTCGAGGTTAGTAGGTTAGGTTTTGTTCGTTATTTGACACAAACTGACGGCCTTGGCCTACACTTAGAGTCCCTGTATAATATTAAAATAAGAGTTAGGACATGTGCGATGCCCGTTTTTTATTGGTTGGATCCAATCTCATGGAGTATACCGTCTGTTCTATAAAAAAGGCCCCGCCTTCTAGCTACTTTATTATTTATTTTAGACCCAATAAACCTTATATCAAATCAAATGGCACATAAAACCCTACATTTTAACACTATCAAAATTTTTTTATCTTCAATTGTTTCAGAGTGGTGACGTCACGTGCAATTTTTTAAATGACACTGTATATATTTTTTGACATTTTCTGGTAGAGGTTTTTTTTCTCTTTTCAACAATATAAATATTTTATGCCCTTACATAAGAAAATTTTCGAGAAAAATTAAAAAACTTTTTTATCGGTGGGAGGCCACCATACAAAACTATAAACAAAACTCAGAAAAACAAAACAATAAACACTTTAGATTATTCTGAAATCTGACAGTTAAAGCGTTTGGCTACTATTTGTTTTGTTTTTCTGAGTTACACTTTTGTTTACAGTTTTGTATCATGGCCTCCCACTGTGAAAAAGTTTTGTAATTTTTCACGAAATTTTTTTTATGCAAGTGCATGAAATATTTATATTGTTGAAAAGAGAAAAAAACCTCTACCAGAAAATGTCAAAAAATATATACCGTGTCATTTAAAAAAATTGCACGTGACGTCACCACTCTGAAACAATTGAAGATAACAAAATTTTTATAGTGTTAAAATGTAGGTTTTTATGTGCCATTTGATTTGATATAAGGTTTATTGGGTCTAAAATAAATAATAAAGTAGCTAGAAGCCGGGGCCTTTTTTATAGAACAGACTGTATGTTTTTACACAATTTGACAATTCGTTTTTCAAACTGAATAACGAAATATCCAACTTTATTTGCTGTCACTATGGCAGGCTGCTCAGTTTTTAATTGTAAAAATAGAACAAATCTGGCATTTTATTTTCAGAGTTTCTCAAAAAATCAACAGTGAAATAAATACTGGAAGAAGAACTTATTAAGTACTACAGATAGATCTCCTAGACCAATTACTAACAAACTTTCAGTAGCAACAACATCCATGAGCTCCAAAAGATTGTAAGAAGGTATTAACTCGAAGTTTCAACTATAGTAAGCTTTTGCTGATTAATATTTTAAAATTGAAACCATTACATTTTGAGCAATGAGCTGGCAAGAGAAAGAAACCAAATAGAAAATTTAGATAATTTCAATCCGGATCAAATTGATGCTATTCGGCACAAAACTAACTGCTTCATTCTGGCAGAGTTACTTCTTAAATTTACTTGTGGAACCAATGGTTATTAAAGCTACGTGCATTTACCATATATCCTTCCGTTTGAACATTAAATAGAAAACTGGAGTGTTTAAGATTTAAAAGTGGAATTTTACAGGATGTATTTACATTTTTTAAAATTAAAGTAAATTATATGAATCAAGTACTTGTAATTACCCTAAACAAAATTAATTTGAAAGAGTGCATAGATATGCTGAACGTCTTCTGATAAATTTGTTGGACATATTGTTCTCTCTGATCATACTGTGATTGCTACTCGTACTTTAGTGTTTATGTTGGCTTGAATGTATAAGCGCTGGAAGCAATTAAAGTGTCTTCATAACTAATATGTAATATATTTTTATTAATAAATAATAAATGTTAAAAATAATGATAATGTCAAATCAAAGAATTTATTGACATGCCTCTTGTCACACAATGTTTATTTGTCAAATCAAGCAAAACTGAAGGTTAACAAACGAAAAAACTCTGATGAAAAATCAAGTGGTTTTTGACATTGGTTCCACCTGTCCCAACTCTTACCTTATTATATACAGGGATTCTAGGAAACTGGTTCCACTTGTGCCATCTCTTATCTTACTTTTTACTTTCTCGCATACGGTAGTATAGAGAAAGTATTGTAATCGTCAAAAAAATCGACTTCGAGATTTTGACGAATCTTGACGTTTTAGACCTCCTAGAGTCCTAAAAAACCATTTTTCGAATTATGTCTGTGTGTGTGTATGTGTGTGCGTGTGTGCGTGTGTGTGTGAACACGATAACTTAAAAACGAAATAAACTAGACCCTTGAAATATTGTACATAGTCGTTATTAAAAATTTGTAGATTCCTGTCAAATTTTGAGCGAAATCGGTTAACCGGAAGTGGCACTTTACCTAAACAGGTAGCGGTACCTGTTCAAGTAAAGTACTAGTTTGCTTCGAGATATGTGAACAAAATTTTGTGCATATATTTTTTATGTAGAAAAACTACCAGATATTACATTTCAGCATGATAGGTTAACCGGAAGTGGCATTTTACCTAAACAGGTAGCGGTATCCATTCAAGTAAAGTACCAGTTTGCTTCAAGGTATTTGCACGAAATTTTGCACATACATTTATTATTGAGAAAAACTCCCAGATATAAAATTTCAGTATGATAGGTTAACCTAAAGCGACACTTTACCTAAACAGGTAGTGGTTACCTGAAAATGTAATTTTATCGCTGTATGTATATACATTGCAATAAACTTTTCAAATTTGCTAGAAAACAAGGCGAATGCGAGAAAGTCTAGGGGAGCACACTCCCGATTTTTATACAGGGTCTCTAGACCATAGCCAGTTTCATCTGTTCCGCTAGCGCTCGTCAGCGGGTATGAATAAAGCTGGCCATGTCTAGACATATCTAAGGTCACTAAATCACGTTAGCTACGCTAACACAGGTAGGGAAACACCATTTGACAGGTTCGAAAAACGAGTTTGTCAATGTCAAATTTACCATAGGCGCTACTAGTAAGGACATACATATTTTTTTTCTATAGCACATGTTAAAGTGTGCTTTTATCAACTCAAAACAAAAGGTCAAGTTCTACTTTAACAGCAAGGGTAGATAAAGTAGCACTTTAACATCAAGGATAGATAAAGTAATTTAATTTTCTAACTTTTGTTTAAATAAATATGACAGCTTCGTATTATCGTAGCAACCCAATCTAGCTACTGACATTTTGAAATGTGATTGACTGTCCTTATTTTCTTTTGAAATTGTTAAGGTTCTTGATATTGAAAAAAATATTGTATTATACACGACGATAAAGTTATTTCTATCCACTCTTGAATCATTAACGTCTCGACTTCGTCTCGACGTTAAACGATTCACTCGTAGATAAAAGTTAACTTTATCGTCTTGTATAATAAATTACTATTTCTTATTATTAATATATTCTTCGAATGCGATGCCACAATCCTTTCTCTAGGTTGTAAGTTAGACAGATGATCATTTTTAATAGCAATTTAAAATGTGTTTCGTCTACTGACCCTGAAACTTGCAGATCTGGAGAAATATCAAAGGTAATTTTTTACGATTACAGATCATTTATCTTAATTATGACCTGAAGAGATGATTATAATCTCGGATTCCCTAGTTCTCCCGACGAATTTTGTCAAAACGTATTTATATTTAATAGCATTATGGTTTTCATTTGCTGCGTTAAAGGTTGCCTGAACAACAGCATAAAAGGGTATACGCTGTTTTAAGTCCCTGAAGGTAATTTAAACTGCAATATTTAGCAATACTTTTTAATGAATAACTTATTGCAAATTAAAGACCAAGAAATAGCATAAAACGACAGAAGTGGTTGAAAGAAATAAATAGACCACTAGACGACATGCATCATTTACGTGTATGTGAGGTACCGAAGTATTGGAATGCAGCGAGCGGTACAAAATATTCGCTAAAGCTTTATATTTGTGATAATTATTTTTTTTAAGGTGGAAAACGTTTACAAATAATTCTTTATGTAATATTTATTTATTGCGTTCACATTAGGTACACAAACTTCAATTTATTTCTGTTATAACCTATTAACTGATTGGGGACGCCACTGACAAAAACGAGTTTGGTTTGACATAAATATCGCCGAGTTTCCCTACCTGTGTTAGCGTAGCTAACGTGATTTAGTTACCTTAGACATATCTACTGGCTCTGGACAGGTCCAGAGCCAGTAGATATAGGAGAGTTATGTTAAGGCGGTCTAAATTGTTCCAGGCTATGACACTGGGCCTATAAAGTGACCTTTGGAATGGCCTACCACAATCTGGCAACATGGCTTTGCCAACCTTTAACAAAAAATTACTAGTTTTTGTCACTAAATGAACAATCTGTCCGTGCACTATTCCTGTCATTGTGATACATATCAGTTGAAAAAAATCTATAAAATCACTGTTATTTACATCGTAGTGCCCCACTTCAATGTAATATTCGATTTAAAAACAATCCCTAATGGGTAGGTACCTAATTTTCCATTGCTACTAATTTTGACTCTATCTAAAACAGTAATTTCTTCAAAATAACTTGCTTGTAAGCTAGTGATATTGCGGTCAGAACAAGTCTGTTAATCTTATTACCCTTTATATCCGCTCTTTTAAAGTGCTTTTCATACACATCACTGGCCTTTCAAATCCGCCAGTTCTCTAAATGCAAAACCTCTTTCCTTGTTTGTGCCACCGTTCCGTTAGATGGAAACTTTAACAAGCTAACCTATGGAGCAGTTGATGAAGTGTAAGTTGACTTGCAGCTTGGTACGAAACACTTCAAAGGCAGTTTTGTAACTTATATGAACTGCCTTGTCAAAATAGTTTTTAATGTTAAATATATTTCAAACAAACAAAACTTAGTGTGTTTTGGAATGGCCTAGCACACAATCTGACAACAGAGCCAGTGTCATGGCCCGGAACAATATAGACCGCCTTGGTTATGTCTAAAATTTTACTTGAAATTGGCAAGACTGTAAGTCTATGTCAAATTCGAGGTTATCAGGTTATGTTTTCGGTCAGTTTGTGTCAAATAACAAACAAAACCTAACCTACTAACCTCGAATTTGACAGAGACTTACAGTCTTGCCAATTTTAAGTAAAATTTCGGATTGCCAATAAATGTCACGTTGACGGAATTGTGCTACAAACCTCAAATTGGCGCATATGACAAAGGAACATTTTTGTTCCCATCAGCAATAAGTGATTGAGTTATGGGGTAAAATTTTACTTGAAATTGGCAAGACTGTAAGTCTATGTCAAATTCGAGATTAGCAGGTTATGTTTTGCATCAGTTTGTGTCAGAACTGGCGCAAAACCTAACCTGATAACCCCAAATTTGACATAGACTTACAGTCTTGCCAATTTTAAGTAAAGTTTTGGATTGCCAATAAACGTCACGTTGACGGAATTGTGTTGCAAACCTCAAAGTGACGCATATGTCAGAGGAATAAAATAGCGGAGGTGGCGGTACCCTCCTATATCTACTAGAGCCCTGTATATAATAAGAAAGAGTCGAGTCATTGGTGCAACCCATTGTGATTGGTTGGATCCACAAATCATGAAGTACTTGAATTTTTAAAATAATATAACAATCACATTACATTTAAATTTGACATAAGCTATTCGAATGCCTTTTTTCAGGATATGACTTTTGACGTTAGTTTAAAATTGTTCAACGTATACATACGTATAACTAGTGACAAATAATTTATTCCTAAGCTAATAGAACAACCCCCGTGTACGGCAATCTCTTATTCTCTATAGTCTATACAATGGACCAAACAAGGATTTTTATTATATTCATTTCCAAAGTGGAAAACAAAGAATGGTTGAAAAAATTTAAAGCAAATCTTGAATTCGCATTACTTACGACGTTTGTGAAACTGATTTCGTACATGATCAATGTCTATGTCAAACATAAGAGATTCACATTTTTAGACGAAGCATTTCAAAATCTCAGGAAGAAAAGTTACATGAAACCTAGCTGACCAGTATTGTGAATTAACATAACGTATACCAAAGAAATTCGTACAGCTTTTTATATCATGTCATGTAGTGCTAACTAAAGATGGAACATGATCCATAAAAGTGCTAAAATAGAGACACCAGGAACAAGCAAAAGTGAAATTGGGAAACCACAACGTGCTTTCAATTATCATTGAACTAAATGAATCTGATTCATATTTTCAATCAATCTAACTTTACTAGTTTGGTGCATTATTTAAGAATTATGCAGGTTCCTAATTTATTGGTAAAATATTAATTTTAAAGATTTTTCCATGTTATTTCATGTAATGCGGATTAAACATGAAACATGAACCATAAAAGTGCTAGAATGCAGACATAAAACGAGCAAATGTGATATTGGAAAAGTACAATATTCCTTTAATTATTATTGGACTGAACGAATCTGATTTCTAACCAACCAGTTGACTTTAGTCTTTAGTGCATTAGTTAAGAATTATATATTCATTGGTGAAATCTTAACTTTTAAGAGTAATGGTATAATTGTTGTAAAAACATATTTGGTTTTGCTTTTTTACACTTACCTTTTTGCACCTTTGATGTATGTCATTTCCTCTGTTAATTATTTTGTTGGTAGATAAAATATCTAATAGATACCCGCACAGTACTAATATTAAAGTGCCAATACATTTTAACAACATAACTTTCTAGTCTTTCAGTATGAGTTTAAGTTCCCTTCATCTCAATTTCAACTTATAAATTGGTATAGGTACTGATGCAATACTCAAATTTAAGGTTGTCATTACACGTAATCACGTAAATAACGAGTACATAATTAAAGTTCCAAGAATTCTGGAGGAAGTATAACCGGAATCTTGTTAGAAACTTAAACTGAGAATGAAATGTTTGGCCAACTTTTGCCGTTTGACATATTAACATTTGTGTTTGAAATATTAGCCCGCCATGTTAAATATACATGTCTAATGTAAAATCAAGTGGTTTTGGTTTGTGGATCCACATGTCTAAACTCTTTCTTATTATATACAGGGACTCTTATATCTACTGGCTCTGGACCTGTCAAAAATTTAAAATTCAAATTGGAATGGCCACGACCACGCGTCAGCGGGTAGAATGAAGCTGGCCATACTAAAGGCGGAGTTCGAATTCTCACGCATGCGCACGAGACGTGTAATACTTAGAGTGAGACTATGTCGGCGCCGTAATGTTTTTGGCCCTACTAGCAATATACAGATTGTCCGAAATCTGTTTGGAACATAGGAAATTAATGAGTGCGATAAGGAAGTCATAAACAAAATGAGTAGCAAGACAAAGATAGAATGTAATCATGGCTAGGTAAATTTTTAAACTAAAATTAAGTCAATGAAACAAACAAACGCTTCTATCAAATATTTTATCTGTCATTAAGAGTATATTTAAACCTCACTTTATACTCTTAATGACAGATAAAATATTTGACAGAAGCGTTTGTTTGTTTCATTGACTTAATTTTAGTTTAAAAAATTACCTAGCCATGATTACATTCTATCTTTGTCTTGCTACTCATTTTGTTTATGTCTTCCTTGTCGCACTCATTAATTTCCTATGTTCCAAACGGATTTCGGACAATCTGTATATGCAAACAACCAACAAAACCTAACCTTTTAATCTCGAATTTGACATAGACTGACAAAAGACTTCAGTACTGCCAAACGTATAACACATATCAAGGCCTGCTCAGAATCATCTTTTTTTATCTCATGGTATATACTTGTAGGAGGTTTTTCTAGTAAAATTGCTTCTACAAACATTGATTTTGTTGAACTGTTTTTATAGCGTTACACACTGCACCGATCACAGATGATGAAGAGCTCATGAGTAATTTTACCAACGCGCAAACTGTACGCTGAGTGCAAGTTTGAATAACAATAAAGTATTGGAGGTTATAATTATTTATAATGTTGTAATAAACCTTTTATTTATTAAAAATTATTTAATACACATATCCACCTAAAAATAACCCAGTAACCTATTAATAATGGAATATAAAATATCTTATACGTAAGTTACAGATCGTTATTGTTAATCTTTTAACCTACTTCATTAATCAAAAATTTCCAATAAATAACGCAACTACTACATTTTTATTGTACAGTCGTGTTCAAGTAAATCTGGGACATTTTTAAAAGTGTAGTTTATGTTAAAAATTGGACAATATATCCATGAATTTCTGTGAAAAATATAATTACTTTTAAACTTTGACAAGTAAATGAAATCTGTGCCTTACCATAATAGCATGAAATCCATGGAGAACTTGTTCAATTTATAACCCAAACTAGAGTTAATTAATGAGAACTGTTCCAGATTTATTTGAACACTACTGTAGATCACAGTGATGGCGATTTAAAACCGTGCAGGTAGGTAGAGGTACTCGGAAGCCTCAGCGACAGATATATAAGCACAGAGCACCTACAATGTAATTTTAAGATTTCGCGAATTCTGTATATCTAGTCTTATATTATATATGAACCTGCACGTCAAGTACATGGATCATGTGGGAGAAAGTACCGTCAAAAATTATTATATTTCTAAATGTGACATGAAATGTCAAACGGAATGAAAATTAAATGTAATTGTTATTTCTAAAAAGCTAAGCATACATGATTGTGGAGTAATACCCATGCATCATCATAGCGGTTTAATTTTCTGTGTAATAGATATATCAATTGCTAAAAGCAAACCAACTCAACATACTTTCAGAAATTTCAAGAATTTTGATGTCGGAGTATTTCACCACGATTTCCAATTCACGCCTTGGAATATAATTTATAATATAAATAATATTGATGATAAATTGATTTTTTTAAATAACTATATACTAACTTTGTTTGATTTGCACGCCCTCTTTAAAACAGTCACGTTCACAAAACCCAATTGTCCATGGCTCACAGATACTATTAGAACTATGATATCCCTAAGAAACAAAGCTTTTTCCAAATTAAAAAACGGCTTCTGCTGCGAACTGGAAATACTATAAAGATCATCAAAATTTAACTAATTCTGCTATTCGTCGAGAAAAAATTGCATATCTAGAATGTCAAATAAATACAAATGTCAAAATTATTTTAGAAAAGATTAAAAAATCTTGATATTAAATTCAACATAATCGCAAGGAAATTCCTGAGGCATTATGTAACGCTAATCAGATAAATAAATATTTTATAGATTTCGAAAATTTACATTTTCAGTCAAATTCTGATGGGGGCACGTCTGTATTACAAAACTACTAAAGTAGACGTTGAATTTTCCTTGGTAACCGCAGATATTGTGTTAAAAGCCATAAACAAAATAAAAACTATTGCAACCGGTTGTTATAGTATTAACGTAACACTAATAAAATATTTTATCCGCAAACGTATTCAGGTACATTTCATTAATATAAATTTTAAAAAAAGGATGCATGGGCCGGGAATCGAACCCAGTCCACACGCGTGACCGGCGAGCACTGTACCTATGCGCCAACCTCTGTTGTTCAAATAACGCGTTACTGTAATGATATATGAACATACTGAATCACCCGAGCTAATAGCACACGGCCACATCAGCTGTCACACCATAACCCACGGCACAGATTATCCGATCCGCTGCTTAAAGGTTTATTTAATTAAAACTTTTCGTACTCTTTTTGAAAATAAAAACCGGCCTACGATCTAAGTCTAAAAATCAGCAAAATTTTAAGCCATCATACAATTTAATCGGTCCAGTATGTTCGGAGGAGATAGCGAACAAACATATAAAGAAAGAGAGCAACGATTTTGTGTGCTTAGGCAGATAAAGTACGCAAAAGTCGCTATTTTATCTTCTTAGGCAGATAAAGTGACACTTTTACCTTGTCAATAAAGACAAATAAGTTGTCACTTTTGTGACGTTTGCTGATAAAATATTGTTGTCTATATATACTTCCAATAATCACTTATTATAAACTGTTGTATAGAATCGAGTCTTTTTTTAAGTTTGTGGAAACGAGCTAATATTCTGCCTCTGGTCAAAGTCCAACAACCAAGTGAACTTAAAGATTTACGACCAATAAGTATTCTACCTACACTGCCTAAGATATTTGAAATAATTTTGAACTTACAAATTAGAACATATCTTGATAAAAATAATATTTTAATTTTGAATCAATCTGGATTTAGAAAAGGTTAGAGTTGTAGCACATTGCTACTAAGCGTTGTGGACGATATTCTAACAGCCACTGATATAACAAACTTACTGTTCTTATTACGTTAGACTACACTAAAGCGTTTGATACCATCAATCATGACATTCTATTAAGTATTTTAAATTACATTGGTTTTGATGTTGGTGCAACTTTACTTATAGAAGATTATTTTAGGAGTAGAGTTCAAAGTGTTACCGTCAGTAATCAAGTATCAGATCAATTGCCTGTAAAATGTGAAGTACCACAAGTATCTATTTTAGGCCATTTGCTATTTACAATATATACTAGCAACTTTAACGTATTTCTTAAATTTTGTAAATTGTATCAGTATGCTGATGATACGCAACTTCTGTATTCATTTGATCCCAAGAATATTAAAATTTCTAATGACGAAATAAATAAAGACCTAAATAGATTGATGCACAATTCTGAAATACACTTTAAGACTAAACCAATCGAAATCATCAGTAATGCTATTCGGTAAGAACACACTTCGTGAAACGTATGTAAATCGTGTAAATATACAAATCAATAACTCTCAATTACAAATTAGCAATTGCATAAAAAACCTAGGACTACAGATAGGCACTTCCTTGAGATTCAATGAGCACATGTCTGCTGTTATCGAAAAAGCCTATGGTAAATTAAGGATTATTTATGAAAACAAACATTTTTTAAATAAAACTATCTGCGAATGTTTGGTACTTTCGAATTTTAATTATTGTGATGTAATCTACGGTCCCTGGTTGGATTTCTTTGATAAAAATAAAATACAAAGAGTTCAATATTCTTGTCTTCGCCTTATATTTGACATTAGAAAGTACGATCACATATCATATAAACTACAAGAAGTGAAGTGGCTTAACATGCAAAATCGGAGAATACTACATGCAGCTGTACTCTTTCATAAACTTGTTATTACAAAAACACCTCCCTATCTCTACAATAAAATTTGCTTTAGATCTGACATAATATTAACATTAGAAGAAAGGATTTTCTTACTCCCCCTCTTCACAAATCTGCGTTTTTTGAAAGGTTCTTCTCTCACAATATCGCGAGAATTTATAATTATGTACCGTCGGAAATTAAAAACAAATCAGTTCAGAGTTTCACAGATTGGAACTTTAGTTACTTATACAGTGTGTCCCAGGATTGATGTTACAAGATGTGAGATGGTCTCAAAACTTTTGAATTTTATTTTAAGGTTCTGGGATTCGGTCCTGATTGATTTGAAAAGAATTTTAAGAATATTTTCAGTTTTTTAAAAACTAGTAGGCCTTGACACGAAAGCGAAAACTATTTTATTTTCAGATGAACTACCCTTTCTGTTTATGATACGGCAAAATTTTATTAAGAAAAAATGTTCAGAATGAGAAATTATTACCCTATACAAAATTTCAGAAAGATCTGTCGACTTATAAAAACCGTTATTTTTTAGATAATTGTATGTTATTTTCAGGTAAACTACCCTTTTTGTTCATGATACGGTAAAATTTTATTTGTAAAAGTTATTTAGAATAAGAAATTATGACGCTATACGAAATTTCAGAAAGATCTGTCGACTTAGATTAAAACGTTATTTTTTAGATTAAACAAAATTGCAGATATTAAAAATGACGGTTAAATCTGAGTCGATATATCTTTCTGAAATTTTGTATAGGGCCATAATTTCTTATTATAAACAACTTTTTTTTATACAATTTTGCCGTATCATGAACAAAAAGGGTAGTTTACCTAAAAATAAAATAAAATAATTTAAAAAATAACGGTTTTTCCTAATTCGACAGATCTTTCTGAAATTTTGTATATGGCCATAATTTATCATTATGAACAACTCTTCTTAATAGAATTTTGCCGTATCATAAACAAAAAGGGTAGTTTACCTGAAAATAAAATAGTTTTCGCTTCCCTGTCAAGGCCTACTTGTTTTTCAAAAAATACAAATATTCTTAAAATTCTTTTTAAATTAAGCAGGACCGATTCGCAGAACCTTAAAATAAAATTCAAAATTTTTAGTACATCTCACCTCTTGTAACATCAATCCTGGGATACACTGTACAATAAATAGATCTCATTGCTTTAAAAACTATACTTATATCATGTAATCAATAATTTCTTTTCATTTATATAATGTTAGGGTAACGCACATGCACTGCTTCATACTTTGGGTTTTGTACACCATGACCATGATAGTTAAGTTGAAAAGCAGAACTGTGTGCTGAACTTCGCCATATTGGCACTGTAATGTTGTTTTTATATTAAGTGTGTTTTAAGTTGTTTTTGCCAATAAAGACATTATTATTATTATTATGTATTCATGCAAGTTGTAGCACCTTGCTGTACAATAAACTCAATAAACATGTTTTGACTAGACAACAGTACACTATTGTTACCATGACCGGTGAATTAACCGCACCCTTATTGAAAATGTTTGAGAATGCCTAAAGAGGGAACTGGCAAAAGACAACATTACCATGAAGGTTCAACTAGCAAGAATCATATATCACCAGAATGAAAATTTTAAAAATATTGCACTAAATTGCATTAAAAGCATGCCCTGAAGAATCAAAACATTACTGAAAACTAAAATATTGGTATTTTTAGAATAATGTGACACTATTTGTAAATTAAAATAGTTTAAAAATAAAGATTTTTCAAAAACTACTTTATTTTCTTTTATTTCCAGCAATCTATCTGTATAATGACATTCCTGGATAACACAGAAAATTAAGTACTACTGAATCTAATAGTGGCCAGGCACTAGTTATGAAGATTGAAAAACGAAAAGTAAATTCCTTAAAATTCAGGTACCTAAAAACTAAAATTCATTATGCTAAGAAAATTTAATTTCTCAGTAACACATAATATAACTTAGGGAGTAGCGCATAGACAAAATAATACGCTTCCAGTAAAACGTACAAATAAAATAAATAATACACTACTTGTACAATCACATTTTACTGCTCGCCATTTGTGGACGTTTTGATGACAAGTCCTCTTTCGTCGTTTTTCTTTAGTTACATCAAAGCAGTTAGGTGCAAATGTTGGCTGCATACAACTGAATGATGCATCAGCCAATTAACATCTATTATCATAAAAATTAAATAGTTATTTTCCTAACAAGCATCGAAAGTAGCAAATATCATGCTAGTGTTGATTAGGCAAACGAGGGCGTAACGTGGCGAAGCCCGAGTGGATCTAAAACGCGAGTACAGATATTTGCACTTATTACATTTGCTACACACGGGAAATTTATTCGCACGTAAAAACAAAAATTATAAATACTTTACAGCAGGGTGGTACAGGAATCGTCTAGGCGTGTAGCAAACGTTTGCCAAGCTAGGTCCTGAGCAGGATGGGGTGGGTTGTCCGGAAGCGCCACTGGTTTGAGACGGTCCAAACCAGAAAACCTACAGATGGCCGTGTAAATTCCTAAACCACTAGCTGTTTCACAAAAAAAAAAAATAATAAAAGTCAGCAAAACACCAAGACTCGGAATAACCTAGTTATTTATTTCAGTTTGTACACCTTCGAAATTCTGTGTCATACTTGGAAAAAGGCAACACAATTCTGTGATAATAGTATGTAAATGGAATAGTTTGTAAAAGTAATTTTAGTGGTATGTAATGTACAAGATTTTATATTAATAAAGTCTAAAATGTGACTACGATAATCGCAATTCGTTCGAGTACCCGTGTATCAACTACGATAGTGACTTAAATATAATTAAAAAACAGCGATACCGGAATGCGGGAGAATAGTAAGTTCTATATCGCTTGATTAATTAGGTAAATACTCTATCTAGTCGCGAACCTCTTCGAATTGGTACCATTTCGCCTAGGGGAGTGCTAATACACATAACATGGTGTATTTACGGTGCTCATATTATGTTTTAAATTGATGCTCCCGGAGACCCTCGCCAATAATGGTTTAAATTTTGAACATTGACAAGTATCTGACGCTCGAATGCGACCAAAGCAGTACTACCAAACTTAAAGATATTAAATGCATAAAATGACATTATCCTATTACACCAAAGTAATTGCACGTGATGTACAACGAAGCTATACAATATTTCGCATGTAAAACGACATGAATTTCGCTAGCATATACCTAGGTAAGTACAATACATAAAGTAAAGATCATAGTGCCATAACGAACGATATTTTTAGTTCAATAAACACCAAAAGGTAGATAACACTAGGTGTTGTAGATACCTGGATCGTGCACAGAAGGATCGCTACATCAACAGCTATGGGGGATAGCTATTAAGATGTCCACCAGCTTGAGTAACCTCCAAAGAGTCAGGGCTTCATCTAACTTTGCAGGTGAGAAACGCAGTCGAGTGCAGTCACCATGGGGAGAAGCCTTGCATGCGAACTATCACATGTGCTGAGGGGCTCGGATTGGAACGGAATTGTTGCTCCAGGTGCCTTAGTCAAGCAACACCAATGCCACAGGCATAATGGATCCCGAAAAATCGGAGAACGATACAGCAAACTAGGACGAGGAGGCCTAAATACGAGACGTTATCGAAAAATGTTCTACGGCAACCATAAATTAACATACCAGAGTTGTAATGCGGCCTCGAGTAAGTAAATTGCAGAAATATATATTTATCCCAATACAATCGGATTCATTTTAGCAATATAACACCCATTTCCTATTTCTGGATGGCAGATTCCTCAAAGAACTATGGAAACTATATAATCCACTTAAGTGAAAATTCCCAAAGATCACATGCAGCACCAAAAAGGAAGACTTAAAAATGGTCGCCGGAAATCGTACTATCAAAACAATTTTCAAAATTGTTACTCAAAATTCCCTAAACAAGGATTTTTTAAAAGTCCCAAAAATTGCAAAAATGAGTATGCAACCAAAGCTACACCTAACGTATGCAAGTGAATCTAACTATATGAATGCATTTAAGATAAGAAATTATCCAAACAATCCTTAACTGTATCTAAATGTAAAATTACACGTAACAGACTCTCCCCTCACTTAAAAATAGGTAAATTCCCTGAATTTAACGACGTAGAACCTATGCCTGCACCATAATGAAGCTTCGAAATTTTACAGGTACACGAAAAGAACTATTGCGGATACCCAGCACATTCAAGCCAATGTCAACGAATCAAGCAGCCCAACCAACCATCCAAGACTTTACAACAAAAGGGGGAAAGAACGAGATGATAGAGTTCCCCAACAACGAGTCCTCCCTTCAAGCAGCCCAACCATCCACCCAAAGGTTCAACAAAAAACCCTTGGTCCCTAAAGCCTAACCTAACATTCAAAATCCTAATGCCAAACTCGAATGCAAAGTCCAATGCTAAGTTTGTCTTCGTTACGACAATCCAACAGAATCTAGTTTTCTTCATCTGGCGGGTGTTGCTTTATGTCTTTGACATGCCATGTGCCGCGAAATGTCCCATCTTCATCTTGAAGCTCGTACGTAACAGGTGATAATTTCCTTCGTACAATCAAAGGCCCAATAAATTTTGGAGCGAGCTTTGCGGTGAAGTGTTTGGTGGCGTCGGACAACACAAAATTGCGTCGGTAAACTCTGTCGCCCACATTATATGTCACTTCTCTGCGTCGTAGGTCATATCGTTGTTTAGATCTGGCATGAGCATTCAAAAGTCTCTTATGTATATCTTGATGTAGCTTGTCTAACTCTTTAAGTTTATCAGATGTCTCATTTATCTGTTTCAGCCTTTACACCGAATTTAAAATAATCACCCCTAGGAACATGTTCACGTGCAAAGTTGGCAAAGAATGGAGTCACTTTAGTGACTTCATGAACCGAGCTCCTGATAGCGCAGCCCACTTTAGGCAAAAGTTGTTCCCATTTCTTGTGGTTATCTGCAACATATGAAGCCAACATAGTTTTGATGACACGATTAACTCTTTCTACGAAGTTAGCTTGAGGATGATACGCAGGAGTGTAAATAATTTTCACATGGTAGCTGTCACATAACTGCATAAATTCTCGTGAACGGAACTGCACACCATTATCGCATACTAAGTACTGAGGACATCCAAAGAATAGAAAAACATTTTCCTCAACTAATCTGGTTACAGCGGCAGCTGTAGCTTGACGGAGTGGAAACAGTAGCACAAACTTGGTAAGTTGGTCTGAAATAACCAAAATGTAACTGTAGCCTCTGGATGATCTAGGTAAGGGACCACAGATATCTACTGCAATCATCTGCCAAGGTTTTGTGACATTCGGGCGCTGTCCCATAAGACCAGCTGGACAATTCTGTTCAGGTTCCATGGCAGCGCAGATCTTACACCTTCGAATGTAGTTGGCTACATCGGATCGCATTTTCGGCCAATAGAAGCGATTCTTCAGGCGTTCGTAGGTTTTGAAGATGCCTGCATGGCATGCTGTTAATGCGTCATGATGTTCGTGGATGAGTTCTTGACGTTTTTCTTTTGGTACCACTTCTTTCCATGTTTCGTTATTGTCTCCCAATCGCGGGTAGGTACACTTGAGATATTTATAGATTTTATCATTCTCAATTCGCCACTGTGGAAATTGTAAAGGATTTGATATAATTTTTGTTTTTAGATTTAGATACCAATGATCTCGAATGGGTGCTGGTTCTTCGATGGTTAACACCACATAATCCGATCTGGAAACAGGCTTTGACGGCAAAGATTGCTTGAAATTATTGACCGGCTTCTTCCTTGTTTTAGAGCACAGGGTCCGGTCGCCTACCGTGCTCCTCGCTCGTTTCCCGAGCATCTCTTACAAGTGCGGCTGGTTACTCCTACTTGCCCGCATCCATAACAGTACATCCGTTTAGGATCAGTACACTGCATGGCTCGATGTCCTGACTTGGAACAATTCCAACAAGTAAGTGATGCAATAGCAGTTGGGGCTTCTGTAATTTTATTACTAGTCTTCTCTCTGGCTAGGTGGTTCTGGGAAGTGTTTGTTGGAAGCTCCATTTCGCTGAAGTCAATCAGAGGCTTTTCTTCGACTGCACAAATCGGTGGCTTTCCAGCACGCTTGCAGTAAGCTAACTCTGGTTCAAGTAAGTATGAGTTAGGCGTAGGAGGTGCTTTAAAATTAGTCGAAGCTATTTTGGCATCTTCTAAAGCCATACAAGTTTGAGTAAGTTCAGTGATAGTATAAACCGGGTGTAATGCTAATTGCATAGCATAATACGGCTGTAAGTTCTTCTTAATTATTGCCAATCTTGTAGTTTCAGATGGAAGTTGAGGTAGCCTGCTGAATAAGTTGTCCATGGTTGCTATATAAACGACCACTTTTTCGGATGGGTGTTGTGTGCGGCTTCGAATTTCGTCCCAAAGGCGGATCTCGTAATCGTGAGGGAGAAAGTTTGCTTTCAACTTGCTAATCAAGTCGTCCCAATCGATGATAGTACGCTTCACTGCTCGGTACCATATCAGTGCGTCTCCAGTGAAAATTTCTACTGCTGACTGAAGCAATTGAGCTTTTGAAATTCCACGTGCTTTTCTTAGCTCTTCTACACGCACTAAGAAGCTTGTTAAACTGGACGATTCACCATCATAATGAATGTTCCACTTGCTGATTGGAATAAAGTTGCTGTACACAGGTCGAGAACACTCTGAATGTCTCCGACTTTCAGTGGTAGGTATATGTAAATTTCCAGCTTGTCTATCTAAGCTTGTTGTAGGTCTCACAATCTCGCTCAGTTCCATGGACTTCAGTTTTTGCTGTAAGTTGCTGTCGTGATGGGAAACTTCAGCGTTACGCTCTGGCGTTGACTCATGGAAGCTCACTTGACGTTTCGATGGTTCAAATTGTGTTGGGAATATCGACATCTCATGATCAATGAGTTGCCCGATGGCAGTTGCATTTTCTTCTGCACCTGTAGTTGCCAAGGATGTGGTAACTGGAAGTAGTAAATTAGGCTCATCTAGAATAGATTGTTGTTGAGACTGAACTGTTGCTTGCTCATGTATAGTTTGTTCGTGGTAACCTGAATAAGCTTGATCGATAGCTATAGATAACTGACCTATTTTGGTAAACAGTGTTTGCTGATGCTGTTGTTGCATGTTGTTTTCGACATTAAGTCGACGTAAGCGGCCTAAAACATGGTACATTCTTGCCCTAATGCGTTGTACTTCATTATCTTTGTTATTGACATCAAAATGTTCTAATGCCTCTTGCAGTTCGTGAAGTTTTGTAGCACAAATCTTCAGTTCTTCATCAGGCTCGAAATAAATTTCTGTTGTCACGTCTAGCGTTCCTAACTGCTGTCTATGCATAGCGTCTCGCAAAATTGATCTCTTCTCGGTTAAGCAGCGTTTTCCACCACATTCGCTAGTCGCTGACGACCACGACCGAGTAGCCGCGACTAATTCGTTGAGACATCTACAACGCATTTAAAGCAGCGTTTTCCTCCACATACGCCAGTCGCCGACGACTTCGACCGAGTAGCCGCGACCAATTCGTTACGACATCTACAATGCATTTAAACCGGTCTGTTTTCCTAGCTGCTACTAATTCGTTGCTACCAAAATTCGTTCGTCGGTCGCTAGTAGCCAGTCGCTTTACATGTTTTTGAGCAGACAAGCGACTTATTCGTCGACGAATTTGAATATTTTTGCATCGCGTTTGTGAAGTATTGTTTTTAAATAATACATTTTAACTTGGTGAAGTCAGAAAAATATAACTATAAAACTAGCAAAATTAAAATTATTGTTTTTCTATTAATATTCATTTTATAAACTGCAGCTAGTCGCGAGCGAAGAGCAGTAAACCGCTGCGGGAGGAAAACAGGCAGACATCCTGACGAATTAATCATGGCTACTCTATCGCAGTCGTCAGTGACTGGCGAATGTGGAGGAAAACCCTGCTTAAAGCAGCGTTTTCCTCCACATTCGCCAGTCGCTGACGACTGCGACTGGGTAGCCACGACCTATTCGTTGAGACATCTACAATGCATTTAAGCCGGTCTGTTTTCCTAGCTGCTACTAATTCGTTGCTACCAAAATCCGTTCGACGGTCGCCAGACGCCAGTCGCTTGACATGTTTTTGAGCAGACAAGCGACTTATTCGTCGACGAATTTGAATGTTTTTGCATCGTGTTTGTGAAGTATTGTTTTTAAATAATACATTTTAACTTGGTGAAGTCAGAAAAATATAACTATAAAACTAGCAACATTAAATTTATTGTTTTTCTATTAATATTTATTTTATAAACTGCAGCTAGTCGCGAGCGAAGAACAGTAAACCGCTGCGGGAGGAAAACAGGCAGACATCCTGACGAATTGGTCGCGGCTACCCAGTCGCAGTCGTCAGCAACTGACGAATGTGGAGGAAAACGCTGCTTAAGCAGCGTTTTCCTCCACATTCCCAAGTCGCTGACGACCACGACCGAGTAGCCGCGACCAATTCGTTGAGCCATCTACAATGCATTTAAGCGGGTCTGTTTTCCTAGCTGCTACTAATTCGTTGCTACCAAAATCCGTTCGCCGGTAGCCAGACGCCAGTCGCTTGACATGTTTTTGAGCAGACAAGCGACTTATTCGTCGACGAATTTGAATATTTTTGCATCGCGTTTGTGAAGTATTGTTTTTAAATAACACATTTTAACTTGGTGAAGTCAGAAAAATATAACTATAAAACTAGCAAAATTAAAATTATTGTTTTTCTATTAATATTCATTTTATAAACTGCAGCTAGTCGCGAGCGAAGAGCAGTAAACCGCTGCGGGAGGAAAACAGGCAGACATCCTGACGAATTAATCGTGGCTACTCTATCGCAGTCGTCAGTGACTGGCGAATGTGGAGGAAAACCCTGCTTAAAGCAGCGTTTTCCTCCACATTCGCCAGTCGCTGACGACTGCGACTGGGTAGCCACGACCTATTCGTTGAGACATCTACAATGCATTTAAGCCGGTCTGTTTTCCTAGCTGCTACTAATTCGTTGCTACCAAAATCCGTTCGACGGTAGCCAGACGCCAGTCGCTTGACATGTTTTTGAGCAGACAAGCGACTTATTCGTCGACGAATTTGAATGTTTTTGCATCGTGTTTGTGAAGTATTGTTTTTAAATAATACATTTTAACTTGGTGAAGTCAGAAAAATATAACTATAAAACTAGCAACATTAAATTTATTGTTTTTCTATTAATATTTATTTTATAAACTGCAGCTAGTCGCGAGCGAAGAACAGTAAACCGCTGCGGGAGGAAAACAGGCAGACATCCTGACGAATTGGTCGCGGCTACCCAGTCGCAGTCGTCAGCAACTGACGCTGCTTAAGCAGCGTTTTCCTCCACATTCCCAAGTCGCTGACGACCACGACCGAGTAGCCGCGACCAATTCGTTGAGCCATCTAAAATGCATTTAAGCGGGTCTGTTTTCCTAGCTGCTACTAACTCGTTGCTACCAAAATCCGTTCGCCGGTAGCCAGACGCCAGTCGCTTGACATGTTTTTGAGCAGACAAGCGACTTATTCGTCGACGAATTTGAATATTTTTGCATCGCGTTTGTGAAGTATTGTTTTTAAATAACACATTTTAACTTGGTGAAGTCAGAAAAATATAACTATAAAACTAGCAAAATTAAAATTATTGTTTTTCTATTAATATTCATTTTATAAACTGCAGCTAGTCGCGAGCGAAGAGCAGTAAACCGCTGCGGGAGGAAAACAGGCAGACATCCTGACGAATTAATCGTGGCTACTCTATCGCAGTCGTCAGTGACTGGGTAGCCACGACCTATTCGTTGAGACATCTACAATGCATTTAAGCCGGTCTGTTTTCCTAGCTGCTACTAATTCGTTGCTACCAAAATCCGTTCGTCGGTCGCCAGACGCCAGTCGCTTGACATGCTTTTGAGCAGACAAGCGACTTCTTCGTCGACGAATTTGAATGTTTTTGCATCGTGTTTGTGAAGTATTGTTTTTAAATAATACATTTTAACTTGGTGAAGTCAGAAAACTATAACTATAAAACTAGCAACATTAAATTTATTGTTTTTCTATTAATATTTATTTTATAAACTGCAGCTAGTCGCGAGCGAAGAACAGTAAACCGCTGCGGGAGGAAAACAGGCAGACATCCTGACGAATTGGTCGCGGCTACCCAGTCGCAGTCGTCAGCAACTGACGAATGTGGAGGCAGGAGCAGCGTTTTCCTCCATATTCGCCAGTCGCTGACGACCACGACCGAGTAGCCGCGACCAATTCGTTGAGCCATCTACAATGCATTTAAGCGGGTCTGTTTTCCTAGCTGCTACTAATTCGTTGCTACCAAAATCCGTTCGCCGGTAGCCAGACGCCAATCGCTTGACATGTTTTTGAGCAGACAAGCGACTTATTCGTCGACGAATTTGAATATTTTTGCATCGCGTTTGTGAAGTATTGTTTTTAAATAATACATTTTAACTTGGCGAAGTCAGAAAAATACAACTATAAAACTAGCAAAATTAAAATTATTGTTTTTCTATTAATATTCATTTTATAAACTGCAGCTAGTCGCGAGCGAAGAGCAGTAAACCGCTGCGGGAGGAAAACAGGCAGACATCCTGACGAATTAATCGTGGCTACGCGGTCGCAGTCGTCAGTGACTGGCGAATGTGGAGGAAAACCCTGCTTTACGTTCGAACCCACTGGACATCCACGAATTAGCAATTCATACGTTAACTCGTCCGCCAATAATCTTCCAACATCCATTGTAATTGTCGTAACTAAACAATCCTATACCTATACTAAAAATACTAAACCTTACTAATAAGAGCACAAAAGAAAAACAAAAATAACCCTTCAGTACTAATAATACTAATACCTACTAATATGCCCAAAAATTGTACCTTATCTAAACACACATTCCTAAATTCTAACAAAATTCCTCAAAATATGCAACAAAATGGCTATAATCCGATAATTACCGATACGACAAGGAACCAATCGATACTAATCAAATACTCTATACTGCACTAAATGCCAAACTACTTAACCAAAGGCTCCACGTCAGAGGCGCCAAATTTATTACATTTGCTACACACGGGAATTTTATTCGCACGTAAAAACAAAAATTATAAATACTTTACAGCAGGGTGGTACAGGAATCGTCTAGGCGTGTAGCAAACGTTTGCCAAGCTAGGTCCTGAGCAGGATGGGGTGGGTTGTCCGGAAGCGCCACTGGTTTGAGACGGTCCAAACCAGAAAACCTACAGATGGCCGTGTAAATTCCTAAACCACTAGCTGTTTCACAAAAAAAAAAATAATAAAAGTCAGCAAAACACCAAGACTCGGAATAACCTAGTTATTTATTTCAGTTTGTACACCTTCGAAATTCTGTGTCATACTTGGAAAAAGGCAACACAATTCTGTGATAATAGTATGTAAATGGAATAGTTTGTAAAAGTAATTTTAGTGGTATGTAATGTACAAGATTTTATATTAATAAAGTCTAAAATGTGACTACGATAATCGCAATTCGTTCGAGTACCCGTGTATCAACTACGATAGTGACTTAAATATAATTAAAAAACAGCGATACCGGAATGCGGGAGAATAGTAAGTTCTATATCGCTTGATTAATTAGGTAAATACTCTATCTAGTCGCGAACCTCTTCGAATTGGTACCATTTCGCCTAGGGGAGTGCTAATACACATAACATGGTGTATTTACGGTGCTCATATTATGTTTTAAATTGATGCTCCCGGAGACCCTCGCCAATAATGGTTTAAATTTTGAACATTGACAAGTATCTGACGCTCGAATGCGACCAAAGCAGTACTACCAAACTTAAAGATATTAAATGCATAAAATGACATTATCCTATTACACCAAAGTAATTGCACGTGATGTACAACGAAGCTATACAATATTTCGCATGTAAAACGACATGAATTTCGCTAGCATATACCTAGGTAAGTACAATACATAAAGTAAAGATCATAGTGCCATAACGAACGATATTTTTAGTTCAATAAACACCAAAAGGTAGATAACACTAGGTGTTGTAGATACCTGGATCGTGCACAGAAGGATCGCTACATCAACAGCTATGGGGGATAGCTATTAAGATGTCCACCAGCTTGAGTAACCTCCAAAGAGTCAGGGCTTCATCTAACTTTGCAGGTGAGAAACGCAGTCGAGTGCAGTCACCATGGGGAGAAGCCTTGCATGCGAACTATCACATGTGCTGAGGGGCTCGGATTGGAACGGAATTGTTGCTCCAGGTGCCTTAGTCAAGCAACACCAATGCCACAGGCATAATGGATCCCGAAAAATCGGAGAACGATACAGCAAACTAGGACGAGGAGGCCTAAATACGAGACGTTATCGAAAAATGTTCTACGGCAACCATAAATTAACATACCAGAGTTGTAATGCGGCCTCGAGTAAGTAAATTGCAGAAATATATATTTATCCCAATACAATCGGATTCATTTTAGCAATATAACACCCATTTCCTATTTCTGGATGGCAGATTCCTCAAAGAACTATGGAAACTATATAATCCACTTAAGTGAAAATTCCCAAAGATCACATGCAGCACCAAAAAGGAAAACTTAAAAATGGTCGCCGGAAATCGTACTATCAAAACAATTTTCAAAATTGTTACTCAAAATTCCCTAAACAAGGATTTTTCAAAAGTCCCAAAAATTGCAAAAATGAGTATGCAACCAAAGCTACACCTAACGTATGCAAGTGAATCTAACTATATGAATGCATTTAAGATAAGAAATTATCCAAACAATCCTTAACTGTATCTAAATGTAAAATTACACGTAACACACTTTCGAGCGAGTTCTGTACATTATGTTTTAGATGACCACACAAAGTAAATTCTATTTTTAAGAATTGTTCTTATTTCGTTTACAAAATTGATTGTTATATTGTTATTGGTACAATTATAAAAAAAGAGAGCTTCTTGGGAAGCATAGTAACGAATAAAGCAAAAGCGTCTGGATTATTTGACTAACTTTGTGCAGTTACGATATGACTAGTACGATATAATATAAAGTCATTTTTTTCTATAATAATTTTCAAGGTCAACTTTCTAGGGGATAAGTTGCATTCCTGCAGGGTCCCTAGTTTTAATAATGTTGGTACATAGATTTTTAGTTCTTTTTTTTACTAAAAAAATTATTCGTCATTTTGACAGATATGTCATAATAGTGGGTAAAACGAACAGCATAGTAACAGTAAAATATTGGAAATTTAATAATTATTAAACTTACAATATTTGAAAACAAACATAATGAACGTTTGATTCCATGTAAAAACCTATCTTAAATAATTTAATTCTACCCATATTTGCAAGAAAACTATGGAAAAATACATTTTCTAACCTATATGAACTACAGTTAGTCACACACTTTTTCTTTTGAGACATTTTTAATGATTATTTGAAATTGTCGGTAATGATGTTTATTAAAATTGGACAAATGGTAATTTAAATTAGGCGCCAATATTGAAATAGTTACTACAACGCTCAACAGATGGCGCAGCGATACGCGCAGCTCTAGAGTCCCTGTATATAGTTATTATTACTATATACAGGGACTCTACGCAGCTCTACAGTGACTATATACAGAGACAGTGAGGAACGGTTAAAGTTAGGACGGCGTACCAACGTTGCCAGTTCGTGCACTGATGGATAAAGCGGGAAACTTAAACTTTCAAACTAATTTGTTTCAAATTACAATGATATGTATATTAACTCAAAAATTTACCGTAACAGCAACTGTTATGATTACGCATAAATTCTTCAAACTTTACTAAATTATCTTTACCTTAATTTTCTTTTAGAGAAGCCAAATGACTTATATTCTTTTGTTAAATTAATAAAAATCGGATTAGTTATACATTTTATATTTTTATTAACAAAAATTTAGATATAATATCATTATTAATTTAAATAATTATTACTGTAAATATTAAAAGATAATAAAAAATATTTTTTTCCTAATTATTCACTCATATCATTTCCAGGATCCTTAGATATAACTTCTGAATGCGTGCTATGTAAATTTGCTGTAATTAGCCGAGTTTCTTCAATATTGCGTTTCCGGGTACAGTTTCTGTTTCTATTTTGTTTACATGTTGAATGAAAAGAGGCCTGTTTTCGAATTTTACTATTAGCTGTCTCTCCAACATACTCGGTTTTCAAATCAAATATTTTTATTTCCATTTCACTAATGGATTACGCACTTTTTAAAAAATTTTGTACTATATTTATTGCCATTGACAGCACACATGGGCTTACTGCCTATGATTTTGAACTCACTACCATTTTAAGCGTAGATGAATTTAATAAAGGGATGTCCTTAGCATTTATGTTTTCTATCAGGAAAAATTCTTATATCAAGTTTTCTTTCAGAAAATAAGAGATAACGTGAGCATTATAAAAACTGACACTTTTATGTCAGATATAACAAATGTATTTTATAACCCATGGGAAAATATAATGGGTCCACCCGTCCACCACGTAAACAGCTTTATTGTTCCTGGCACATAGATCGTGCGTGGCAGTCAAATTTGTCAAAAATTAATAATGCTGAGAAAAGGGAATGGGTTTATAAAACTTTAAAATATTTACAGACACATTTGGCTCTGCAGAAATTTCAAGTTTTTGGATATTCTGAAAAATGAATCAACATTAAAGTTCCGTCAATATTTCATTAATTATTATGCAACTTGTTTTGAAAAATGGGCCTATTGTTTTCGAATTGGAGCAATTGCCAATACAAAAATGCATCTCGAAAGTATGCATAAAACACTAAAATATTATTACTTACAAGGTAAAAAATCAAGCGTTTAGACAAGACACTTCATGTTTTGATGGAGTTTTTCAAAATTAAACACTTGAAAGAATTATAAAACTAACAAAAGGGGATACTTCAGAACTAGTGAAAAATATCCATGCAAGACATCGTGTAGCAATATCCACCAAGTTTACTGTGAACGTAATAGAAGACAACGAAGTTTATACCATTAAATGTTATTGTAGTGAAAACACATATTTAATTACAAAAAATCTTTGCGACGGTAATGTGTGCTGCCCAATAAAATACTCTATTTGCTTCATATGTTTGCATACCTTTAGCTGCACTTATGTGGATTTTAATATAAGAACTTTAATCTGTAAACATATACATTATATTGCATCTAATTACCCAAACTCAGCTCCTGGTAGCAAAAATATAATAGCAGGAAATAGTAGTAATGAAATTAACAGAACAATAAGAAAATTCGAAAACAGGCCTTTTTTCATTCAAGCCGTAAAAAAAATAAGAACATAAACTTGTAGGAAACCCAATATTGAAGAAACTCGGCTAATTACAGAAACTTTATATGGCACGCATTAAGAAATTGTATCAAAGGATCCTGGAAATGATCATTTATATAAGTGAATAATTATGAAAAAAAAATTTTATATTATCTTTTAATATTTACATTAATAATTATTTAAATTAATAATTATATTATATTTAAATTTTTGTTAATAAAAAATATAAAATGTATAACTAACCTGATTTTTATTAATGTAACAAATGAAAATTAAAGTAAATATAATTTAGTAAATTTTGGAGAATTTATGCGTAATCATAACAGTTGCTGTTACGGTAAATTTTTGAGTTAATATACGTATCAATGCAATTTGAAACATATTAGTTTGAAAGTTTAAGTTTCCCGCTTTATCCATCAGTGCACGAACTGGCAACGTTGGTACGCCGTCCTAACTTTAGCCGTTCCTGAGACAGTGTGGCCATACGTGCGGGGCGGCCATTTTTGTACTAAAGTTCTATAAAAGTAATACAAGCGTATTGTTAATTCGCCACAAACTAATCAAAATGTATCCGATTTCTTAAGAAAAATAGCAGAAATACCTGTAGGTACTAATTTATATTTCTTGCTTGTATAAGTAAAAATATCTGTTCTTGCTTAAATAAACAACCAAAATTACCTATTAAAAAACAAGTGCAATATAATACGTTATTTTATTACCTAATATAACTCACAAAATTACAGACAAAATGTACATAAAACAGAATTAATGCTGAAATAACGCTTTGCTTCCGTATCTGTTATTTGCAGAAAGACGACGTTTACCACTTATTTTTAAGCGAAATATTATAAATCTTTTAATAATATTAATCTTTAATGCATGACAAGTAGCAATGTGTGAAAATAGGTCAGGTTCTTCCATTTTTGAGATGTAAAATTCTTTTATATTAATGTTTTGACCTTCAATAACTTTAAAATATTTTCTAAATATGCTCTCCAATTCTATAAAATTCAGAAATGTCAATTCATTGCAAAAATATAAACAGTTTTTATTATAAATTTTTAGACGCGTTAGCTTAGAAAATTTGAAATTAAAAGGTGTTTTTGAACCAGCGGAATTAATACAATATTTACAAGTTTTTGAAGTATTAATAATGCTTTTTATTATATAGCCACACACGTTATAAAAAGAGTTTAGTTCACCAAAATTTAGGTTCATAACGGGGTCTGGTAATTCTTCTGGTATGACTGGTACATTACTAATCGTTTTTGACGGTTTTGACAAAACATCAAGGAATCCTGATAGAAATTCTCTTTCGTCCTCTTCATAGCTTACTCTTGATACATCTCTTAAGTATTGTGATACAGTTATTAGTTTTAAATTGTTTTTAACTTGTAAAGCATTCGGAATTATTTGTAAAGATTTTCCAGGCAATCTTGGGTGAAACGAGAAGTTAGTAAAAATCGAAATCCTTTTTCTTCAAGATATATTTTTTGAATATCAAGAATGGATTTTGTTGTAATTAGTGCCCCAGATTGAGAAGGCTTCCATGCAATTTTGGGACCAACTTTTAAATCTTGGATAATATACTCTATTCACTATAGTCCCGGATTGTCAATGTCAAAATCCAATTAAAAACAATCCTTTATATCATGATTAATACTTTTAAGTCAAGCTATGGGTAACTAGAAACAATTAGGGTCGGTTGCAGAAAGCAATGTTAAGTCTGGTGTTAGCTAACGCGACGTCAAAGTGAACAAAAACGAATCAAATCTCAAATGCTTATGGTAACTAATACATTAGTAAACAAAATGTGATGCGATTTTGTTCACTTTGACGCGACGTTAGCTAACACCAGACTTAACATTGCTTTCTGCAACCGGCCCTTTAATAAATTGAGTTATTAATATCAAAACTATAAATTATAGGTTATATTTAGCACTGACTTAAGCAAAAATAATTAAAAGTTGCCAGGTAACAAAAACCAAATTTTCAAAATTACGTCTTTTGCGTTGTCCAACCTAGTAGTAACAAAAAAAACCAATCGAAATTCAACAGTGCTACCATAAAACGTCATTTTTGACAATCCGGGACCATAGTGAATGGAGTATAGCAATGAAACTTTCTAAAAATTTCATTGTTTCTTCATAGATTTCTGGACGAAATTTACTTAAAGCCATTGTAGGATGGCGCGATGTCATAATTTGAAACCACCGATCAATTATATCAATAAACCAGGCTGTAGTAAGATATTCTGGTTTCCCTAATTCTTCGACTAACAGCTTTAAAGCACTGCTGACGTCATAGTTTATTACGTTTGTTGATTTTTTAACTTTCATTTTCTCAAAATGATTAGGCAATAGATCTTCCTCACTTAACTTTGGAGCTAGTTGAAATTGTAAATTTTGTTGATATTTTACAATATCAACAATATGATTTGCAGATATAGTGCTGGTAGGAAGTTTATATTTATTCTGTATCTCCGAAGATATTGAGATTGTTTTGTTAGTTATAAACATGTTTTTGATATTTTTGAATAAGTGCGGAACATCGTCAATTAGAAATAGTTTCCTATTTTTGTCCAAGGGATGGATTATAAAGTTTTTAATTTCGCAATGACGACCACCTTTAATATTCCATGACCTCCCCAAAGCTTGATTCGAAGCACCCATGTCGGAAGTGACGCTTACTACTTTTAATCCCAGAGCTTCAGTTTTTGTTATAATATTAAGAATAATATCTTTAAATACAGATCCATTAACAGAATTTCCAGTAAAGTAATAAGCAATGGTTTGCTTCCACCGGGTGCTAATTCCGCCCAACATGAAAACTAAAACATGTGTTGCATCTCCTTCGTGTTCCGGTAATGTAATTTTTCCAAAATATTTTTTGAGAGAAGTGTCAAAAGTCAACGATGAGCTTATAGCCATTTCATCCATTACTAAAACTACTTCCTTTTCATTTTCGTGTTTGAAAAGGCTTACTTTTATTTTAAGGAATTCGAACACTTCTTCCAAAATCCCACTATCAAACTGTAAAGACTGTAGCCGTCTTCTTAATGTTCTTAAAGCAGGCAAAGGTATTTTTTGCTTTAACAATGCTTCATAGCCATTAGAACCACAACTAAATTTTAATTGTAGAGCTTTTTTTGTTGTTGAATTAGACCACTTCATGTATCTTGTTGATTTTCTTTTTAAAGCGTTAATTTGATCCGGAGAGAAGAAGGAATGCAATAATTTTGTGTTTGCTTCTTCTGTCATTCTGGCTTTTTTAAATATCTTCTTCATACTTCTTAAAGCGTTTTTATAGTTTTTCATTTTAAGAGACACTTTATTGTACTGTTTTCTATATCTTTCTAATTTTTGATTGAGAGTCTTGTCCGTAACGTCGTTGCCCTTTTCTTCTACAACTTCTAGTTCTATACTGTCGCTTTCACTACTTAATTCTTCAACTGGTGAGAATTTTCTTGGGGGTAAAAGGTGTAATAAAGATGCTGATGTTGAAGGAATATCAACCTCAGTTTGTGGGTTTTCAAGATTGACGCATGTAGTAGGCTGACGTTTGGCAGGAAGTTTGCGAGTCTGTTTTGGTTTTGTAAAAGAAAACAAAGTAGGTATAGCATTGCTTTTCAATTTACGCTTCCCATCTTCTCGTGTCTTCTCCCACATTTCTGGGGCAAAATGTACCTGTAAGCAAACATTAAAATGCAATAAAAACTATAATAAACACTGCATATTAACTAGGGGAAGTTCAGCGCTACTTACTTCACAGATACACGAATACTTTGTTGGAATCCACTTATCTCTTTTCATTTTAATAACTCACTCTTTTCGTCGAACAGAATTACTGGGAAAATGTATCATTATGAAGCCTTTGGCATTGGAATTTGTGCAATTTATTGCAGCACACCCCGGCATGTCTGCATAATAGAAATTTATTTTAAGGTTAAATTAATACGCCGCTTATTTTGCGTTTAATATTATAAAAATACTCACCTATATGTTCAGACTTCTATAAAATATGTTAAAAAAAACTTAATTTTCACAATTAACGTTCAAAAAACAAATATACTACACTATTTCACTTAGTTATAACAGAATTAATCACAATTCACATATACGAGCAACCTAATCTTTGCAGAGTTTAACACAAATATGGCCGCTCTGATGACGTATTTTAACTGACCAATAAGAAATGAGACACCCGTATGGCCACACTGTCTCTGTATATAGCCACTGTACGCAGCTCTAGAGTACCTGTATATAGTAAGAGTAGGGCAAACCATGGTGTGGGCAAACGATGACATTTAGGGGTCCATGAAGCGAAGTTAGTAACAATTTCACAGTCGACTACATTAATAGAATGAAGGGATTCATCCGGTGAAGTTAGTTACAACTGTCATAGGTTATAGTTGACTATAAATTATTAGTATTTAGTCGTGGTAAGAAGTTGAAACTAAATGTGCTTTATGCTATGTAATACACTTTTATTTATTAAATAGTAAATACAGTGGTATTAAGCCAACTGTATACTCATTTGCTGTTCACATCTACACCTGAAGAAAATAGATTGAATAATATTTAAATGTAGGACTCCAAATAGTGATTCAATTTTAACATTTTATACTCGCTAGCTTCCATCTACCTGTAATAACTAGTAAAAGTAAGGATTAATAAAATAAAAAGGAAATTAAAATGACATTAGTTTTCCTACCTAACATGAAAACTAAAGCGTACTCCAAATTCCCTCTGATTCTTTCCAAAATGATTTTCACATATTCTTGGTCATTTGGATTTATAATTTTCTCTGTAGATGCTGTTTAACCAAATTTGTTTTGTTGCTGGATTTTTGAGTATGCTTACAGGATGTATACCATTTTCTGAACGGTTATTACACCCCGGCACGCAACAACCGGTAATGATAATGAAATATGTACTTGCTTCGAAAGTGCAAGAAATCTGACAATTTCAATGTCATTAACTCAAAAAATCGAAAGCACACGTGCCAACTAAATTTTTAAATTCTAATGGGATCCAAAAGGGATCCAACCAATGAAATGCTGTTGCCGCGTTTGCTCTACTCTTACTATATACAGTTACTCTACGCAGCTCTACAGTGGTTTTATATACACTAACGTTATATACACTAACGTTAACAGTCTGGCCATATATGGTCACGATTCCCATTGGTGCCGCCATTTTATGTCTTGCGTCATTTTCACAATAAGATTTAAATTTCAAAAATGTCAAAGTCACGGTTATTCAAATAAAATAAGTTGACATTCAATCAACAAAAATCGTTTAAAATGCGAGTACGTAGTTAAAAACTGATCATAATTTTTAGAAACAACTAGAACTATAACTTATTAACGGTAAGCTGACAAGGTTTAAAGAAATTTATCAATTTCAAAAATTTTCTTCAGATATGAGGTATTGCTGTGCAGTCGGATCCAAGAGCAAATCTGAAAAATGTGTGCTAACGGAAACTTTCCTTAGGAATAGGGACAGACGGGACTTATGTACAAAAAAAAATAATAGAAAAAATTCATACGAATGGAAATTCAAGAATTTGTGAAAAGCATTTTGCAGATTGTATGTGTGAAAAAGCACGAGTTGGTGGCAAAAAAGACTTAAGGATAATGCTGTTCTAACATTATTTACTTTTTCATCGTCTGCTTCTGAGCCTACAGCCATTGAAAATACCAATGTCTTTATAAACAACTGGTCAAATTTTAAAATAACGTTAGTCGTCCAAAAAACTGATTTTATCGACGTTTAAATTTTAGGTATGGAGTCTTGTGCATTTAAATGCAAAAATAGGTCTGAACATGGTATTAAGATGAAAAGCTTCCCTAGAAATAAAAAAGCGGGGCTTGTGGTCAAACAGGTTAATCGAGCATATTAGAATAACATAAAAGGTCAGAATAGAATCTAAATGTAAAAGCATTTTATTTAAATAAAATGCATATTGTTGATGTAATAGTATATTATATCACGAGGGACTAAAGTGCACCATTTAATCCCGCGAGTGGAGTTTGTTGCCTCGAGGGCGAAGCCCGAGGGCAACAACCACTCAAGGGATTTAGGTACTTTAGTCCCGAGGTATATACGCTATTTTTTGCACTTTTGGGAACATTATCATCAAACACTTCCAAAATTTGGAATCTGTCAATTTGGAAAGTGACAATTACAATTTATTAAAAACTGAATTGCAGCAAGTCCTGGATAGCCTGAATCAGTTGGCAGTACTGAAGTGTATTGTCAGTATATGTCAAATTCGAGATTTGCAGATTAAGTTTTGCGTCAGTGTGTGTCAAATGACAAACAAAACCTAACCTACTAACCTTGTGTGTACATAAATTTACCATAGTTACGGTAGAATTTTTACTTTAGTCCCTAGGGACTAAATGAGCTACTTTAGTCCCTAGGGATTAAATGAGCTACTTTAGTCCCCGTTTACGGGGACTAAAGTATCAACTTTAGTCCCGGAAGTGCAAAAAACATATTGCAACTTGTAATCAATAAGAAAAGTTTATTATATCCAAAGTTATTGGTGTTCTTTTAAAAATAGCTGAAACGAAAACCAAAAAGCAAAATACACAACGAAGCAAATGCAGCTGTACTTCTGTGGCAATGCACAACGTAGGCTATATAAATTAAGTGGGAAGTTATGAAAAGTAATTTTAAGCGTATTAGACTGTATACTCACTGTTTTATTAGTTTAGGGATCACTTTAAGTTCTGTAAATTTATTATTATTTATGTGAGCACTAACTGTAAATAAAATTTATAATATCTCATTGATTTTACTATTTAGTCATATATTTACTTATACTAAGCATTTATTTAATTAAACTATTTTCCAACACCAACCCCGCCACTGCTTTTGACCCGCCACTGGAAACGGCCATATTCTGTCTTATGTCATAAGTGACATTTCATATGGCCAGACTGTTGTATATAAAGTGACTGTACGCAGCTCAAGGTTGGTAAAACTGAAAGCGTTAAAACTGAATGCGTGTTTAGGAGGTTGCCTCGTTCCCATTTAAACCCATAGTTTGATTATTTTCCCCCGCAAAAAGTAACTCATGACGTCATACGAACCGCGCGAAATTTAAGATCGTAGTCGCCATACATCAATGTCAAATAACTGTTGATAAACTTTACAATGCCTGTGACTTGTGCAGTTTCTGGTTGTTCCACTAATTATCAACGCAGCAAAGAAAGCGCAATAAGTTTGCATTTATTTCCAAAAAATGACTTGCTTCGTCAGCAGTGGATTGCATTTTGTGACAGCGATCGACCGTTCAATCAAAACACTTGGAGAATATGTTCATTACATTTCGACGAAAACGATTTTGAAAAGAATCTTCAAGCAGAGGTATTGAAATATATACCAAGAGGACGTAAGTTAAAATTAGGGGCCCGTGCCAATTTCTATTCATGGACAAAAAAATACACTGAAGTTGATAGTACATCTATGCACTGTACCATCTTAGAACCACAAGAATCGATAGAGATAGAAACTTCAGAGTTGCCGTATGAAGAAGAAAACAGTACCATAATAATTTTACAAAATACCATTGCAGACCTAAAAAAGACTATTCTTGAAAAGGATAAGACAATACAAAATATGCAAAAAAAAATCAATTTATTAAGAAGAATGAGCTGTAAAAAGAAAATTAACGTCGAAAAGAGTTATAATTGTGCTATCTTTTCAAAAATATTTACGCCTCCTCAATTGCGAAAAATTAAAGGCTCTAGAAATATTATTAGAATATGCAACAATATTCAAAGCTTACATCTAGTGTTTAAGTTATTTGTTTTACTTCTTAAGTTGGTAGTAGACGCTGAGTTTGTGTGGTTAGAATTTAACCTGTGTATCAACCGCTTTTTAGTTAGTTAAGTAACTGTGTAATACTCGTTCTTTAATAATAATAAACACTGTCGCACCGTTTAATGAATTTGTTTATTAAACTCGAACAGGTTATGACCCCAGCATGTTAAAAGAATCGAGTTCGTGAACAAGCACATGTTCTTAACCTAAAAAGAAGTGAGGTTGCGAACGAATCGTGAGTCGACGTTCGACGCGGGTAATTAGCAAGAGCTATCAGTTAGCAAATTGTCTTGGCTGTATTCTCTGGTTCTGTGTGAACATTAGTACTGAACTTTTGTGGTGCCTTGTTTACTTTTGTAGTATCTAAACTTGTGTAGTTACAGCACCATGGCAGAAAGTTTAGGCGTGATTGGAATTAGCAAGTTCGATGGCAAAAATTTCCACCAGTGGAAGTTCCAGGTCAAATGCGCGTTAAAAGCGAGAGGAGTTTACAGCATCGCCTCAGGTGACACACCTATTCCAAGTGCTCCCACAGCAGGAACACAAGACGAGCGCCCCGAATGGACGAAGAAGGATGCATTAGGTATGTGCATCATAACCTCCGCCTTAGATTTATCTCAAATAACCCTAATTGAGAATTGTGAAACGTCAAAAGCAATACTTGACAAATTAGACAGTATTTACGCCCTAAAATCAGAAACCAACAAAATGATATTGCATGAACAATTTCACCAGTATAAAATGTCACCAACTGACTCAATAATTCAACATATTTCCAAAATTGAAAATATAGCTCGTGAAATAAAAGAATCAGGTGATCAGATAAGCGATACTGCAGTAATTACGAAAGTTCTAAGTACTTTACCAATGAAATATCGAAATTTCAGGCAGGCTTGGTTGTCTGTAGATGAAACTAAGCAAACGCTCAAAAATCTGACTACTCGCTTAATTGATGAGGAAGCAAACCTGACATTGAGTGAATCAGTCGAGCAGGCATTGGCCACTTCTAAATCAAGTATTCAAAAACCTCAGACGAAGTTTGACAAACGCAAAGTCACATGTTACAATTGCCGCAAGAAAGGTCACTTCGCGAGTGAATGCCGTTCATCAAAGAAAACCCAATACAAAAACAAGCCCCAAAATGATAGTTCTAGTTCCGAAAATTATTCTGCGTTCAATATATCAAGTGAGAACTGTGTGCCCTCAGCAGAATCAGATATTTGGATTCTAGATAGCGGTGCATCTGCGCATATGACGTACAACAGAAGCTGGTTTTCGACATTCAACGAAGGCAATAATTTCCAGATCAGATTAGGAAATGGTCAAGAGCTAACAGTAAGAGGAGCTGGAGAAATTCAAATAGAATGTTGGAACGGAAAGAGCTGGGTAAAAAATGTAATTAAAGAAGTGTGGTTTGTCCCCGAACTAAAGAAAAATTTGTTTTCTGAAGGTGTTATAACTGCAAAGGGAATGAAAGTCACAAAAGAAAGTGATCAAGCAAATATTTTTGAAAAAGGAACGCTGCGAGCATGCGCTAAGCGTGGAACGAACAATTTGTATCGATTGTTAATTCGTACAATAATTCCTGAAATAAATGCAAGTTCAACAGCTACCTTAAAACTATGGCATGAAAGACTTGGACACGTTAATTTCAAAACAATTCAAGATATGGTAAGAGATGGAACGATAAGTGGAGTAAATCTTTCAGATGCCGAAAGTTACAATATATGTGAAGGTTGCCAATACGGCAAGCAGCATAAGCTACCGTATAAGAAAATAGAATCTCGAGAAACACAACCTGGAGAACTCATACATAGCGATCTCTGTGGTCCAATGTCATCTCCGTCTGTCAGTGGCTGTCGATATTTTGTTCTGTTTAAGGATGATGCAACTGGATTTAGGACAACGTACTTCGTAAAGCACAAATCCGATACACTTGACTGCTTCAAAACGTATGTACAATTGTGTAAGAATAAATTTGGACACAGTGTCAAAACTCTTCGAGCCGATAACGGCACAGAATTTGTAAATGAAGAGTTTCAAAGTTTTCTGAAAGGAAAAGGAATTCAATTCGAAACGTGTTCACCTTACTGCCATGAACAAAATGGTAAAGCGGAACGTGAGCACCGAACAATAGTAGAGAGTGCACGCTCAATGATATACACTAAAGACTTGCCAATTTACCTGTGGGCAGAAGCTGTGAATACAGCTGTGTATATTCTAAATCGTACTTCAAATTCAAGGAAACCAGAAACCACTCCATATGAACTTTGGACCAGAAAGAAACCTGAATTGAGTCATGTAAGAGTTTTTGGTAGCATAGCCTACATGCATGTACCTGACAATCTTCGAAAGAAACTTGAACCAAAAAGCATCAAGCTAATCCTAGTTGGTTATGACAATGAGTCTACAAATTATAGATTATTTGACACTACAACGAAAAAAATAAAAGTGTCAAGAAATGTAACCTTTGATGAACAAAATCAAGTTGTCGAACCTAGAATTAATACTATTCTAATTCCATTTGAAGAAGAGGAAAATGATAAAGTAGAAAAAGGAGCAGCAAATGAATTCAAAGAGGAAATTCAAGAAGAAAGTAATGAAAGATATAATTACAGACCTAGACACAACCTAAACAGACCGAAACATCTTCAAGGCTTTGAGATGAACCTCGTTGAAGGTACTCCTGAAACTTTCGAGGAAGCACTAAACTCTGAAGACTCTAATCAGTGGAAAAAGGCAATAAAAGAGGAGCTAGAAGCCTTAGAAGTCAACAAAACGTGGGAGCTTGCTCCATTGCCAAATGACAGAAAAACGATTGGGTCAAAATGGGTATTCAAAGTCAAAAAAAAATCACCAGATGGAGAAGTTACTCGGTTCAAAGCAAGGTTATGTGCAAAAGGTTTCTCTCAAATTTATGGAATCGACTACACTGAAACGTTTGCACCAACAACAAGGTACGATACAATTAGAATCCTTCTGGCACTTGCAGTTCAAGAAAAACTCAACGTAGTGCAGTTTGATGTAAAAACGGCGTTTTTGCATGGAGACTTAGAAGAGGAATTGTACATGGAACCTCCTGAAGGAATGGAAATCAGTGACTCCGGTTTAAAGTGTAAGTTGCTTAAATCGTTATACGGACTTAAACAGGCCCCGCGCTGCTGGTTCAAGAAATTAAGTGAATTCTTAAACGCTCTTGGTCTTAAAGAATGTGAAAGTGACAAATGCGTTTATATCGGTAAAATTGACAATGAAAAGGTAATACTAGTTCACTATGTAGATGATGGACTGATTCTTGCTAAAAATGTAAACATTCTTAACAAAATAGTAAGTGCATTACAAAATGAATTTGCAATTACTACTAGTGAACCCAATTATTTTGTAGGTTTAGAAATAATGATGAAAGAAAATTTTGTATTTGTACACATAGCTAACTATATCAAAAAATTAACAGAACGTTTTAATATCTGTAATGTAAAACCAACATATGTACCTGCTGATCCAGATTCAATTCTCTTGTCAGCTGATAATAATGATACAAATATAAAAGATTCTGTTCCCTATCGTGAGGCTGTTGGCTCACTAATATTTGCTGCCATTACAGCCCGTCCTGATATTTCATATGCTGTTAATATTGTAAGCAGACATCAGAATAATCCTTCAAGTTCACATTGGAATGCTGTCAAAAGAATTATCAAATATCTTAAAAATACTGAGAAGTTAGGTATTATGTATGCTTTTAATAATGAGCCAATGATTGGTTATTCTGATTCTGATTTCGGAAATGATGTTGATACTAGACGCTCTACAACAGGATATGTATTTAAAATGAATGGTGGTGCGTTAACATGGAACAGTAAACGGCAACAAAGTGTTTCCCTTTCGACCACTGAGGCCGAATTTGTTGCTGCATCGGAAGCCTCCAAGGAAGCAATGTGGCTAAAACAAATACTTAGTGAAATTAGTGAAAAGGCAATTAAATCTTTGTGTTTGTGTGTGGACAATCAAAGCGCTATAAAATTAATCAAAAACCCAGTTTTTCACAAGCGTACCAAGCACATAGATATAAAATATAATTTCATTAGAGAAAAGTATGAACAACGATGTTTAGACATTAAGTATGTTTCAACAGATAACCAACTTGCTGATATTTTCACTAAAGCTCTGCCTAGAGTTAAGTTTGAAAAATGTAGAGCTGAACTTGGAATGATTTCAGCTTAATTTGTTGAAACAGTTTTTGAATTTTGTTATGTGTATTGTAAGCTATGAATACGTGGGAGTATTAGAATATGCAACAATATTCAAAGCTTACATCTAGTGTTTAAGTTATTTGTTTTACTTCTTAAGTTGGTAGTAGACGCTGAGTTTGTGTGGTTAGAATTTAACCTGTGTATCAACCGCTTTTTAGTTAGTTAAGTAACTGTGTAATACTCGTTCTTTAATAATAATAAACACTGTCGCACCGTTTAATGAATTTGTTTATTAAACTCGAACAAATATAAAATGGACAACACAGGATATTACTCAAGCTTTTACTTTGAGATATTTGAGCAAGAGGAGCTACATATATCTAAGAGAATCCTTGAATTATCCATTACCAGGTTAATTGATGATCCATTATGTTATAACATATCAATAAAATGATAAACTACCATACCTAATTACCTAATCTTTTTTTTATTAATACAGGAATATCGACAATGCAACGTTGGGCATCTAAGATGGACATGCAGCAGGGTTTCCTGAAAACTGTTTTTCAGTTCCTACAAATTGCAGAAATAACTATGTCTGAAATAGAAAAGTTGGTAGTTCTTCAATATGATGAGATGAAGGTTGCTGAATCATACGAATATGATGTCAAAAATGACCGGATTATTGGACCTCATTCACAACTGCAAATTGTAAATGCTCGAGCTTTAATTGGAAAATGGAAAACTCCTTTTTTTGCCGACTTTGATCAAAGGATGACTCCAGAAATCCTACATAATATTATAAATGCGCTGTACCATATATAAGTTATAAAGTTGTTGCGTGTGTAAGTGATTGCGGACCAACAAATATTTCACTGTGGCGTGATTTAAATGTTACATATGAAAACCCGTTTATTACACATCAATTGACTGGTTCAAATATTTACTTCTTTGCCGATGCCCCACATCTTCTCAAGTTAATTAGGAATTGGTATTTGGATTCAGAATTTGTACATAATAATTGTGTTATTAATAAGGATACAGTGCATCAGTTAATATCATCAAACGAACAAGAAATTAGTAGCTGCTTTAAACTAACAATGAATCATTTAACTGTCGAAGGTCCTAAAAGACAGAATGTTCGTATGGCAGCAGAATTACTGAGTCATACAACAGCAATAGAGTTAAGACATTACTATCCCGATAATAATGCAGCAATTGAAGCTTCCAATTTTATAGAGCTTGTTAACTCATGGTATGACATCATGAACTCGTATACACCCGATCACGACCTAATTATTAAATCTGCATATGGTAAGAATATTGATGCTCAAAATGACATTTTAGATAAAATGTATAATTTAATGAGCACGGTCATTTTCAAGAGAAAAAGGGTCATTCAAACATTTCAAAAAGGAATCTTGTTATCTATTAATTCGTTAAAACATTTATACAAATATTTACATGAACTATATGGCATAGCTTACATATTAACGCACAGATTAACCAAGATTCGCTAGAAAACCTATTTGGCCAATTGAGAACACAAGGTGGTTTAAACGATCATCCTACACCCATGCATGCTCTACAACGGCTGCGATTAATTATATTGGGAAAATCTACCAACCTACAAATTAATTCAAATACCAATCGTTGTTCTGATATTTATATTGTTGGTGAAGTTATAAGAGAGTCTGGAGCTGAGATTCCTGCTGAAGATTCATCAACTTCAAGCTTGTCAGATACGTTTGAAAACATGGAAGTCAAGAAAGCTCATGACGGTGTTCTAAGCGATTATTTAGAAAAAGACGGTCTCCAATATTTAGCAGGATGGATAGCCAAAAAACTTAAAACTAGCCACCCTCATCTGGTCATCTGGGCAATCACACTTATAGTTTACAAGAAAAACAAGTAGATAACTTGGTAGTACCTCCATGGGTAGTACATTTGTCCTATGGTGGATTAATTCAACCTTCTGATGAGTTTTTTGTCCTGATTAAAAATTTGGATGAGGAATTTAAAAATTATATGTCTTCCGGTTTAGGTAATACATAGAAAATTACAAAAAAACTTATTAATAAACTCAAAATTAAATATAATGATGTCGATAATATTATATTGAAAATGTTTGTTAAACAGCGGATATTTATTAGAATGAAGTTTTTAAATTATAAATATAGTGAGCAGAGAAATTCTAAATTCAAGGACTATCACGCTGGAAATAAAATTAAAAAGATTATAACCTAATTGGGCCAGTCGAGATATATATATGTGTCCTCAATCTCCCACATTGAAGCATAGAGTCTCTACAAATGCTTTCTATCTGGTTCGGTTTTGTGCAATGTGTTTTACTTCCAGGAACGTTTTTCCCGCCTTTTTTATTTCTTGTTGAATTGCTCTCTTCCAGGTAATTTTAGGTCTGCCCTGTGGGTTCCAATCTAGTGCTGCTTTGGCTATATGATCTGTTTCTCTCCTTAGCACATGGCCGATCCATGATCATTTCTTTTTCTTTAATTCTGTTTGTAAATCGGTTTGTTTAGTTCTTTTCCATAGTTCGGCGTTGGCCATGAAATCCGTCCAACGTACTTTTGCTATTCTGAGCAGACATCTATTGACATACGTCTGCAGTTTAGTGCTTGTAGTATTAGTTATTTTCCATGTTTCACAGCCATAGAGAAGTATGGATTTGACGTTGGTGTTGAAAACTCGTATTTTGTTGTTTAGTGTTAGTTGTGTGCTGTTCCATATGTCTTTTAGGGTCCCAAATGCTATTCTGGCTTTTCTTATTCGTTGTTCTATATCCTCTTCCGTTCCGCCATTTATATATATTGTGCTACCTAAATAACAGTATTCTTCTACTTCGCCTATTTGTTCGTTGTTAATGTGAAATCTCTGTTGGTTGTTGGTGCCAATTCTCATTCATTTTGTCTTTCTTATATTTACTTCCAGTCCTAAGTCCAGTTGATAAGTCTTTTAAAATGGCTATTAGCGGGAGCAATTCTGGACAAGCTGAAATTAATATCTCTTAAAATTGCACCCCCTAGAAAGCCCGGATTTGGCCGCCATCTTGGAAAAAAAGGGCAAATTTCTTTAATTTGTAAATATCTCGGTTAGCAACAACTTTAGGGTGAAATATAGCAAAGTTGGCATAGTGGAGCGCCGAGTACTCTACCTGTAGGTGGTGTGGAAGCGAGTACAAATTAAGCGACATAATTTCTTTACATGACTAATAGAAATTGTATATAGTACAAAATAGTTATTTTTGATTCTAGATTGCGAAATCCTACTTTTGTATTCAAGAATGAGTCTTTTTTGCTAGCATCGCGAGCAAAAAAACATTCGAGCATGCAGAAGAATTTCGTAATCAAGTATCAAAAACGCTTTTTCAAAAACTGCACAACTGCACATTAGTGTAAACTCAAAGAAAATTTTGTCTACATTGTGATCACTTCATTAATCAAAAATTGCTGAACTTAAAAGTCTTTTTTGTTCTAGATTGGAAGACTTTTACATCCAGTGAACAAAAAACCGTCACTTTGACAATCGATTTAGGTCATGTAAACGTCAAAATTTTTTATCAGTTTTCAAAAAAAGAAATTTTTGTCGCATAAAACTTCAATAATAATAAAAACAAACAAATGCTTGAAAAAAAATATTTCGACGGTTATGGATTCGCAACAAGTGAATGCATGACAAAAATGTAGAAAACATTTTTTGTTGAGAATTTACTCTTCTTTAATTTCTACGTATTTTGCTCAAAAATTGATACTAATCGAGATATTCACTAATATTAGGAAAAAATATAAAAACAGGGCGGTTAAATCCGCGCCTGTCAAGAGGTGCAAAATTAATATATATTTTTTGAGTCTCAACAGAACAGATTAAAGTTTATTCCAGCTTGTCCGGAATTGCTCCTGCTATTAATGTACTCGTCGACTGACCTAAATATTGTGCTTTTATTTTACTTTAATTTTTGGATTATCTATATCTAAATTGTATGATAGCATCAAATTTTGCTAATTTTTAGTCTTAGATCGTAGACCGGATTTTATTTTCAAAAAAAGTACCAAAAATTAAAGTAGGACTAAATTATACTTAATTTAATTAAATCGTGTAATTTTAAATCACAAATATTCAATGTTCGTCTATCAACATTTTTGTATGTATAATTCGTAAGATTGTATGTGTTTTTGATTGTGACATGTAACACCCTCTCCCACCGATGCGTAGCTCGGGTGATTCAATAGCTTAATATAAAATTACATGTTGCTATCAGTTACAAAAATGACGAATATTAAAATAACTTAAGATGAACATTAACAAAACTTACTAAAAATGTAATTTATTTAAATACACTTATAACTCAGCAAAATATCTACAACATAGTAATTAATCGCTATCACAAGTGTCATCAGATTCTTCGTCGTTGACTTGTATTATTATTGGAGCAATGTCTTCTACGTCAAAACCCACTTCCCTGTCCCCCCACTTCTGTATAATGGCCTCTGCATGTGTAACGCAATTTGACCATGTTTCAGCTACTACTACAGTTACTTTACTTAACGCTTTTTTCCACATATTTAGCGTTTTTTCTACGCCGTACCCATCTTCACCTATATGCTTATTATAATAAGTTTTGGCAATTCCCCAAACATCTTCAGTGGGGTTGAAAATACAATGGTAGGGAGGCAGTCGGACCACAGTATGTCCATACTGTTCAGCAAGGTGGTCTGGGAAATACGTTTTTGGAGGTTTGTGCCTGAAAAAAAAAATCATTAGTACTTTAGCACACAAAATTCACTTAATATACTTATTGTACAGTACAACCAACTGCAATAATTCCATTTTTAATACATTCCCCGATTTTGTAACTAATCAATAATATCTTGTTTTTTCCAACTAGCTTGGGCATTTTATCGGCCAATGTGCTATGATAACTTGCGTTATCCATTAACAATAATTGATGGCTCCTCCAAATTTTTCAGAAGTAGGTGTTCAAACCATTTTAATAATTTTCCTAATTCATTTCCTCGTGGTAATCCGGGTTTTCTGTGCTCGATGTAAATATCAATGAGGCACCAGGAATAAATCTATCTATCTCACAGCATGAAGGACGATATATATCTTAGAAAATAGATAAATAATATTATTTAAATTCAGTTATTAAACTTATGATGCTAACCTTTTTCCATCTGATTTTAATTTTTTAACGCTTTTTTATTATCATGTGCCATGAGCTACAAACAGTGCCATTTTCGAAAATCTACGTTTCGTGTAAGTATACAAATTGTGTCGGTTTTTTCCTACTGCAGATTTTTAAATGTACTTCCTTAAAGACACCACTCTGTGGAAAGCAAATGTGATCCAACTCCATGAGCCCTCTGCGTGGATTATCCTTTTTCCAGCGGAATCTTATACCTTTCAGGACATTTTCTAACGAAGATATTCCTCCCTTGTAAATATCTTTTTCCGGTAAACGTGCAGTTTAGGTCACCCAGATGTAAACAAACCGATCGGCACCATTCGGGTCAGAATATGCAGGGTTGCCAGACTGAATGCATGCGCGTTTTCACGTGCTACGTTATTACGTTACCAGACATTATTTTTTCCGCGTGTTCGGTTGCTTTTCAATCAACTTTTAGAAGTTTTGGTAATCCTGCTGTTATTCAATTTTCTGCATTTATCTTTGATGGCAGTACGCTACAAAATTATTTAAAGTTGCAGTAATAACTAATAACCCCTAATATAATTGAAATAAAATTACATCTGTTGGAAAAGAAAGATACAGGTGTGTGTAGGGTAGAAATAAAATCTACTGTATTTGTAACTAAGCCTTCAATCAGTGCTAAGTTTATTATTGAATATAAAAAAATGCAAGACATGTAACTACACAAATTAAATTAAATTGTTTATAAAAAAGCGTAGATGTATTTACAAAAAATAAATTGAATTGTTAATAAAACAGTGCATACATGTTTACCAAAATTAAAGTAAGTAAAAAGATGCGTTATTTTAAATTCCGTAATGAAACAAAGGGGTTGCCATTTAAAAAAATCATCGATAACGTCATACCTCATACGTGAGACACCCTGTATGTATGCAGTTTATTTAAAAAAAAAATGCTTAAATAAAAATAAAAATCGACTGGTTCAAGCGTTTTTCCATAAGTTGTTCCTTGAATTTTTAACGAATTTATCCGCTACCTACTTTACGAAAGCACTGTATTTCATTTCAATTCAGTTTATTTTTTGTAAATACATCTAGGTACATACGCTTTTTTATAAACAATTTAATTTAATTTTTGTAGTTACATGTCTTGCACTTTTTTATATTCAATAATAAACTTAGCACTGATTGAAGGTTTAATTACAAATACAGTAGATTTTATTTCTACCCTACACACCCCTGTATCTTCCTTTTCCAACAGATGTAATTTTATTTCAATTATATTAGGGGTTATTAGTTATTACTGCAATTTTTAAATAATTTTGTAGCGTACTGCCATTAAAGATAAATGCAGAAAATTAAATAACAGCAGGATTGCCAAAACTTCTAAAAGTTCATTTAAAAACAACCGAACATGCGGAAAAAATTATGTCTGGTAACCATATAGGTATGTAATAATACATACAGTGAATTTATTTTAATGGTTAACACAACAGTTTCGTTTCTATTCCAGCATTTAATTATACAGGTCACTTCCATAGTTACGAATGAAATTAATAAATTAGAGCGTTTATTTTAAGAGTTAACATACACATTTGAATTAGGTACTTGTTAATAAGAAACTTTACTTTTGTAACCGGAATGTAGGTATGCAACTAAAAAGCAAATACGTAGGAACAACTTGTGTGCTGTATCTTTTCTTCAGTGGTATACATTAGGATAACTGTTAATTGTCTTTTTGACACGTAATAATTCCTATGCTAACTCGTAAAATACACGCTCTAATTTATTGGTCTCATTTGCAACTATGGAAATGACCTGTATGATTAAATGGTGGCTTAGAAACGAAATGCGTATGTCACGACCTGCTGAATTGTTTGACAACCGTCACTGTATACGGCCTGGGCATATGTAGAGTTTCGCGATTCTCCGCAGAGCGCTGTATACCCACGAGCGGGAATTTCAAATTTGCAATGTAACATTAGTTACTACGTTGACTACAATGTAAATGTTTGATTAAATTTTACGACGTTTCTTAAAATTTTACAACAATAATATAACCCTCCCGTGTATATTTTACTTTGATTTTCTATTGTGTTTTTTTAATCAGTTTCCTGCTAGTTTTTCCGTGTATTTTCTCATTTACATTATTTACGTTCACAGTATAATTTTTTGATTCATTTATTGGTTATTATTGCTTATGATTTTGTTTGGTATTGTTAAAATAGAAAGCGGTTCTACAACGTGCAAATATACCAATTGGGAAAGATCTTATCATGAATTTACCTCCAACTATGTTTTACGAAGGAAATGGTCTGAAAGCTAAATTTAAATTATCGTACTGGTGCTTCAAACAACGTACCTTTTTAACGATTTCTATTTTTATTTAAATAGGTATCCATAAACAACGGAAAAGAATTGTTAGTTGTAGCTTTCAAGAAAGGTGTTTCGGAGTAACTTCTTCTGGGCGAAGACTATAAAATCACATTGCACTTCCTTTAGTACATTTTTAATTACTACATTTACAGATAGATATCTAATAAAACAAATAACTTTTAAATCCTTAATTTTAAATTTTTTACAATAAATTGCACATAAACTTACAACCTTGCAATAACACACAGAATAAAATACTTCATTACTATTACCACCTACAACATCTTCCAAATTTGTAAGAAATACGATAATCTGCATATATATAAATATGAATCCGTCTTCAACTGCGAATTCTTGGAGTTCCACACCTCTTTCAAGAAAAATATTAAAACTATAGATCTCTAAGGTACTTACACGACACTAAATAATAGATTACACCATTCATATTTATATTACATTCAAAACAATAGGTCCTTATCTTACTGATACTGAATTTAAAAAATCATTTCTAAACACGAATTAGTCTTGAGAGCTGTTGTCATTTAAATGTCATCGTGGGTATGTGGCGCCAAACGGCCAAAATTGGCGTTTTCTCAGAAATGAAAACAACAATGGATTTCAAAAAAATGCCCAGGCCGTATAAAGTGACATTTGTCACACAATTCAGGCCGTGGCGTATTAGTAGAGAGGCCAAACTAAATTAACTAGTCAAATAACGATTTTCGTGGGACTGAATAGGTTTATACCGACAAGTGGTATCTTCTTATTCGGTGGTGTTTCCTGAGTATGAAAAAGCATGTTGTCGCTTTCTCAGCCTGTGGAGTGAGGAGCTATGACGTCACAAAGATGGTCATTCTTGGTTCCAGGTTTTAGTACAGAAAACCAGGGTTTAACCCAAACATCCAAAAAGAAAGTTCTACCCAGCAGCAAACTGTTTAGTACCCTTCTCTTAGTAAGTGGTAAAAAGTTGCACAACATTGCGCGTCGGGTTTAGACGGGAAGGGGGTGGAACGCTAGAAAGGTGGTAAAATGGTAGGTTTCAACAGTTTTTCGCGAATATCTCGTTAACTATGAGGTTTAGCGCAAACTTTATCTTATACAAAATTAATCTATATTTAATTTACAATAAAAATGATCTTATGCATCTTTGACTTTTAGACAAGGGTTACGGAGATATTGAGGGGGCAATAATGTCATTATTTTCTAGTTAGCTTGGGATTCATCGTAATCATTTGAAAATGAGTATGTTTCGTTATAAAGAGTATGTTTCGTTATGAAAAGTACTTAGTAACTCATCATTAACATAATAACATTTGCATCTGTGTATGTATGTATGTCTGTACGCCTATGTGTATGAATCTGACAATATATCTACATTGCTCCCCTCCTTTGTCGTTTTTATCTTCATTTTGCCTATTTTTCCTTTTAGATAATTTATCATATCGTTTTCCTCTTTCCCATTTGAGCTTTTATAATTAAAGCTACTTAAATTACCTCCATCTTTTGTCATATTTTCCTAAAAATATAAAATCATGTGGATAGCATTGAAACAAGGTTGACTACAAACGTTATATAATAAGCTTTAATACAAAAAATAATGGAATTTTTTTTCTTCACATTACATGCTTTTCAGTAAATTCAATGTTCTTCAATGGAAAGTGGTATGTACAACGTACATGGTAGTTACATAATAATAAATTACAGAAATCAGTAACCTAAAAATTGTTAAGCTCTTTTTCATGTTGAAGATTATCTTCATCGATGCCGTCGTCAATAATTAGTGCATCTCTGTTGGTGCAGCTATGTCCGGACCAATTCTTGCACATATTTGAGCATTTCTAGCCACTCTGACGACGCTCACAGTTTCTGACACACCCCGTATTACAAGTGCAAACAATGACGGAGAGCAATTTTTCAGGATCAGCTGCCTTTGTGGTTGCAACTGGACGCAAATAACCACCAATCCTTTTCCAACCCCATTTTAGTAAATCTTTATTGACATTGAGCCATTGCTGCACTTGATGGTAAACTCTATAAGAGTGTTGTTGACCAGCTGCTAAAGTGGGGGAAAGTACAGCCAACCTCAAATTTGTGTGTACAGGCTCCTTTGCGATGGTCTGCAAGTAACATTGAAGGCGCAGAGTATCCAAATTATCTGCATTTGTTGATGCAAATATCGAAAGGAAGAAATGGTTCCAGCATCAGCTAGCGCATCTGAGTCTGCATTTGGGTTGTTAAAAGTCAACAGCTTTGTGTAAAGCTCTTCGTCACTTTGCACTTTTTTAGAAGGCGTTATTTTTACCTTTCTATAAATTGAAGAAACGGTATCACATCCGGCGAAAGTGTAAGCTGTCAAGAGAACGTCCTTCATTTCCCCGATACCACGCTGTATGCACCAGTGCAGTAAACTTTTTCTTCTTGGTTACCTTTCTTCTGTACAATCATCTTCAACCTTTTGTTGGCTGGAGCATGAACAACCAACAAGACCAATAAATCAGTGTCATTGCCAATTACGATAGCCTCTGTTTCCTTCTTTGATTCGTTAATTGCAGTAAAAAATATCTTGGTGTCAGCACCACCTTCTGCTTGAATCACTTTGCAGCCAGCTTGCTGTTGTGTACAGTGATTAGAGCAATCAGTTGCATCTTGTTTTTAGTATTAGTTAGAAATGTTGCTTGTCTAAGAGTGACATTAATTCCATCTTCCACTTTCACTTCAACATGTGTAGTAGTGGATGATCTGTGCAAATGTATGAGTATGTCGTCTTTGGTGCTGGGTGCTTTACCATAACCATCTCGCCTCCCCACTTCCTTAAACCCTTTATATAATACATTTGGAGCGAGTATTACGAGTTCATAGGCGTAATTTTTGAATTTTTGCCAAACAGAAAAAGTTACATTTTTACCCCCTCCATATCTTCGTAATCCTTTACTGGACTGCAAAAATGCATAATACCATTTTTATTGTAAATTAAATGTAGATGAATTTTGTATAAGGTAAAGTTCACAGTAAACTTTACAGATAACGAGATATTTGCAAAAAACTGTTGAAACCTACCATTTTACCACCTTGGTGACGTCATAGCTCCTCACTCCACAGGCTAAGAAAGCGACAACAGGAGTTTTTCTACTGAGGAAACACCGCTAATTACGATGGTATCACTTGTCGGTATAAACCTACTCAGTCCCACGAAAATAATTATTAATTCTCTTGGATTCCCTACTATATGTTAACTATTAAAATAAATTCCCTGTATATGCTGGCAATGTAATAACGTAGCACGTGAAAATGCGCATGCATTCAGTCTGGCGTCCCTGCATATTCTGACCCGAGTGGTGCCGATCGGTTTGTTTAGTACATCTGGGTGACCTAAACTGCACGTTTACCCTCTTTCCTTTAAAATTCGCAATACAGATGTCCGAGTAATATCTTGTTCTAACAAAAAAATATTCTTACTTGTAATGTTCAGCAATAGAGAGTAAATGATTCACTTACTGTTTTGGTACATATCATAAACCACATTGCTTATGGCTACTTGATCGAAATCGTCAATGTCCACTACGGGCTGAGTTCTCTGCTTTTTCTGCTTCGCGCTTTTGATATGTTCATTTGATTTTACCGTCTGTGAAACCGAACTAACGGTTGATATACATACTTGCAAGGCATTTGCAACTCTCTATAATAAATAAAACACTATAATGCAATAATACAATAATTATACATTTATTCCACAATGTAACTAACCTCTTGTACAGCAACTAAAGCAATCAAGGGCCCTCCATTGTCGCGTTCTTGCTCAGAAAAGCTTATTAGGGAAGCTATAAGCTGTTTTCGCTGCTTACATCAAGCTTTCGGCATTATTAATTAATAAGTTAGGCTAGAAATACTATGTAAGCAAAGTATGATATCATACCGTCGCTAATGACGTCACGAGTTACTTTCCCCCCCGCCCCGCGAGTTTGATTTTTTCGAATGTTGAGGCAACCTCCTAAACACGCTTTCAGTTTTGCCAACCTTGGCGCAGCTGAAATCCATATATGTAATACTTACTATATTGCTAGCGGCTATGAGTGGGAAACTCAAAGGAAGTGAGACAGACAACCAAGTCTTCAATGTATATGGTGAGCTGTGAGCAAGCGCGGCGGTGTCGTATGCCCAATGGGGAAGTGGTCAAGTTTAAAATTTGCTTCTAAAGGCGGAGTTTGAATTCTCACGCATGCGCACGAGATGCGTTATACTCAGAGTGAGACTATGTCGGCGCCGTATAATTTTGGGGGTTCCGAGGCCCTACTAGCAATATATGTATAGTACATATATGCTGGAATCACAGAAAATTTTCCAACTTGACAAGCCGATATAGAGACGTTCGGTCTCGTATTAATCCAGGAAGCCGTGGGTACAATAGTACTCGTATTTAAAAATCGCATAAGATTGCAGCACTACTGCAAATCGAGTGGAATGTTGAAAATTGAAAATAACATTTTATATAAGAAGATTTAAAACCGAAAACAGTCAAAATGGAGCAAAACTCTTCTCACACTAAATAAGAAAACAAAAGAGAACATTTTATTAGAAAAAAAGATAAAAAGATCCATATTAAAAAAGAGAACATGTTTTCTTTAAAAGAGATGCTCTGGCCACCCTACTAAATCATCATTCCACTGCACAAATCAGGCTGTAAAGCTTCGGTCAACAATTATCGTCCTATTGCAATACTTTCAGCTCCAGCCAAGTTATTTGAACAAATAATTTATAAAAAGCTATTTTCTCAAGTTGAATGTCTTGTAAACATAGCACAGCACGGTTTCGTCAACAAAAAAAGCAAGGTAACAAATCTCCACGTGTTTACTAATCATATATATGATGCACTTGAACAAAAAGAACAAATAGACGTAGTTTATACAGATTTTCAAAAAGCCTTTGACAAAGTCGATCATGACATACTACTGGAGAAACTTGCCGAATGTGGGCTATCCTTCGGTATGTTAACCTTGTTTTCTTCTTATTTAAAATCGCGATCGCTCAGAGTTAAATTTGATGGTAATACGTCAGGCAAGTTCACACCAAACTCGGGCGTACCTCAAGGCTCTAACTTGGGACCCCTACTCTTTTTAATATATATAAACGACTTGCCTGATGTTTTTTCCTTCTCTAAATCTTTACTTTTTGCCGATGATCTAAAAATGTTTATCAAAATCAAATCAGTTGCTGATTGCGCAAGTTTGCAATATGACATTGATCAACTATACGAATGGAGTTATACAAATAAACTTCCTTTAAACATACCAAAGTGCTCAGTTCTAACTTTTTCACGTTCCAAAACTCCAATCATCTTTGATTACAAAGTAAATGGAGAAGCACTGCAGCGTAGACAGTTGATAAAGGATTTAGGTGTAACTTATGATACCACGTTAAGTTTTAAAAGGCACGTAGAAAATATTACGTCAACTGCTTATAAGTCATTGGGTTTTATCATAAGACAATCGTACAACTTTAAAAACATAGAAACGGCAACAAGATTATATTTTGCACTGGTTAGACCGAAGCTGGAGTATGCGTCAACGGTATGGTACCCTCATGCAGTTGGAATAATAAAAGATGTTGAAAAAATTCAAAATAAATTTTTACGTTTTTTGTACTTTAAAACATTTTCTGTCTATCCCGATTATAAGATAATCAGATCAATTTATTTGAGAAATATATTTGAAATTCAAAGTCTTGAGAATCGAAGAAATATATCATTACTCATTTTCGGATATAAACTATGGAATTACAGAATACAAGAGAGTTACCTTCTATCATTGCTAAAATTGAAAGTACCAACAAAACCTACCAGAACTAACATAACATTTCACATACCTCATGTAAATTTCACTTTCTTCATACCTTATATATGCATGCTAAGATTATTGAATGAAATACTAAAGTTACCAGAAATTGACTTATCAGTAAACTATAACATTTTTAATTCGGAAATCAGGAAATATTACAAATATGACTAAAATAATATTTAGCACCCCACTACAGTACATTAAAGTACATATTCATAACATGAATATTCAATGTACACGTTATATGCTGAACCTGAGATCCTCGTAGTTTTAAAGTTCTAGTTGTAAGTAGTTTTAGGTGGTTATATATGTATTTTCTTGGGTGCTGCTGTTTTATGCAACCCCTTTTCTACACTATCTTAGTTTTACAATATTGTTATTTTAGTTATCTCCATTTAGATTTAGAATAATTTAGTCTCTTGATTTGGTTTATTTAGGAAATCCTAATTACTTTATATGTTTGTATTAACGGCTATTTTGTTATTGTTTAATTTCTAAGTTACATGCACAGCAGCCGTAGAAATAAATTCCAATTTGTTTGTTTGTTTGTTTGTTAATGGACAAGGTCTAGGCATGCAGAGTACCAGGTACCTTAAACACCGACTGCTGTGGTCATATGGTCAAAGTCCCACTTAGAATTTTGACGAGACTAAGGAGTTCCAACCCTAGCAAGGGATCTTTTACATGCTACACATCGTAGTAACATGGGACCCACGGCTTTACATCACTTCCGAATGATGGCATTCTGTAGAGGCTTTTATCTGCATTCTTTTTATTTTTGAAAACCTGAAATTCCAGTTTCGTGTGTAAATTAAACGAATCAAAACAAAATCTAGTGGCTGTGACTATTAGAACAGTTGAGCATCTAAAGTAAACAGTTAGTTTAATGACAGTCTGTCAACTGACGACACTGACGTTTGGGTTTCTAATAAATCCATAAGCTGAGTTCCCTAGCCACATTTTTGTACGTTTTTTTGCAGGTAAGTGCTCTATTAATCGATATTAATACTTTAAGAACAATAAAGTTTGATACAGCACTGCTGTAGCACTGGATGCGGTATTTTAACGCGACACCCGGCGTCGCGGGTTTTCGGTGCGCCGTTTTGTCCCTAACAGACGCGTTCAAGTCTTCCTAGTACCACAGTCTCGGAGAAGGTAAAGAGTCAGGAAGGAGTGTTTACCATAAAAGTTGCGACAAGGTGGTTGTTGCAAATGGCGGAGTTTGGCAGTTTGACTTGCGCAGAGGAGTGGCCGGGACCGGCCATTTCCGTTCAGCAATCTTAGTGGCGTCCCGCTCCTTTACATATACGGGACTAAAATAAAATAGTAGTTTATTTGAAATCGGCATTAAAGTACCTCGAAATCGTCATTAAAATACGAGAAATCGGCAGTAAAGTAATCCTTTGTGTTACTACTTTTTGTAGGTGGCGAGGCGACAGATAAACGTCAACATAACCTACAAAAATTGGTTAAATTGTAATTTCGAAAATCGCCCAAAAGTGTACCTATCGCCCCACCGCCTACAAAAAGTCGTAAAGCAATGGATTACTCCATTGCAGATTTCAAAAAATAGTACTTTGTATACTAAGGCAATGAAGTTTAGCTTTTTATCACGAATGTGAATTTAGTTGCCAAAAGGCTCGTAGGGCCAAGGCAAATAAGCCTCATGAGGGATAAAAAAGTGCCGAGAGGTACACTATGTTTTATTTGAAATCGAGAAATTACAACATTTGTGGGTATGTTAACGTCGGTTGACGTTTATCTGTTGCCTCCGGAGAAGGTAATTTACCCTCTCCGGTTGCCTTGCCACCTACAAAATTCTTAAAATAATGGATTACTTTACTGTCGATTTCAAGGTACTTCAATGCTGATTTAAAATAAACAATATTATTGTCTTGAATAAATGTACCACCAGTCCCGGGGAACACAAAAATTTCCTAAGAATTGAATTTGCAATAAAAACAGCGATAACAAAAAATTGTAAACGTCGCTAAATCCATTACAAAGAACTAAATTCCATGCTTCGCTTCAGAAAAGTAAACAAACGGGTGCACTTACCTTTTTTAACAATGTTCGTCTCTTATAACATTTAAAGTTGAAGCTTCACTTCAAAATGGTAGAATAAAATTACAGGAATAATAATCAATATGATTTATTTATTTTCCTTTAAATAATATTAGCTTTGTGTACATATTTCTAACATTTTCGTCGACAATGGCATTCTTACATATAAAATGAATTCTCGTACTCAAATAAACATTACAGACACTTTTCAATAATAGTACTTTATGACTTTCGAGCGGCTTTATGTCATGCAGGATCATACTTGAAAATATTTCTCTATCGATGAAATATTTGCAAACTTTCAAGCACAAGCGACTTTTGTCTATTTTTAACTTGCTGTTTTTAATTTGCTCCGCCTTTAAAATTTTTTCGCATAACATACAAATTGATATGACGTCCTTACTTGGAAAACAGAGTTTTCCTTTTGATTTGTGACTAATTAGAGAAGTCAAAAAATCTTCTTTGTCCCCATAGAGCTCCGAAATACAGTACTCACATTGAATTTTTTTCCCCAGTTTATAGCTAACAAACCCTGCAATGTAACAACTTCGGAGCTGTAAGGGGACAAAGAATTATATTGAAGTGCATAGTCATGCTCGTTGACACATTGAAAAAAATCAGAATCGTTGATGTTTTCCTCAACATCTAAACGATTCAGTACAGATGCATTAATAATTTCTTCGGGATGTTTCTTTACCGAACTTACATTTAGGATAATCATTTCTTATAATGGAATGCAATTCCCAGTGCCATGTTCTCGTACTTCGGCATGTATAAGAATTTTTTTATAGGCTGCTGTAAATTGCCTACAAGTCTGGTTATTATTATGCCCTCCTTGCGATCGGATGGTCCCAAAAAATAGCTCAAGGTGGTCTTGATTAAGTTTATATGTCGGAATAAATTTTAAAACCCCACTTGCCACATACTGATCATATATCCCTAACAAACTTTGAAACCCCATCAATATTCCGACAAACCCTGACTTTCGTTGTGAATCTAAAACAACAGTGCCCTCTTGGAATTTTAAATTCATTATATAATCCCTGAATGTGCTATAAAATGACCTAATATCATTTATATTAAGGGAGCATGCAGCTTGCTGAAAAGCAAAATGGCTAAGTTTATGGGAGTTTAAAATGTCAAAAGCGTTATTTAATAACAAAATAAATTGAGCTGTTGGGCCACAGTTTTTAAAATCCCTCAAATTTAGTTGGTCTCTACAATAAAGTAAGGCTTCTGAGACTGACCTGCTTAACAACTGAGTAGCTAGTTTGACTTTCATCTTTTGCTTGAAAAATTGAATATGTTGCCTTCTAATCTTGTTACCCACATGAAGCCCTTCTCCTTGTAAATTGTTTAATTTTACTAAGAAATTGAAATCGATATATCCACTATTGATATCTTGTAATATTTTTTTCTCGCCAAAACAATTTCGGATTAATTTTATCATATGAACTGGATCGGGCAAAAGGAAGTATTTTGTATTGTCACATATAAAATGTGACTTTACATTGTTCTTATTGAAAGAACACCCTAATAAATTACACATACTAAAATTAGCAGCGCATCCGTCAAACGTAACATTAGAAACCACAATACCAATGTGCAATGAAAAAATAAACTATAGGTATTTTCCAAGGTTCGTTGATACACACAAGCATGTACACTTATGCCTCCTTAGCTAGCCCCTTGCTATCATCTTGCACGCCATCACCAAAATCCACATAGCCGTAGTACTGATCACCACTGTACTCTAATTACACCCGTATTCATAGTCGTTCGCCAGCGAATCGCCGGCGACTCGCCGGAGTTTCGTTATGAATAGTATGTTGGCGGCACTGTACGTCTATGTCAACTTCGAGGTGATCAGGTTAGGTTTTCAGTCAGTTTTGACAGAAACTGACACAAAATCTAACCTGCTAACCTCGAATTTGACATAGACGTACAGTGCCGCCAACATACTATTCATAACGAAACTCTGGCGAGTCGCCGGCGATCCGCTGGCGAACGACTATGAATACGGGCGTTAATGTTTCCGAATAGCTATTTCATCGAACCCCACAGAGCACAATAAAGTGTCTTTAGCAGTATGTGCGGCTTTTGCCTTTAAAAATTCTAAAGCCTCTGGAGTGAATCCCGGTTTAGCGTTTACTGATGAGTACCATTTTGACAAAGTTTTCTCATGAGGTAAGCTGTTCTGAAATTTTTGTCTAACATAATTATAAGCTGTGGGCAAAAATAAATGCAGAGTGACAGCAAAAGCTCTTACTGAGGGCTCAAATTTTTTACTCACACTTCTTTTTTGAGTTTTTTGGAAAAGTCTGTGAATAATGTCCTAATTTTCGCCAAAATGTGTAAGAAAAACGTTTTCATGTTCTAGCAACAATACATTTTTCTTCTTCAACTCATTAGTAACAGTCTTCAGAGATGAAATTTTTCTTTTCTGGCGCCACACAGTGTTTTGCAGGTACCGTATTTTGTGACTTTTCAAACGATCTCTTTCAGACAATTCACGAGTTTTTTTCTTCAAAATCTTCTTGCGAGGATTATCTTGAGTATCTTATAACACTGGTTTCAAACTAGAAGTTACAGAAGAACGCCGTGGTAAAGAGGCTTCAGGTGCCATTAGTGCACAATCACCGTCATTTGATTTTTGTGACTTCAATGGTGGTTCATCATCGGCAACATTTTCAAAAGACATAGCAGCATTTTGTACAGGTAAATAGATAGTTTCATCAATATTTTGCACAGGTATGTTGACAGGTTGATCAACATTTTCCGCAACCATATCGACAGGTAAACCTACATCATCCACAGACAAATGGACGGGTTTGTCAACATTTTCCAGAGGCGCATCAGCAGGCACTTCATGCACTGTACTGGAAGTCCTTCCCTATAAAACATTCCATTGTTAAAAACATAATCATGGCGATTTGTAAAATATATACTACTTATACACCTTCCAAAAATAGTTCTTGTAAGAAATTAAAATTTTTTGCTCTAATTCAAAGTGTTCGTGAAATATTTATAAAATACACACTTATCCACGTTTTCCCGCAGGTGCAGATAGTTTGTTCAGACTCTCTGGTTAAAATATTATTCAGTTAACGTTTCAAAATTATCGTTTTCTTTTAATCGTACCGTATTTTGACTTAATACAATTTTGTACACTATTTAAGAATATATATTTTTTTAACAGAGATTATATAATGCATTACATAGTAAGCCAATAGAAAATTCCTATTTATCATAGTTACGATATATAGATCAAGGATTATACGTTTGACAACATAATATAACCGTTTTGGTTTTTTGCTGGGACCAACAATTAAAAATCTTCAATCTAGAGCCATGATTTTGTTATGGTTGTTATAGTAACATTGTTGGGATTGTAATACGTTTAATATTACTACAATATAATATCATGTTTTCTTGCTTAATTAATTTTCCATTCATTATATATTATTTGCGTATATATGAAACTAAGGTATTCTTGGATTGAAGAACATTTCTTTGAACAAAGATAATATTACTAACAGCCAGTCTTATAAAGGCCACTAATCTGAGGTTAACTTTAATTCGCTGTTAAAATAAACAAAAGCACATAAAACGTTAATGCTTACGACATTTCATTCATTAGTAAACAAATTTTTTAACCTGAGATTAGTGATCTTTATAAGACTGGCTGTAGGTGTAATAAAATAAATAAAATAATACGTACATATTTCAATCGCTTCACTTCAATTGTAGGAATCGCGTTTGAATGTAGTCTCACAATTAACTGAGACGAGCGGTCAAAGCACTGATTACCAAAATGACGTGAACACAGAACACTGGTGCGTTTGGGAATCCATCCTGGCTTTTTCAAGAAGGCACTCCATATTTCCCTTCTATGGCCATCTTTGGGAAAACTAAAAAAAAAATATCATTGCATTAAAAATAAGAACACAATTGGTACCCCCACAAACACACGTGTTACGCCTATGGTTGGAATTTCTAACCCTAAATTATATGCAAATAAAATACTCACGAATGGAAAGTAACGTTGGCAATTTTATTCCTTGGGGTTTTGGAACAACCACAGGCTGCACAACTAACCATTACTTTGTTTTTTTCCACGAAAACACAAATAAACAACTTTCGATCTCCGATTTGAATACAACCATAAACAACGGGCGATTTGGAACGAATGACGCACGAGTTGCACGACCCCACCCGAATAATGTGGTTGTCCAAAATGGCGACTTCCGTCGCACGTATATGTTCATCATATACCTAAATAGGTATATGATGTTCATAGCATAAGCCCAAACACTCCTTTCTGACACTTTACCTTCTCCGCACAGTCTATAAACTAACATTTAGGCGGGGGCCCACGGAGGCAGAAGCGAATACGGGAAAACTTCAGTATAGCGTCCCCACTGGGTTTGACGTTTACCGCGCAAGCGCAGAAAACTCCCGAAAAGCAGTTAAATGATAAAACATCGTGTACCACGTACACACAAATCTTAAACTGCAGCTAACCTAAAATTATAGCTCCCAGACGAAAAGATTCACGTATATGTGTGTGACTGGGGACGCTATATTGAAGTTTTTATTGGCTGTCAAACGTTTATTTGCTTGCAGATAAAGTTTCCACGAAATTGATTTCGTGAGACAGAGGCCTATTTTTCAAGAGAGTTTATAAACAGCTTGTCATCCGCTGGTCAACATGGATGTAAACATTCAGCAAGAACTGATCGAGAGGGAACAGGATTTCCTCGATGGAGTCGAGAGCTGCAGTAGTAGTCCCGTGGAGGGTGCGCTTTTGGCTGATCCAGATACCTGCGCGATGTGTGGGTGAGTACCTATAGGTTAGGATGCAGGCTTGGTGTATGTGGCGATCAAGGGTATGCCAAAGAAGGTTTAAGCTCTTCAATTAATTTGATTGCACTGTTTAGATTGGAGTCAATGTTACTGCAGACCTGTCGCTTCATTTTATATAGTTTGATTATATGATGATTTGTATTAGATAGAGCACATTACTTTGCTATATTGAGCTTTTATAAGTCGCAAATTTTTCCTACAACTGTTATTAAAAGTGTACTCTTTAATGATAGTTTTTCGAATTAACGTGTGTGGAAGCTATCAATTTGTGGTGTTTGAGTTTTTGATTTCTTGAACTGGTATTTTTCTCATTTTCACTTCAAGAATGTAAGGAGCTTGTAATTATTAGTTATAGCTTAATGATTCTTCACATTTAGCACTGTTTTTACCGGTCAGTAATTTGTCTAGAACGTTGACGATTTCCAAATCTTGTTTTTCTTTGAACCGAAAGAATATTATTGCTGTATTTACCTAGCTCATTCTTATGCGTACACCATGGAGGCTAGAGAAGAGGAGACCAAACAAACTGCTACAAAAGTGGCAGTTTTTCATGTCATAAGTTGTATAGTACATAAATGCGGCGTAAGTGTTTCAGTTGTGGCTGAAAATCGTATACCTATTGTGTTGATAAAGTTTAAATTTAACAATTTTTCAATATTACGGTTAGCAAATCTATTGTAATGTCGTAGAATTATTTTGTGCCTGCTTGCAAAACTGGTAATATGAAAGCGTGAAATATGAAAAATGGACAGAAAAATCCTAGTTTATTTCAACCTCACATTATCGGATTTTAAATGCTTTGCTTGGAATTTATAACCGTTATTAAAGTAACTACAATATCTGCATTCTTTGTTGAAGAACGTAACGATTAGAAATTGGGAAATTGCTATTAGGAGAGCGGACAAATCCCTACATAAATGGTTATACGTGAATCGAAATGTCTCAGCCGATTCTTTTACAGTGCGGTACTGGAATGTTTGAAACCCAAAACATTTCTCGTCTCCATACGTGTAACACCATTCAGGAGTGCATTTCCAGACATTTTATATTACTTTGAAAATACTTCAAACTGGACTGCATCCCAGAATTTGTACATAATTCTGAGTTTACTCATCAGGCGAGACTTTTATAACTGAAATCCCTTGAATGCATTGCATTAATATGCACAGAGTGGTTTAAAAAGAGCTACATCTAGTTGCCTTTGTTTATAACGCTATAACTCTTATTGTCCTCAAACTAGCCAGAGCTGTCAATACTTAAACAGCTTGAACCTCTGGCTAATTTGAGAATTAATCACCCTGTATATACTAGCAGAAAACTCGATTTACAAGAATTAAACCAGTCAGTAATGTTCATTATACATAAGACTGGGCTTATGATAAATATAAACGTATAACTGAAAAATTTTAGCATTTTCCTCATCAATTTAATAAAAATTGCTCCTGTTTCCATTGTATTCGCGGCTAAATTAAGCCCAGAGTGCAACACTTGTGCCTCTAGTGGGAAATTGGTGACTAGGAAATAAAAAACACAATAGTGCCATTTCATTATGACATCGACGCATCTCGTTTCGCCTTTTTTCCAGCCTCCATGGCTTACACGTACAATCTATTGTGTACTGTCGTATTTATTGGTAGCTTTTTCAATCTCAACTGTCATTGAAGCACTTCCTTTTCGGTCATTTATTAAAATAAATTAAATTAATCAACATGTTACCCATATAAAATTTTTCAACTTTAACATAAAAACAAAAATAAAAACTTTATAATTAGAAAAAAGTCGTAATTAATTCAACACAATGTCCAATTTCAACTATATAATATCGTTATAAATGTAAACCCAATTTTTAAACTATACGAGCCCCGTCCCGCTTCAGTTGGCCCACCCGATAAAATTTCAATTAGTGGCGTGTATTGAAGATCATTTAAACTAGTAGAGGTATAATTATCCATTTTTATTTTGAAAATATATTTCCCAAAAATAACGGAACCAATTACAACATTTGGAACTGATTAGGACTAAAAAAATGAAAATAAAACGAAATTTTTGATTTTCAGCTATATGATATAGCGCATTCTACCACTGAGTAACATCACTTGTTTTACAATCGAAACATCTGTCACTGTCATTTCCGTCAAAAAAAGCGTTGTTTCCATAGCCACCTTAATCCTCATCGTTAGCAATAGTTAGGTAATGGAATGCAAGAAAACTATTTTTTTCAATATTTTCGATTTAATACACTCTCCATTGAACCCAAATCTCTTCTATATTCCTCTAAATAGCATATGTTGTCTTAGATGGTACATTGTATCTGCTAGTTTTGCTCCTTGAGCGATAAATTCCAACAACACTGCAAATTTTGTGTGTGGGCCAACTGAAGCGGGACGGGGCTCGTATATTTTTAATAACAACTGATGATGCAACCATAAGTTGCGAAACGTTTTGTAACTTTTAAAAGTTTTAAAATATTAAACATGTTACGACTTATTGATTTTTTGTTATTCCAATAGTGAAAAGCATGCATTAATAATATAACACACATTTTCAAAATTTTATTGACATAATTTATCTCCATAAACTATAAAGTTAAATTTCTAAATGTCAATTTTCACAACTTAATTTCTGAAAATAATGACTCGCAGGCATAAGTAGATGAAAATATTGTTAAGATAGCAAAAGCCAGCTTCTTCAGACAGCTAAATGTGTTTGGAATTGAATTCCACGTTTCCATAAATTTGATATTGGCATTTTTACTCATATTACCTGATACAGATAGTCTTTCTATTTCATGGAATTCCAACTCTTTACTTGTTTCGATAAATTTTTGAATCCATATTGAACTAGACTGGAAATCAGTCAGCTGCATTTCAATTTCTTCAATTTCCAACCAATCAAATTTGGCCAAGTTCAGTTTATCAAGTGAAGTCACATCAGGATACATAATAAACTTGAGTGTTACTGATAATTCTTTGAACTGAGAAAATCTCGATGAAAATTCTTTGATTGAAAAATTAATTGCCAAATTAAACTCTTAAGTGACTTTTGCTTGGTCTGGTTCTTCGTGTAAATCCAAATCTCTGGTGATTTTTTTCAAGTTCTGGAAATACTTGTAGTTTTTGGGAACAATATCGTTACTGAAAACTTGCAGTTTAGACTCGAAAGCACGAATAAGATCTATCATAACAATAATTGTTTTATTTGCGCCTTGAAGCTTCATGTTCTATTCATTGTTAAATATAAATTGTTTCGATTAGGTACCTAAATTCCTTAATTAATGCCGTGCCCAAATTATTTTGTCGCGTGCCATCAATGGCACGCGTGCCATTGGTTCGCCAACCCTGCTCTAGGCATTAGTGTTTCTACTGTGAAAAGAGTTAAGAGTTGTTCTAGTATGTATCCAGTTTTATGTAGCCCTGGCAAGAAAAGACCACGTAAAAAGTTAAAATCTACTGATTTACCGAATTCCTCGAAAATGGTTATAAGGGACACCATATACACGATGTATTCGAAAAAAAAGCACATTACCATCAATTCCCTGAATACTGAAGTAAAAGAAAGTCATATTTTACTCAGTAATACCAGCTTAAATCGAGTTCTACCTGATATCGGTTTTAAATTCAAGAAAGATGATAACCGTAGAGCACTAACTGAAAAAGAAAATATTGCTATTATGCGACTACAGTTTTTAAAACGTTTCATGGAGAATCTAAATTCACCTCATCCACTGCAAATAGTCTTTATGGACGAAACGTGGATTTATTCTAAAGGAAATCCTGGAAAGCCCTGGCAAGATTCAAATATTCGCAGTGTTAAAAAACCCGAAGGTTATGAAGGAAAACGTTTTATTATGGTTAATTCTGGGTCTAAATTAGGGTTTGTCGAAAACGCATCCCTATTATTTGCAACAAAATCTTTAAAAGAAGACTATCGTGGGGCGATGAATTCAGATACCTGTAAAAAATGGCTCATCAAACATTTAATTAATAATTTGAATTAGCTTTCATTGATAATATTGGACAATGCTCCTTACCATTCTGTTTTAATAGAAAGAAATCCCTCAACTTCCTGGAAGAAAGCCGATATCATAGAATGGTTGAATACAAATTCCATTAATCACGATCCAAATTCATTTAAAACTGAATTACTCGTACTAGCCAAATCTCACAGAAAAGAAAAGCGCTATGAAGTAGATGAATTACTGAGAAGTTATGGTCATGATGTTTTACATCTACCACCATAACATTGTGTTGCCAATGCCATTGAATTAATATGGGCACATGAAAAACAATATTACAATGATCACATCGGCAGGGATGGTTATGGTGATGATCGAGTTCTTGCAATGTGGAAGGAAGCATTAGAACAATATACCAAAGATGTGTGGAGTAATTGTGTACATCACACTGAAGAAAAAATTAGGGACTTGGTATGAGCGTGAAAGGATTTTAGATGTAACTGTTGATGAAGTAATCATTAATGTTGGCAACGACTCAAGTGACTCTAGTTTAAGTAGTGATAGTTATTATGTTTGTCGTTAAACATGAAACATCACTTATGTTACGTTCTTTATTTCAACTAACACTTAAGTTACATTATTGTTACATACATTAATTATAGTTATTGTTACATACTCGCACCGCACGCCTTGACGTTCCCCGCAGAATGTTCTTCCGTCAATGTGTGCGTTCCGCAATTCCTTTGGCTGCAATCAGCGCCCACATCACTACATCACACCCTTACACTTAGATTAAAACTATCTTAACTAAGTGAATAGCTCCTACACATGCATTACTCTAGTATAAAATCTTTTTCCTACTCATGACATTGAAATCAGTCATTTTGACACTAATTCCGGTGGTTGAAATTGCATTTCAACCACTAGAGATTGAAATGCTCAGACTACCGGGATTTCAAACTGTTTGACATTCAATTGGTGACAAGAGAAATGTCACTTTATGTTTAATTTTTTCTAAAGTGCATTAATTTGTTAAAATGAGTGAAAATTCGTAGAAAAAATAGTATATGTAACTCGAGGCTGATAAAATTTCAACGTATCGAGTTACTCTCCACTCTCAACGTTGAAATTTTATTTCAGCCACTTGTCTCATAATATACTATTAAATGTTTTAGCTGCCCCCTTTTTCGTGGAGTTCGCTTAGCAATAGATGTGTTCGGACTATTACTTGTGCCTAACCTACTTTGCTCCAATTCTACAAGAGGTTCTGATGATTGTGGGGTAGTACCATCATTGTTATTGTGCTACTTTCTGGAATAGGATTATCTGACAATTTCCCAGTGTACTTAGGTAATACAATATTGCCTGCTACTCTACTTCTATTCGCATTACTAATACCTGAACCTTTACCCGTAACCTGGATTCTTGCCCCTATATCCGATTTTGCCTTATGACCCTCCGATTCTTCCTCACCTTTCCTCGGTATCATTTGATTTACATGCCTCTTCCAGAATTGTCCCGTCTCCAATTCGCATATGTAAGTTGAACTACCAATCTTCCGGCTTACAATTGCTTTTGTCCACGTTTTAGTATTTTGGATCCGGTAGTCACGTATCATCACTTTATCTCCTACCGCAAACTTCTTCCGGCTCCTGTCGTTATGCTTACTCTGAGCCTCCTTTGCTTTCTCTAAGTTTTCCAGCGTCGCTTCCCTTGTTCGAACATCGTCAACGATCACTTCTCCTCCTTCCTTGATTAAACTTAAAGTGGTTCTAAGCGTTCTGCCCAGCATCAGTTTTGCTGGCGTTTCCAAGGTCGAACTATGTTTGGTGTTTCTATAGCTAATAAGAAATCTTGATATTATGGTACTCGTTTTCTCAGTTTTATTCTTGAGATCTTGCATCGCTGTTTTAATCTTGGTCTTGAATGTCCTGACTGCGTTCTCGGCAGCGCCGTTACTTGCTGGATTGTACGGAAATGCTGTAATATGCTCGACTTTATTCCCTCTATAAAATTGTTCGATTTGGTGTGAAACCAATTGTCCACCATTGTCGCTTACAACTGTTTCTGGCAACCCAAAGCTTGCAAACGCATCCCTTAGCTTCAACTCCAGCTCGTCAGCTGCCATTGAGTTTACCTCATAAACTTCTGGCCATTTTGAATAAGCATCGGTTAGAATGAGATACATTTTGCCTTTAATCGGTTCTAAATAATCCATATGGACTCTACTCCATGGTCCTTTAGCTATTGGCCATGGTGTAATCTTCGCTCTTGGAGGATCGGGTCTATTCTGCAAACAAGGTGTGCACGATTTGCACAACTATTCAATATCTGCGTCTAGCACCGGCCACCACAGGTACGACCTTGCCTGCGATTTCATTCTGGCCATTCCAAAATGTGACCAATGAAGCTCCTCCAGTAATCTTTTCCTCAAGGCTTGGGGAATCACCACCCTAAACCCCCACAGCAGTAACCCACTGTCGACCGTTAGCTCATTTCTTCTGTGGAAATAAGGTTTCAACTCTTCTTTTACCTCCGCTGGCCATCCGTTTTCTACATAACCTATGACTTCCATTATGAGTGCGTCATCCTTGCCTTTTTCTGCAATTTTCCTGTTGTCCACGGGCCAGTCTTTGGAAGACGCTGTAAAATATAAAAATTTTCTTTTATCTTGGTATTCCTCTGAAATGGTTTTTGTCTCAATTGGCATTCTGGACAACCAATCGGCTACTACGTTGTTTTTTTCCTTTAAATATTCTATCTTGTAATTAAAACTCGACAGATATGCTGCCCATTTTTGTAACCTGCTAGTGTACATTAACGGTATACCTTTGTTTTCACCAAATAGTGCCAATAACGGTTTGTGGTCAGACCTCAGCGTAAATTTATGCCCATATAAATATTGATGGAATTTTGTAGCTCCATAATAAATAGCTAAAGCTTCGCGATGTATTACTGAGTAATTCTTTTTCGCAGGCATAAGTGTACGTGATACACATCCTACCATCCTTTCTTCACCGTTAGTCATTAAGTGGCTTAACACCGCAGATATGCCCACGTTAGATGCAGCAGTCGTCAGAACTATATCTAAGTTCGGGTTAAAATGTACCAAACATATATCCATCCGATGAGAGGATTTTCTTAATTTTTACAAACGACATTTCACATGATTTGTTCCATTTGAATGTGACATTTTTAGATAATAATTCATAAATAAGCTTTAAGATACTGGCTAAATCTGGGACAAATCTTGAATAATAATTTACCATGCCACAAAAGGATCTTACCTGCGTGGTCATGGTTGGACGTTGGGCTTCCCCGATAGCTCTGATCTTGTTTTCCGTTTTCCTTAATCCATCTTTACTGATGACGTGGCCCATATATTCAACCTCCTTCTGAAAAAACTGCATTTTCTTTTTCTGACCGTTAAACCAGATTCATCTAGCTTCCCTAAAACCTGTTCTAACGTCTCTAGATGCTCCTGCCTATTCTTCCCATGACCAAGATATCATCTAAAAAGTTAACAACATTTCTCATCCCCTGGAAAAGTTGTTCTGTAAATTTTTGAAACGTTGCGCTTGCTGGCCATATTCCAAAAGGCATTCGGTTTACGGCGAATATTCCCCTGTGGGTGCTCCACGCCAATGTCTTCCTTGCTTCATCATCCAGTTCAAACTGTATATATGCCTGATTGAGGTCGATCTTTGTGAAATGCTCGCCTTCGTGTAGCTTTGGAAATATATCCTCGATCCTAGGCAGCCGGTATCTCACCTCCACCAAACATTTGACGGTTGTCTTGTAGTTCCCACACAGTCGCAATTTTCCATCATTTTTCTGGACCGGAAACAAAGACGTCCCCCACTGGCTCGTTTCTATTTGGGAGATGATGCCATCTCTTTCGAGTCGTTCCAACTCCTCATCCATCTGCTCTCGAAAAGCTAACGGAATCGGCCTAGGCTTACAGAAGACAGGTTTAGAATCAGGTTTTAGATCAAATGAAATTTTGGTGTGTTTAAAATAACCTAACTTATTGCTAAATACGTTTGGGAATTTCTCGATAATTCTGTCGATTTCTGGAACTTTTTCCATCTGATTTACCATTTTAAACTCAACATTAAATGATTCTATCCAATCTCTACCTAACAATAAAGTACCCCCATTTTTGACTACATAGAATTTAACTGGCTTACATGCATTCTTATACTCTACGTTCAAATACACATAACCTTCGGGTTTTATACACTCGCCTGTGTAGCTCTTCAATTCTAAAAAATACTATTCGTAAGTTTCGTTACTTATTAAGCTTAAGGCTGCTCCCGAATCGATCTCCATTTTAAATGATTGACCCTTGATCACTACCTCGATTGAAAATGGATTATTCTTTTTTGCATCATTACTGCTATAAAATAAATCTTTTTCCACTTCAACCCTAACATAATTATTACATGATGTTTTATTTCTACATATAGCCGCTAAATGCCCTGTTACGTTGCATACATTACACTTATAACTAGCGTACCTGCAGCCCTTACTATTATGGTTACCTTTCCCACAATGTTTACACTTTGCCACCAGTTGGTTGTTTTTGCCATTTGCTGGCTCCTTTGAATGAGTCTGGTTCTCCTTTCCGCCGTGGCGAATCTTCCCTGAACTCCGATATTTGACCAATAATGCCGGCCGCCATGACTGTCGCTTCGTTCTGGTGCCGTAACAAACTCGCGTCTTCTCGATTCACCTTTTGAATCCGTTTTCCTCGTCGCCAATATTATGTTTGTCGTTAAACATAAAACATCACTTATGTTACGTTCTTTATTTCAAATAACACTCCAGTTACATTATTGTTACATACATTAATTATAGTTATTGTTACATACTCGCACCGCACGCGTTGACGTTCAGCCACAGAATGTCCTTCCGTCAATGTGTGCGTTCCGCAATTCCTTTGGCTGCAATCAGCGCCCACATCACTACATCACATTTAAGGCTGCCGTTTGGCTTATGTTGAAATAATAGGGACACAAATTGACGCAACACCTAACCTGCTGACCTCGAATTTGAAGTAGACTTACAGTCTTGCCAATTTCGAGTAAAATATTAGATTGCATTATGGAAAATTCAAAGCATACTAGATGTAATTCATTTTAAGTCACCCTGTAATATTACATTTAATAAAAATTACTATTTGTTTCTAGCTTTGATACGGCCCTGTCGATAGTCTCGCACATCTAAAGAGCATTATTTTATAGATGTTTTATGAGAATTGTCTAAATAGTATAATTATCACGTCCAACACAAAACTGTGGTAATCCTGCTGTTTTTCGGCTCCAATTTTGAACTACCGCTTCTAGAGCTAGTTATAGAGGAGGGATGCTGCAACGCTTTGGGTCGATTATACCACCCTTTAGAAGCAGATTATTTCGATAAAGAAATTGCGAAAACTAGAAAAATGCAAATTAACAAGGCAATTAAATTTGAATTCACATACATTATATTATAAATAAATTATTAGCAATATAACTATTTCCTTCACAGTTGATATTCGACTATTTTTGTTAGAAAATGTATAAGGGAGATGCAGGAGTGTGTAGGGGAGAAAGAAAATATACTCTATTTGTAACTAAACTTTCAAACAGTGCTAAATGTATTAAATATAAAAAAGTGCAAAACATGTATAGTTAAATCGGTGTTGAATAAATTAGTGATTGATAATGATATGAGCAATGTTGTTAAAGTGGTTCGTATCGGTCGTTCTGTTCCACAGAAAGTTCGACCAATTAAAGTCATATGTATAAGCCCTCAAGTTGTGAAATCTGCTCTCAAAAATAAATCGAGGCTGTACGACACCAATTATAGAATAACTGCCGACCAAACAAAGTTACAACAGGAACAGATGAAAAAACTTAGAGATGAGCTAAAACTCAGACAAGATCAGGGTGAAGTCAATCTCACAATAAAATTTATTCTTGGCATTCCAAAAATTGTCTCAAATGAAAGTAAACAAAAAAACCACCATTAACCCCATTACTACTCTACTACCAAAACGTCGGAGGCATTCGCACTAAACTAGATAACCTCAACAATGTGGCATGCGGTAATTATGATATTATTGTACTGGTAGAAAGCTGGCTATCAGATGCAATTAATGACTGCGAACTCAATCTAACTAATTATACTGTGTTTCGTATGGATCGCAATAACCTTACAAGCACCAAATCAGGAGGAGGTGGCATAGTCATAGCCATAAGAAGTAATTTAGAAGGTAGTCTTATAAAAATAAATGAAGTCAGCATAGAACAGCTGTTCGTACTTTGCAAATACGGGAATGATGCGTTTATTATAGGTGGAGTATATTATATACCACCACAATCAAATGCTGCAACTTACTCGCTCCACTGTGATTCAATCGAAGGAATATTTCAAAATTACCCTTCTCATAAACTACTAATCATTGGTGACTACAACCTCCCAGAAGCCACCTGGTCAAACGACGAATATGGCATCAATGTAACATGTCCTCAAGGTTCATCCGCCATGGTTCTAGGTCAGTGCTTTGGATTCTTTCAAATGTGTCAAGTTAATGCCATTCCTAATAATAGAAATGTATTTTTAGACCTAGCTTTTAGTAACTTTAAGGTTATTGATATTTCGAACTCAGCTGATCCTATTTTTCCAAATAGCCAGCACCACTTGGCTTATGATGTTGTTTTTGTCGTGGATAACAGTGATCATAACAATAATAATAACTTGAGGTTAGATGAATATTATTATGATTTTAGAAACACTAATTATGAGGCGCTTAATAATTATCTAAATACTGTTCAATGGAATACTGTCCTTAATGGTACCGATCTTGATCAAGTAATTTGTGAATTTTATGAAATTTTAAACATAGGTATAGCCCTATTTACTCCACTCAAGCGCTTCAAATTATCCACTTTTCCGAAATATTTTAATACAGAATTTAAAAAGTTAGTATTTGAAAAAAGGTAGCTCACAAACTTTATGTAACTACGAAAAATGATGCTGATTATTTGCTATTTGCAAATCTAAGATCAAGGTGTAAAGTATTGTCGAAGTTGTGCTACAACAACTATATTAATAAAGTAGACGATTCTCTGAAAGCCGATCCTAGAATGTTTTGGAAATTTGTAAATAGTAAGAAATCTCTACCAAGTAGTTTACCCAAGAGTATGTTTCTTGATGACGTCACTAGTTCAAACGGAGAAGATATTGTTAATCTTTTTGCAGACCATTTTGCTACAGTTTATTCGAATCATCATGCATCCAATCGTCCTGTGGCACATAATGTGGCTAACAACATTCATATCTCATGTCCTAAGCTGTCAATTACTGATGTTTATAATAAAATTGCACATCTACCGAATAGACTCACTATGGGACCTGATGGTATTCCCAATATATTACTTATAAAATGTATACATTCATTAACGGTGCCTTTAACGGTTCTATTTAATAATTCATTGAAGTTTGGTGTATTTCCTACCATGTGGAAAGATACTTATATTATGCCAATTTTTAAGTCAGGTGAAAGAGAGAATGTAAGGAACTATCGCAGTGTATGTATCCAGTCCTCCATCCCCAAACTATTTGACAGTCTAGTGTACGACCAGCTAAGCTGGTCTTGCAAAAGTTTAATAATTAATGAACAGCATGGTTTTACTCATGGTAGATCTACAGTAACCAATTTACTACTTTATCAGAACTCTATATCGGACGCCTTGGAGAATCTGTGTCAAATGGATTCTGTTTACACAGACTTTTCCAAGGCGTTCGATAGGGTTAATCATGAAATCCTAACTGAAAAACTGAGTCTGATAGGCTTTGATGAGGGACTAATACACTGGATTCAAAGTTTCCTCAGCTGTCGCAAACAAAAAGTGAAGTTTGGCAATTATTGCTCTAAAGAAATTGCAGTATTATCAGGCGTCCCACAAAGATCCCACTGTGCACCCCTCTTATTTAATCTATTCGTCAATGATATCAGTCATGTTATAAATCACTGTAGTTTTCTGCTTTTTGCAGATGACCTTAAGTTGTATAAAAAAATAACATCCTATGCTGATTCAGCCTTAGTTCAGGATGATCTCAATAATTTGATGGATTGCTGTAACGAGAACCTCCTCTACTTAAATACTGACAAGTGTTACGCAATAAGCTTTTATAAAATTAATAAAAAATTTGATACCTCTTATTTTATTGGTAACAGTGCACTTAAGTCTGTTGATTCTATTAAAGATTTGGGAGTGATCTTTGATAATCAGTTGAACTTCACCGAACATTTAAACACTCTTTCCATTAAGTCGTCAAAGCTACTTGGCTTCGTATTAAGGAACTGTAAAGAATTGTCTGTACCATCTATTAAAGATGTTTTTTGTGCCTTGGTTCGTTCACAGCTGGAATATGCTTCAATGATATGGTCTCCACAGTATCAGATTCATATTAATACTCTTGAAAATGTTCAGAAAAGATTTTTAAGATTTTGTGCCTTTAAAGTAGGTAATCCTGTAATTGACCATAACTATGAAGTAATTCGAGCCGAAGTTTGTTTAACATCATTAGAACATCGTAGAATGATATCAGATTTATGTTCCATGTATAAGTTAATTAACTCTTATATTGATTGTCCTGATCTACTTGCCTTGATTAGTTTTAAAGTTCCAAACCGTGTCTTAAGGGAAAACAACTTATTTTATGTTAAATTTCATCGCACTAATTATGGCAGACATTCACCCATTGACCGGTCTCTGGAAGTGATTAATAGAAATAATCTAGATTTGTTTAAGGACTCTTTAAACCAATTCAAATGTAACTTAAAATTACTTTAAGGTCATTGAATTGTACTGATATATTTGTGATCTAGATGGTTGTGATTTTATTATATATCTGTGATACACTATGTATATACGTAATAATGTAAGCTTCATTCAGCTGTATTTATATAATATGTTGTCTGTTTATAAGTTTGTTTATACTGTGTTGCCAATCATTTAACATTTATCATTGTTATTTTTCAGTTTAGGTGTTTACTACTGTTATTACTTCTTGTTTCTATTATATTGTGTAATGGGGTTTTCCCGTGGAATAAATAAATAAATAAATAAATAAAAAAAAACTACAAAAAATAAATTAAGTTGTTTATGAAAAAGTACCCATGCATTTACATAAAGTAACTGAATTGTTAATAAAGAAATGCATAAAAATTTATTAAAACTAGATTCAATTGTTTATAAAAAAAGTGCACATGTATTTACCACACATATACTGAATTGTTAATAAAGAAGTGCATAAAAATCTATTAAAGCTAGATTCAATTGTTAAAACAAAGTACCCATGTATTTACAAAAAGTAAACTGAATTGTTAATAAAAAAGTACAAATTTACAAAAAATAAACTGAATTGTTAGTAATAAAGTAAAATTTACAAAATTAAACTGAATTGTTAATAAAAAAGTGCATACATATTATGTACTGTTTGAGGCTTTCGCGGTTACTCGAGTTATTCTCCTTAGCATAGAATTTCGACTTAGACCGCGTAGTATTTGTATATGAATACCCAGCATTTTCTGGCTTAATGTGCCTTTTATAATGGAATTGAAACACCACAAAATAGATATATGCGCCCTAGCAGAGACAAAAAAGAAAGGATGTGGGATAAGCAGATATGACGATTACCTATTAATTTATAGCGGAAAACAAAAATCTGAATGGGCATCATCTGGAGTCGGCTTATTAATACATCAGAAATATGAACAAAACATTGCTGAAGTCAATTACGTAAACCACAGAATATTAAAAATCACAGTCAACTTTGGTAATACGATAATTCATTTCATATCTGTGTACGCACCGGATATCAGCAAGCCAAAAGAAGAAGTAGAAAGTTTCTTTGCAGACCTACAAATGCTACTAGATAAAATACAACCTATTGATAAAGTGCTCATAGTAGGTGACTTAAATGCCAGGATAGGAAGCCAAGTTATCCAGGGTGTAAAACAAAAATTTAACGAAGACACAATTAATGAAAATGGGGAACATCTCATCGAATTTTGTGCATACAATGAGCTACGTATCAACAACACTTTCTTCCCACACAAGCAACAACACAAATACACTTGGGAAAACTCAAGAGGTCAACGATCAACTATTGACTATATATTATCTAACAGAACAATACATCCTACACAAATCTTAGACGTAAGGGCCCTAACATCTGCAAACATTGGTTCTGACCATCGTCTAATACTTTGCAAAATAAGAATGATAGCACAAAACAATAAAAAACTTGAATGTAGAACTACAGAGAAACTGAATATAGAGTCGTTACAAGATGAAAGTACTAGAAATTTATATGAAATGAGACTGCAGAATATGATAACTGATAATGCAATTGAAGATGAAGAAGATATCAACGAGAGCTGGCGCAAACTAAAATACAACATATTAAGTGCGGCCGAACAAGCCATTGGTAAAAGAAAAGTAAAAATACCGACACGAGGGAAAACAAAGCCCTGGTTCACAAAAGAGGTGAAACAATTGGCGCAAGAGAAAAGAGAAGCTTATCTCATATACAGATCAAACAAAACAGAAGAGGAACATCAGAACTACGTAGAAGTCAGAAACAGAGTAAATACACAAATAAGAACCCTAAAACGAGAATACTGGATGGCATTTACAAAAGAGATCGAACATGATCTATACGGTGCACAAAGGAAAATTTGGGGAATTATTAAACGACAAAAAAACAGCATTAATGAATGTATACAAATTCAAAACTTAAGCGAAGAACAATGGGCAAAATACCTAGGTACCCTATATAGTGAGGTAAGCAACGTTGACAATGATCTTCCCCAGAATGTGGAAAACAACCAAACAATAAATCAAACAACATTCCTCCAAAATGAAATAACTGAATCTATAAAGAAACTGAAAAATAGAAAAGCTTCCGGGCCCGATACTATACCTAATGAACTGATTAAATATGGCGGAACAACATTAGCCAAAGAATTAAGGATCTTCTTTAAAAATATAATAGATAAATCCACAGTACCAGACGAATGGCGACATAGTATTACAATTCCACTATTTAAAAGGGGAAACAAGAACGATCCCTCAAATTATAGAACCATATCGCTGTCAAATACAATAACTAAATTATTCACCAGCTTGATTGGCGACGAAATAAACAAAATAGTAGGCATAAAGGAGGAACAGCAAGGATTTCGTAAAAACAGATCGACTACCGATGCAATATTTATTATCCGACAACTAGTTGAGAAATCGCTTGAGTTTAATAAACCGATGTACATATGCTTTATAGATCTAACTAAAGCATTCGATTGCGTACTGTTAAAAGATGTGCTTCAAATATGCCAAGAAAAGGGAATACCCCAGGATTTAATAAGAGTAATAAAAAACCTAAACACGAACAATACGACTAAACTACGATTACAAGGAAAATACTCTGAAGACGTACAGGTTCGTACAGGAATCCGACAAGGAGATAGCCTAAGTCCGCTAATATTTAATCTTATAATGGATAAAATTATCGCAGCAACAAAGAACCTGAATCTAGGGTATAAACTCAGCACAGGCGAGATCTCAATTGTATGTTATGCAGACGACGCAATAATTATAGCAGAAAATGAAGACAATCTCCAGCGATTACTACAAAAATTCAAAACAGAGGCTGAGAAATACAATATGACAATATCGGTAGAAAAAACAAAAAGCATGGTAATAGCAAAAGAACCCCAAAGATGTAAATTAATGGTTAACAATAAAACAATTGAACAAGTAATGACATTTACATACTTAGGTGTAGAAATATCTAGCTATGGAAATTTAACAAAAGAAGTAGCTAGCCAAACCATTAAAGCCAATTCAGTAGCAGGATGTTTAAAAGACGTAATATTGAGAAATGAGTTCCTTAACATAGATAGCAAAGTGCGCATATACAAATCATGCATAAGACCCATCATGACCTACGCAGCAGAGACAAGAGCAGACACCAGTAAAACAAAACATCTACTACGAAAAACTGAAATGAGGGTATTACGAACAATAACAGGAAAAACCCTGCGAGACAGAATCAGAAACGAAACCATCAGAGAAACATGTAAAGTTCAAGACATTGTGAGATGGACTAGACAACGCAGGCGAAATTGGAACGAACACGTAAGCCGAATGGACAACAACAGAATAGCAAGAATAGCAAGAGATGGAAAGGTCGGAGGAAGAAGACTACCTGGACGACCATTAAAGCGGTGGAAAGAAAGCTGGCAATCCACATCTCAAGAATAAAGTGCTGGAAATTACAGGCCTTTAAGGCCTAAATTACGACCAAGAAGAAGAAGAATGTGCCTTGCACCTTGTGAGGTCGAGCAAAAACCCGCGCGATGGCCATGCTTTCTGGTGGCTCGTGTAGTTTGAGTATCTTGAGAACGAAGATACTTAGGCAGATTTGGCCGTTTTGCTGTTTGTGCATCCATATTCACTAACGTTTCGCAAGACCTTGCAGCTTGCATCATCAGAGTGAAAGTCGCACTAAGAACCGAAGGTCGGTGTGGAGCTATTTATAGTCCTCTGTGCCAGGCGCGCGGAGTGGCGTAACGCTGGTTGGTCATCCGAGTGCAACGTAATCCGTGGGGCGTGGCCGTATGACGCAATGTGGTTGTAATGCTTTAGCTCGTGTATCACAGGGGTCCACGTTTTACTAAGTTTAAAGCCATCTTCCCTGTTGATATTATTTGGATGTTTTTCTATTTCTATGGCTTCACGTATAACTCGCGGGAAGTAGTATCACTCTTCACGAAAGTGCCGGTTGATGAGGTGCTAGTTATGCTCAAAGATCTCTTGCCTACAGACCAAGTTGAACTTGTCGAAATTTGCCTGAAAAACACTTACTTCAGTTGGAACAATAAAATAGACGAGCAAGTCGAAGGAGCGGCCATGGGTTCACCACTATCACCTGTTATCGCTAATATCTACATGGAAGCGTTTGAAACCAAGGCCCACGAACAAGCGCAGCTAAAACCGACTTGCTGGTTGAGATATGTAGATGATACCTTTGTCATCTGGTCACATGGACGCCAGACATTGAATCTGTTTCTAAAACACCTGAATTCGGTACATCCCAAAATACAATTCACAATGGAAGTAGAGGAAAATTGCAGTATTCCGTTTCTAGACGTCCTGGTGAAACGTAAATCAGATGGCAGTTTCGGACATGCAGTCTATAAAAAGAAAACACACACGGACAGATGTCTAAATGCTGACTCACGCCATCATCCAATGCAAAAAGCAACAGTTCTCCAGACTCTGGCGACAAGAGCCGTTCGTATCTCAGACGAAAATCTAGAGAGAGAAAAGCTACATCTGTTTGACTCTTTACAAAGGAACGGATACACAACTACCGCCATACGAAAAGCACTAGACAAGACTATGACCAAAAAGGCTAAAGAAGAATCTCCACCTCTGGAAGGCTTACCATTTCTACCTTACGTTAAAGGCTCGACTGATAAGATAGGACGTGTCCTGCAACGATGCAACATCAAAACTGTGTTCACGAGCAAGGAAACTTTGGGTAACGGCTTCAGATCGGTAAAAGACAAGATTCCAAGTTTAAAAACCGCTGGCGTATATCGCATTCCTTGTTCTTGCGGCTCGAGTTACATTGGACCGACTGGTCGTTTCGTTGATCTAAGACTCCAAGAACATAAAGGCGATTGCAAACACAAACGCATCACAAAATCAGCCGTAGCTGAGCATACATTTACAAATGGACACACTCTAGAATTTGAGCATGCCAGAGTACTTGCCAGAATACCTCATTACTTCCCGCGAGTTATACGTGAAGCCATAGAAATAGAAAAACATCCAAATAATATCAACAGGGAAGATGGCTTTAAACTTAGTAAAACGTGGACCCCTGTGATACACGAGCTAAAGCATTACAACCACGGTGCGTCATACGGCCACGCCCCACGGATTACGTTGCACTCGGATGACTAACCAGCGTTACGCCACTCCGCGCGCCTGGCACAGAGGACTATAAAGAGCTCCACACCGACCTTCGGTTCTTAGTGCGACTTTCACTCTGATTATGCAAGCTGCAAGGTCTTGCGAAACGTTAGTGAATATGGATGCACAAACAGCAAAACGGCCAAATCTGCCTAAGTATCCTCGTTCTCAAGATACTCAAACTACACGAGCCACCAGAGAGCATGGCCATCGCGCGGGTTTTTGCTCGATCTCACAAGGTGCAAGGCACATTAAGCCAGAAAATGCTGGGTATTCATATACAAATACTACGCGGTCTAAGCCGAAATTCTATGCTAAGGAGAATGCATACATATTTTCCAAAGATTTTTTATTAACAGTTTCATTTAGTTTTTGTAAATACATTCGTTTCTACTTTTTTATAAACAATTTAATTATTTTTTTAAATATATATGCGCTTCTGTATTAACAATTTAGTTTATTTCTTATAAACACATGTTTACTTTTTATAAACAATTTAATTTATTTTTCGTAGTTTTTTTTCATATTCAATTAACTTAAAAATACAGTATATTTCATTTCTTCTCTGCACACCCCTGCATCTTTCTTACCCATTTTCTGACATTTTAATTTTATTTCAACTATACTAGGGGTTATTGCAATTTTTAAATAATTTTACTGCATGCCAGTAGTCTACTGCCATCAAAAATAAATGGAGGAAATTGGAAAGTTGTTTTATTAAAGAAATTATTAAAGAAGTTGCTCAGAATCAGAAAAATAGTAGAATTTTAATTGCAACTGAAACAGTTTTATTGCTAATAATTTATTTGTAATATAATGTAAGTGAATTAAAATGGATTTGTCTTGTTAATTTGCATTTATCAAGTTTTTGCAATTTTTTTTTTCGAAATGAATTGCTTCGAAACGGTAGTACGTAGGTATAATAGACCCCAGCGTTGCAGCCTCCCTCCTATATTACAGCCTCTAAGCGTGGTAGTTTAAAATGGGAGCCGCAAACAGCAGGATTACCCAAAACTCTTTTATAATAAGAAACCGTTTTGAAAGGACAATGTTCATGAATGTAAATATAACAATTTCAAAAATAATTTGTTTAATAGTATCTAGTATCCTGAATTATACTTATATATATACACAGCACTAGCAGGCCTATTGGCCTATGGCTTTGATAGCATGCTTCCATGCTTTCCTGTCTTTAGTTTTTGTTTTCCAATCTGTTATTCCCAACGCATTTATATCTTCTTGCACATCATCCCACCAAGTGGTTTTCGGTCTTCCTTTCTTATTTCTTCCTTCTGCTTCCCTTTCTAGACTTTTTCGTACTGGGTCATCTTTGTTCATTCTACTTATGTGTCCCAACCATCGTAGTCGGCTTTGTTTAATAACTGCAATTAAACTTGGCTCATGGAATAAATCTTCAATTTCTTGGTTAGTTCTCCTTCTCCATTCTTCGTTCACCTTTATTCCTCCAAATATTCTTCTTAGTATTCTTCTTTCCCATATACTTATCTTATTTTCGTATACCTTTGTGATCACCCACGTTTCCGCACCAAACATTACTACTGGTCTTATTACTGATTTGTACTTACTTTTCGTATTCTTGCACAGACCCCCTTGCAAAGTAATATTCATTTTCTTCAATGATTTCTGCAGTAATATCGGATGTTTCTTGTTTACTTGAAACTGGAGATTCGCTACGGCTACAATCTTCGACAATTTCATCTAAAATACCCCTACACAATTGGCCTGTTTCTGTGAAAAAAAAATTAGAAGGCTGCATCATTTCATTATTGAATGGGAACATACGTGTCAGCAATAGTACATTACTCTACAAGTTGAGAAAAATGATGTTTTTATCAACAAGTATGGCTTGTTTGAGTACGAGCGTCAGCGAGTACTTAAACGGCCATACTAGTTCAGAAAAACCACTTTTCTTACGTGCTGAGTATACTATTTTATCGCATTTCATAAGAAATGTAAAATATTAAATGTTTACATACAAGTGACACTAACTGTGAAAACATAATCAAGATGAGCCTAACTCATTCCTGTGTACTAAAGCACAATAAGCAGCTCCAGTTGATGTTATGCGTTTGGCAGTACTGAAGTGTTGTTGGTGACACTGTAAGTCTATGTCAAATTCCAGGTTAGCAGGTTAGGTTTTGCGTCAATCTGGGTCAAAATTGACGCAAAACCTAATCTACCAACTTCGAATTTGACATAGACTTACAGTGTCACCAACAACACAGTTCAGTATTGCCAAAAGTAAAACCAATCGCCGTTGCTGGGCATAAAAGTGTTGCTAATGATAAAAGTACCACATTTATTATCGATTTTGAATGAAGAAATGTAGTACATTTCCAAATGAAATGCAATAAAGCCATTTTCTCAATGATGCTGTTAAAAAGAATTTCCACGTCTTTTCTTATAAATCGTGGCTGCGTGCCCCTTCTTGAAGCAGTTTCTCTATTATTTCTTCTCTTTCGACGTGCGAAATTACGTTTAACCATTGTTATATTTGTATAACTAACGTCAAATAATACAACAAGCAAAATGTCTAAATTCCATACATTAAACAAACTAAACCTATAGGATTTTCATCAAAAGTAAAGAATAACAAAATACTTATCCCATGAACAACACTATTTACAGAAGTAAGAATACTCTAGGGAAATTTTTACCCCAGTAGAAATTTTTATCTCTTTTTATCTTAGTCGAATTGAGTGAAACAAAGAATCACCAGAACAGCTGACCGTCGTAACTTAAAATAATTATTGACAGCATTGTCAGTTTGGCACTATCAGTATTTAGATTTAAAAATGAAAGAGATTTCAGATCAATCGAGAACACTTATTTTAAATGTCGTGGAATACTTCGAAAATGAAGAGAGTAGTCATGATCGAGCAATCTAAAAAGCTTCAAAAGCATTCAAAGGGCACGTTATACAATTTGAAGGATGGAGAGCTTCCGATAGACAATTCACAGAAAATATGTCGCAGAAAGTTGATGCAGTTAAAACTAAAATTGATTATTGGATGCTAAACCATATTTGTGATATTATATATAAATTGTACGCTGACCGAAAACCAGTTAATATAAAAAACATCCATGAATAACCAAAACAAGAGTCTTCAGAGTTCTGCTGTTCAGTTTCGTCAATAAGGAAGTGGATAATGCAAATTGGATTCAAATTTAGAAGACAAAACAACAGAAATTACTTAATGGAACCGCCCAGTATTAGAGTTAACCAATTTTTGGATTTTTACAAAAAGGTAAAACAAGAAAATATTTTTCAACCAGTATTTTTATATGAAACTTAAGTATTCAGTAAAAGTAGTGATAGGAGGATTTGGCAGCGGTTCGAGATACGGATAGTTCATGCTGAAAACGAGTAAAACAAACAAATGGAAGTAACTTTGGAAGTACTGGCTGCATGGAACGAAGTTATCGAGAATATTCCAGCTGAACACAGGGAAAACTACCGTAGCACATACCAAAAATGTAATTGAAGATCCCTACCAAACCGAATTTGCTTAAAGTGTTATGGATATTGAACTATTAGTAATAAATACTTCTGATGAATGATTAGTTTTTAGTATAACTGTTACCAATTATAAATAAAAAAGTAGTTTTTCCATGTTAACCATTTATTTTATACGGATTCAAATACTTTTTACTAGACAATTCAAGTTGTTCTAAAGAAAAATTTATAGATAATTTTTTCCTGCGACGTATGCATTTTATTTTTTATATTTAGTATCACAGTTAAAAATAAGGTAGGACACATTATTTCTGAATTCGTACTTTTGTCAGTTGCAACTTTATTAGATTTTTCATAACAAGGAAACGTTTGAGGTTATGCACACGTCAATATATATAATCGGTGATCAAAGCTGTCATATTTGAGGAATTAATAATACACGTACGTTTAGTAACTAAAATTAGAGATAGGCAGTTGTTTTTCCGCTGGTGTAACATTTCCACTATAGTAATTTTTTAGAGTGAAATTTTTCGACACAAGGCACAACGCACAAAAGTAATCGTCCTTTGGAAAGTAATACGCTTTCATCAATGCATAGTTCTCGATTTGTGCTGAATGAATTCCGAAATGTTTTCCTTATATGGTCCACGATTCCTCGTATTTTGTATAAAGTATTTCCATTGTTCGGCTGGTTATTAGCGCTAAAATGCAGCATTCGTAATAAGATCTACCACCAAAGAAAGGTGTAGCAAGGAACAGATTCCTGGTTTTTGATTTATTTATAGTATCAAGAAATATTTTATAGAAATTCTGCAATGCAATTTCTGAATCAGTTGTATGTGTGATGGTAGACCAATTTGGTTTTTTAGTAAATTTTCTAGGTTATGATAGTCTATTTTAAAGTTTGCTTGACTTTAAGGTTTGGGAGTTTTTTGTAGGGTTGCCACGAACTGGGCATTTCTACGCTTGTGTCCTTCAACGTGTCCGAAAACGAACTCCTCAGGAGTTAGAGCTCATTTAATTCTTAATGACACAGGTTTATAGGAACTTTCTTCATTCTTATAATGAGATTAATCTAATCCCTGATTTTGGCCAACTATTTGAAGACCACTCTGTATAAAATAAGTAGATTCAATCCCAGATTTGATATTAAACTAAGTAGTAATACAGTTGGTTAAGCGATAAATATTTACGTATCAATTATTATATTATTAACATTCTCTCACGAATAATAATAGTAGATTATGTTATTAGGAGTAAAAGTGATACTTTATGTGGCGAAGCTGAAGTTTATTTAACCGAACGTCAGTGAGGCAAATAAATCAGCTAAGCCACACAAAGTCACTTTTACCCCGAATAACATATACTATTTTATCCGCAAACGTATTCAGATAAATTTCATTAATAAAAATTTAAAAAAAAGGATGCATCGGCCGGGAATCGAACCCGGACCACCCACGTGACAGGCGAGCACTCTACCCCTGCTCCAACCTCGGTTGTTTAAATAACGCCCTACTATAATGATATATGAACATACTGAATCACTCGAGCTAATAGCACACGGCCACAGCAGCTGTCATACCATAACCCACGGCGACAGATGCTCCGCTCCGCTGCTTAAAGGATTTAATTAAATTAAAACTTTTTCGTACCCTTTTTGAAAATAAAAACCGGCCTACGATCTAAGTCTAAAAATTAGCAAAATTTTAAGCCATCATACAATTTAATCGGTCCAGTATCTTCGGAGGAGATAGCGAACAAACATAGAAAGAAAGAAAGAGAGCAACGATTTTATGTGATTAGGCACATAAAGTAAGCAAAAGTTGCTATTTTATCTGCTTAATCAGATAAAGTGACACTTTTACCTTGTCAATAAAGACACATAAGTTGTCACTTTTATGACGTTTGGGGATAAACTGTATTTATTTCCAACTGCAATGAATCAAAGTATCTGCTGATTTTAAGTTATTTGATCATTAGAATTTGTATAGCTGATATTTTGTTTAGCGTCAGTCTATTTTAGCCGAAACTACCTTTTCAATTTCCCGAAGCTACTTCGGCTATTTCGCTCTGCTTCGGCGGAAGCGTGTGATTTTTTTGCCGAAACCAAAGCTTCGGCAAAAATCGAAAAACTGCTGCTTCGGCGGCCGAAGCTTCGTGGCGACCCTTGCTTCTTGCGGATTAAAATTATCTTTATCAATATTAAACATTACAGGCAGGTGATCTGTAATGATCGAGTTAAGAATAAAAGAAGCATAGTTTAAGGGCTTAATGTTTAATTTCTCCCTTCTAAAAATATGATCTATGCACGAGATGGCGTCTCGTTGACTCGAGATTAATAGTGTCATATAAGAATTAACCAAATTGTCCTCTCGATCACAGATATTATATTTATATCACATCTAATTATGTCAAATAACCAGGTTTTTAAACGTGAATCTTACCCCTAATAGTTACGCCACTGTTGTGACATAAGTTTGAATCAAAAAATGATTGACAGATGAAGACATTTTTCTTGCTCTTACCTAAATATTATATAAGAACTCTAAGCGACAATATTGTGTAGCCGTTTTTGCAAGCTCTATATTGACTTCACACCCTATTATAGAAAGCAACATTTTTGGTAAGCGCTTTTTTTAATGCGACATTCTTCAGTATGATTTTTATTAGCGACCTTGTTACGAAACGTCGCTTACAGTCACTATATTGGCTCTAAACGCGTTATTTATACATAGAATACTTGCAATTAAACCGATATGTCTATTTAAAACAACATACCAGATTCAACAATTCCCAGTTCGGAACTACAAATTTAATGTAGTTGATTAAAATTCTGTAATATTGTGTATTTCAATTATATATTCTTCTGCAGGGTACCAATGAGCACTCAACAAAAGGACTCTAAAGTTATGTTAAGAAATACACCTAGGCCTTTGCATGTCGATTTGAAAGCCTTTCTCAATTCACTTGCTGCCAAGGAGGTAAGTTTTTTGTTTTCTACTTAAGCTAGCATAGGCTGATGTCTTTAAAATTAAACACTTGCGTTTGCCGTACTTGAAGTCTTGCTCCCTACATTATGTCCCAAATGGAAAAAAACCGGTTAGAAAGAGGTTTTAATAGCTTGAGTATATGTGGAAAGGAGCGTGGCCTTTCCATTCGCCGGATTTCGACTCGCCGGAATGTGCTTTTTCGGAAGTAGGTAAGGGGTGGGCGGGGACCCCACTTTTTGTTACGCATAACCCTGCGCTTGTGTGCGGAAATTTTCCCCAGTGTAAAGGAGTCCTAGGGCTCCGCCTCTCTCCAAGGGGGCCCTCGGTACTCCGCCCTTTGGGACAGCTGAGCGTGGGAAAATTTTGATAGGCATGGGAACCTTGCTCAAAAATCTCAAAATTGAGAGGAAGTGAAACCGCAAAGGTGTCATCTTTATTATGTTGTCATCCGCCCAAGCAACCGCAAATCGGACGTCCTTCTTCAGCCAAGAACGGGGAAACTGTAGGATGGGTGAGAAAAAGAAGGGGTGGAGAATGGAAGAAAGGTTATGAAAGGAAAGGTGATGAGTAGTCCGAGGCAGCTGTATTTATCCTACAGCCGACATGTCACATAACAATGGGGGGCGGGGCCAAAGTGTAGTTAGGGGGATTCTGGACCAAACATGTCTACTGCGCAGGTTTCTCTGCATACGTGAAAGGTAGGCATTGTACCGTCATAAGTCATAGTACTCCATCTCAGTTATGGTTTTTGTAATCCAGTCAACTTTCTTGTGTTTCTATTTCCCCAATAAACATATTGTAAGACATTATTAAATACAACATAACCACAACTATTCTGCAGAGTATTAGTCAATTTAGACCACATTTTAGCAATTGAGACAGAATATATTGGAGCATCTTGGAAGCACATTTTACTAGTTTCCAATAAATTTAGAGCAGGTCTGCACGGGATTTTTGAGCAGGTTTTTGACGGGAAGTTCATATAGATAAGAAAGGGGGTTGGGTTGCTCTTCGGTTATCTTGTTTCGGCCACCCCTCATCGGCTTAATTAGGTCGCTTATTAAACATTGGTACATGTTTTGAAATAACAGATTTTATTTACACAGTTCTCAGCCCGAAATTACGAAAATTTTGAGCAGCTGTAATAAGCGGTTCTGTAAACTTATATCGGAGAATAGTTTTGATCTACAGCAGGAGGCTTTCGCATTGAATAGCCTCAGTGTCTAGAGGTCTAGAATCCTCGAATTGATATTTTTAACATAATTCCACTTTCAGATATACACGTTGTCCCCAGAAATTTTGAATACGAGTAATGCAATGCAGTGTTTCTAGGCACTGTGATTTTGTTCTTCTCGATTATTAAAATAGTTTGTCATGATTGTTATGAGAGTGGTAACTAAGCGCCAAGTAATGCCGATTATTAAAATAGGTTGTCATGATTGTTATGAGTAAAGCTGATAATTATATGCACTCAAATGTACGAAAATATGCGCATATATATGCATACATTTTGTTGAGTATATGTACCCAAAGTTATAATATATGAACATAATATGCTCTAATTTTTTTGAAAATAACTAGGAGTTTTCTAAATAATGTAAAAATTTTAATTAAGTATTTTGTATAAGAATATTTATTTTTCTAATTTTTATTCAAAGACGTCATTTATTTCAACGTTTGACTATATAAACATGGACTACCAACGCCAACTTTAAGTTGTAAGAAACATAAAAATGAGATTTCCCCTAACGCCTCCAGACTATTATTCATCCAACACTCGTGAAATGGATTCTATGTTGGTTGATTCCTTATACATTGTTTCTACAGGAAAAGTGGGGTTGCTGGCAGTCTATGTTTATATAGTCAAAGATTTTAACAAAGGCTTCCCCCTTCCTCTGCTTATTTCGATACGAGCACTGCATTCCAGCTGCAGGAAGTAAAAGTATATATCTCAGTTGCACAGAAAAATGTTATTAATAATTTAATGAAATAGTAAATTTTACAAAAAAATCTCAAAAAGTTCATACATTACAAATTATTGCTAAATATAACCAAATATGCAAAAATCCAGAAAGTATGCTCAAAATCGTAGAAATATGCAAAATGAAACTTGGCTTAAACGATTTGTTTTCACATAATTAGTATACATATGCAAAAAGTTTCGCCGGCATATCAATTATACAAAATATGCATTTGCATATAATATCAGCTTTAGTTATGAGAGTGGTAACTAAGCGCCAAGTAATGCATTCAAATGCCCGTATTCAAAATTTCTGGGGACAACGTGTATACAATCCACCAATAAACTGCTCAAGTACAGGTCTAAAGAAAACATTAAGTATTATAGTGCACCCAGAATGTGTAGTTCAAAACGTGACCACCGAACTTCTGTAGATGGCGCCAAGTGGACAAGCCGCCACTGTGCTACAATGCTTGGAAATTTTGCAAAGTGGAAAATCGCCACCTTTCGCCAAAACCAAATAGCGCATGAAAGTGCTCGGGACCTTAGCAACAACTTTGCCCCCTTTCAAAATTTCGATATCTGTAGCCGTTCGAAAGTTACAGGCGATCCGGACAGACAGACAGACAGACAGACAGACAGACAGACAGACAGACAGACGGACGGACTGACAAAACGTTCGCATAAGTACGCTGAAGCTACTAATAAATTAGCATTATTGTCGTAGCGCGCACGTTCGAGGCAAACAATACGTCACAATCACAACTGGCGCTTTGTTTGGAAACAACGTGTACAGTCGCGGAATAAAAAATCCGGACGAGTCTTTCAGATGATTTTTGCAATTTTTGAGTAATGTAATTACTTGCATTTTTTTTGCACTCTTAAATGAGGCATGCTGTCATATACGAGTAATTATTTTGATTTTCACTAATTTCACCACGTAACGTGATAAGTAAAGTAAAGTAAGATATACTCTGAATCATTTTAAGTGTCCGGATTTTTAATTCCCCGACTGTACGTTAAGCATGTACCCATTAGCAACGTGCGTGTTAAGCAAGGTCGTTGTAAATTGACTGAACGTACATATTGTAGGAAATTCTGTCATATAACATTTCACGATTATGTTCATCCACGGCACTATATGTTTTAACTACATTTTTATTCTGATTGGTATCCAAAACAACTGAATAGTTTTTTATTTGTAGAATTTAAAACTTTCCGTTTTACTTTGTCATGCAGGTAATGTTTGAATAGATAGCGAATCTATCGCTGACGGAGTTCTTGATTTTACTGCGGCCAGCGATCTCAAATTTTGTGAAACACAACTTTGATTGAGCAAATTTACTTGCATTTTTAATCAATCGATTGCTATTTACTGGTTATTAATAGTCAAACCTTTTTGCGATGATAATTCTTTATTTCAATTTGAAAAAATCTCCATTTGATATATTAGCGGAGGCGCATTATTACCTGTAAGACTAATCTCACTTTCGTTGGTGATGCAGGAATTTATTTACTTCTTGTGTTAGCACCTTGGTTTTAAGAACGTTATGGTAATACTAGATGTATATACGAAATATGTGAGATTATTTCGAGCTAAAAGATGCAACACTCAAAATGTTATTGAAAAAATTTAAATAAATATTTTATAGAATTTGGAAAACTAAAGAAAATATTAGCAGATAATACAACTTATTTTATCCAACACTGTGAGTTATTAATCCCATAACTATGGTGATTTTAGGAATTTAAAGTGGCCTATATGTCACTAGTGAGTTATAAACCATAAGGCACTAGTGTGTTATAAACCATAAGTCACTCTCGATAAAAAAAACTATTGAAAATTTACATTTTATTCAGAACACATTACAGAACATATTACATCCATAACGCAATATTACATACTCAATATAATACATTTTAGAACATCACTTATTAATATTAATATTTATATTAATGTCAATTGCATAGTTGTTACTTCTAGTCATTTGACAATTTACATTATTATTGGAAATTTCATTACGTGATTCTGCGCTATTCACTACAATACTTGGAACAGTGGCGGTGGTGAACTCAGAACCTCCTTGAATTTTTCTTGCTGTGTTAATTTTTTCTCCCAACGATTCTTCAATGTACCCCTCTGCCACAGTAGACGATTTCCATCCACCGTGGCGTTTAAGCGCTGTTATGTTGCCTCCACCATTAACCAACAATGTAGCAGAAGACCGTCTCAAACTGTGACCAGTGTAAGCCTCTGCATGTGGTAGTTTCAAGTAAAATGCGATTCGGAATGGCACCTTAGACAATGTGTTTATTCCAACTGGTTGGATCGTGCATTTTTGATGTTTGTAATTAAAAAAAAATCTACGGTGTGGTACCTTGGCAGGTCGTAATGAAACATAGTTTCTATAGAGATCAATAGGACTGACAGGATATCCCTCGTTTATGACAGTGAAACTTCGAGGTTTGTTGGTTTTTGTATCAGGAATGGAAATATAGAGATATGATCCCTTGTCTTCGATGTGCTCAACACTCAAATTTGTCAGCTCATTACAACGGCATGCCCCCGCAATACCCATTATTAGTGCAACCTATAAACATATATTTAAATAGGATTTACGGAAATCAAATAGGCACTATCTCACCTTCTCCATCAGATATTCACTGTCCGGAGCACTTCTTAGAAACTGCTCAATATGTTCCTTTTCCAAAATCTTGGCTTTCTTTGGTTTATGTGCTCTTGACTCACTTTTCAAGAAAGATATAAGCCTACCATATTTCGATATGTCGACATTTTTATGAAATTTTAACGTTGCTTTCAACATCGAGTATTTTGTCCACATTGACGAACCTACATTTTTCTTTCCAATTTCAACAAAATACGCCAACAATATTTCTTCGGTTATACCACTAACTCCTTTCTCTTCTCTCCAGGACTTGAATAGCCCGAATTCCTTTTCATAAATATCCTTCGATTTCTTGGGTATTATTTTTGATAATGCTAGTTTAGCATCATTTTGAATTTCAGCAGGAACAAACACTTTTTCTTCCATTAGGTATTCGGCGTCGTTTTCATGTGTTGACACTTTTGTGAAACCAAACACGATTATTGTTTCAATGTAAACAAAACTTTTATGTGCCATGGTGATCGCGTCAAAGCCTTCCCATAAATTGAGCTACTTTTAATAATTTGTCAAATAAAAATGTCACAACTGTCATCAGAAAAAGGATGCGTTTTAACGAAATTCTGAAGGTGTTGGATAAAATTATGTATGGAACTCGTGTGTTATCGGTCATAAGTCACTTTTAAAAACAAAGCCACTCGCACAAAGTGCTCGTGGCTTACCCGTTTTTTCTCGTGACTTATTTCCCTTATAACACACTTGTACCATAAATAACTATTAAAAACCGGAGGTTTATAAAGACAATAATACAGTAAGACATAAAAGTTGGGTTTTTGCAGTATAAGACATCCGCAAGCCAATTCTAAACTGGTAAGAAGCTAACACATATAAGTACACGGAGTCTTAAATAGCAGAATTTTATAATACAAAACGGAGCAATGAAAGAGTCGTCTGTTGATCATATTTAACCATCCAGCATCTTTCAGTTTATAAGTTATCCTATCATCTCCTTTATCAGTGTTGTAGGTGTTTTTGGCAATCAAACTCGGGTCGTTAAGATGCTCATAATCAAAGTTGTATCGTTAATATCTATAACAAAAGTGTGTTATGTAACTAATTTAGAAAAGTAATGTTTTACTAAACAAGTATGGCTGGAGTGAGTAATACATGTATTAGCGAGTACGTAAACGGCCACATTAAGCAGCTCCAGTTGATGTTATGCGTTTGACAGTACTGACGTGTATTGTTGGTCGCACTGTCAGTCTATGTCAAATTCGATGTTAGTAGGTTAGGTTTTGCATTTTGTGTCAAATCTGACGCAAAACTTAACCTGCTAATCTCGAATTTAACATAACCTGACAGTGCTACCAACAATACAGTATTGAGTGACTTATGGTTTTTATCTTACTAGTGATACCACCACAGCGATAGCAGATAATATGTCTCGCTGTTGTAAGTGTCATTAATAACAACTTTTCCTATTTTTGAAAAAGATTAGTATTTTAGGATAAAATAAACCGTGTTACGATATATATAACGTTATCTGTTTTCTACATTACTCGAGAATTTTAAAGAACTCGCTCCTAACGTCGCCCGTTCATTCAAACTATTCCTTCGTAATGTAAAAAGCGTGATAACGTTACTTGCATCGTAAATTACTATTATAGAACAGCTTTTGATTATTAATACTGAAGTTTTTCTCCATATTTCTCCCAATTTTTTCTCATGTTTTCACTTTCGCTTGCTTCTGGTTTTTTTATTATATAATAGTATTTAGCAGTCTTAAGCCGATATTGAAGGTCCCCAATTTTCGGAGTAACGTGAACATAATGTTGTAGCTCTTTGTTATTGATTATTCGATCAAACATTGTGGCAGATGTTGTAATTCTCATAAATGTGTCTAGTTTTTGATATAAATTATAATTTTTAATGTCTTTTAATTTACTGGATTTAACACTATCTAAAGTTTCTTGGAGTGTTTTGTAAAATAATAATAATAATAATACTAATTATAATATATTTGCTCACAAGGCTGTTATACAGAAACAGATGTGGTACGTCATACAGTTAACACAATGGATTATAACACACAAGTTTTGCGAAATTTCAGTCTTACATATGTAACAAATAATTGAAAGAATAAGGTACTAAAGCACAAAGGTGTTTTCTTAGTTTACTCTTAAAGCTAATGAATGATGTACTCAATACAATAAACTTTGGTAATAGGTTGTATAATTTAACACCCACATAGTATGGTGACTTTTCGTAGAGTGCAGTGTTGTGCTGCATACACCGTAATTTTTCCACATTTCTGGTTCGATATGGATTTATATAGATATTCTTTGAAAACTGATCAATATGAGATCTAACATATTTTAGGTTATGGTACGCATACATTCCATAAAACGTTAAAATTCTATGTTTTACAAAGATAGGTCTACACGAGTCCCGTGGCGTTAAGCCAAAAATAAACCTAATAAGATTCTTTTGATGTAGAAATATTCTTTTGGCTTCGGATCCTCTACCCCTAAATGATATATGAGAATACGCTAATCCATAATACACTTTATTTAATGTATTTCTGTCCAGTACTGGTTTCAACTGCATTAGAGCAAAGAAAGGCTTGGATAGTTTTTTACATACCATGTCAATATGACTGTCCCATTTTAGATTGTGGTCGATTATGGTGCCTAAAAAGGTTACATTATTATTTAATGCTATTACGGTATTGCTACTATCAAGTGTTAAATGGACAGGTACACATTTTCTTATGCTGAAATACATATATTCAGTTTACAGTGCATTCATTATGAGCATGTTTCTTTCACACCACCTAGTAAATGCATTATAAACAATAGCAATCCTTCCCTGGAGTTCCTCGAGAGATTCGGCAGACACAGTCACTGACATATCATCAGCATACATTATTAGATTACCTCCTTTCATGAAGATTGGCATATCGTTTACGAATAAAATAAAAATTATTAGTCCTAGCATCGATCCCTGAGGAACACCAAGGAAAGTGGCATGCTCTTCAGAAGGCGCATCGTTCACTTTAACTACGAAAGTGAGATCAGTAATAAAAGACATGATCCAGTTTAGAGCAACACCACGTATAGCCAAATTACATAATTTATCTTGAATAAATGAGGGCTGTAAAGTGTCGAATGCCCGCGTTAGATAAAAAAATAGTGTTGCTACATGAAGACCTTTATCTAAGCTAACATAGACAAATTGTGCAAAATTTATATTTTCCGTTTCAACAGAACATTTTTTTCGGAAACCATGTTGCTTATTTATCAGTAGATTATTTGTTTCAAGGTAGCCCATTAGCCTGCTTAGCATAATTTTTTCTAAAACTTTGGAAAAGACGCTTACCAATGCTATAGGTCTGTAATTCTGACAGTCTAATGGGTCACCTTCTTTAAAGATAGGTACAACACATCCTTTATTAAATACATTAGGGTTCAACAATATATTCAATAGCACATTTTGCTGACAAACCGGGATACCGTCTGTACTAGCAGAATACTTATTCTTTAAAGATTTTAAAATAATTTCAATTTCATGCGAAGTCACAGGATATACAAAAATCGATTTATTAATACTGTTACCAACTGTACAACATTCAGACACATTATCGGCAAAATGTTCCTTAAGTTTACTTTGTGTAACATTTGACAAAAATTCTGCCATGTGATTAGATACAGTGCAAGGGTCAGTTATCGAATAATCACCGTTTCTTAACACGGTATTTATTTGTGATTTTTTTTTCTACTATCTAGAATTAACTAACCTCCAGGTAGCCTTAGAGCAATTACCTATCTGACATTTTAATTTTATTGCAATAGTAGCATCTTTTTGCAGTTTCGATTTCTCGTTTTAGCAATTTTTATTACACTTATACAAATTTAATAAGTTGCTATCATAAAATTTTTTAATTGTCTGGAAAATATCTTTTAATTCAGAACTTAGTTTTTTAATAGTTGGAGGTACCCATTTTTTGACAACATTCATATTAGGTTTTTTGGTATTTGCTGACATTTTTGAAAATGACACATGCAAACATTGTAGATATGCGTATTTGATTTTTTTGCACACACTTTATCCGAAATTCCAGTTTTAACAAATATAGCAGATCCGCCGCAACAATGGTCGCTTCGGAAAAACTCGCTTACAAGTTTAAAATCAGGTATCACTAACTGATCAATATAACCTTTTTAGCAAAATGTTCGAAAACACATAAAATGTCCAGATTTTCCCTTTGCACAAAAGAATTTATAAAATCCATTTTATTGCACATACTTTGCGCATTCAGATGGCCTATTAATAGGGTATCAGTCTTTACCAATGTAGTTACTACTTCATGTTTATTTATATTTATATAAGGTTTAACAATTTGAGCCTCTGGTTCTATACTTGTTATTAGGCCATTGTTCTTATTCACACAGGTTTTTTCTTCCTCAGGAAAAACTCGAAAAAACGGTCTACAGGAGTGCCTTTTGGCCACAGTGCTGGATCACTCATTTTTTCCAAATACTCGATAGGGAAAGAAACTTTATACGAAGAGTATTTCTATACATGCTTGGAATTTAGTTTTACACACTTTGATTGTTGAATATCCTTAGTCCCAAGTAGGACTCCGGATCTTCTTCTTTTATTTCTGGGTGCAATCTGTATATACATGCAAATGACCTAACTGCAGTGCACCCTTTATAGCTGCTGTATCTAGAGCTGTCCTAACTATGGTATGCTTATTTTGATTTGTCTTTTTTATCTTTTGATAAGTAACCTTTTTAAAGTCTTCCTGGCTTCCCTGGACCTAACCGAGGCTAATTATTTCATCCATTTTCAATTTCTGTGCAGTCTCCAATTCAGAGGTTTTCTGATTACATACATCTGAGTATGATAGTGGCGGTGTAAATTAAAGGCATTTGCATTGCCCTTTCTATTACAGGTCACATAAACTAGTTTGACTCTCAAGGTAGGTCATGAAAGGCGCTGTGATCATATTTGATGAATTGGCAATATGTGGAAAGTTGTCAAACATACAAAGTTTGGTTACATTTTAAATGACAAGTAATCAGTAACGGTGGGTAAAGGGATTTCGTTTGCGCAGTGACTAACGGCATATGACAGATTCTTTGTATTTTAAAGTATGAAAATTGCTGTTGCTGGGATAGAAGGTTTAGCAGAGCCTGGTTGTTCAACTTAACACCATTATTTTCGCAATTCTTTTAACATTCAAGAACTGATAATACACCATACCGCAATGTTGCGTACGCCTCTGATTTATTGTGTCATTTAGCTTAAATAAGGTTAACAAATTAATGTCAATATGATAAATGTAAAAATGTTACCAATACGAAACTTGGAAATTACTAGATTCTAACATTAGTTCTGATTTTCACCGCGTCTCAGTCTAGATTTTGTAACCTGTATGACTAGTTTTTAGTACAGTGGCTTTATACAAGACAGTGTGGCCATAGGGATGTCTTCGCCGCTATTGGTCGACGCGAATATCCGCCATTAACAGGCAAAATATTTAGTTACTTCTAAGTTGTTCTCAAAGAGGTTGGTAGAACCTGTTCATTTGGTTATGGAAGAAAATAAAACTTTTCAAATCTGACAATTGTAAATTGTCAGTGTCAAATAATTCATTAGCGTCGCAAGCGGGTGAAATTTTATCATCTATTGCTCTGAAAAACTAATATTCTGCACAGTATTTAAATGTGACAATTTAGAATTCTGCTATTGTTGTAGGTAATAGCACAAGATGCGTTCGACTTGGAATGTATGATAAAGAGATTACATCGGTGCTACGATGAATGGGGCTTTAGCATAAGTTTAGAGAAAACGGAGTATCTATTTAGTAATCAACTCGGAAGCACAATATAAAGTCTTAATAAATGAAGATGTCGCAGTAAGACAAGTAGAAAGGTTTAAATACCTCGGTGCTACAATACAATCGATGAAAAAGGTTTGGGAACAGAAGAGGTCAGAACTCGAATAGTACAAAGTACTTAAAATCAATTTGATGGGACAATACTATCTCTAACAAAAACAAAAAAAGAATAGGTGAAGTAATGGTAGAGTCGATGCTATGTTATGGCAGTGAGGTATGGACTGTAACGGCGGAAATGAAACGAAGACTAGACACAGTTCAAATGGACAAAAAAGCGGAAAGGTATCGAGAACAGATAGAGTGACGAAAGAGGAAATAAGACGCAGAATGGAGGCACCAGAATGAGTTGTGGACAGAACTGAACGGAAAGCGTTAAACTGGTTTGGTCATCTGATGAGAATGGAGGAGACGACGTGGCCTATAAAGATCTTTAAATGGTCGCCGCCGAGTAAGAAAAAAAGAGGTAGACCACCCAAATCGTAGAATGAGGGTATTCGGAGAGCCATGGAGGAGAGGAACCTGGAAGAAGACCAAGAACAGGACAGGGAGGTTTGGAGACAGGGAACAGGAAGACGGCATTTAGCTGTATTGTAAACTACCATAACTGAAACCGGTTGTAAACTTCATGTAACACCTTAAAGCACCACGAACGAACGCCAATGAAAAATGTCAAACGTTCAAACATAACACTGCACGTGCAGCTAACATCAACTAGTTAAAATAACTAGCGCCAAAATAATGACCACTCAAAAACGTTCTATTATTTCTAATGGCACTGTATATCACTACGCTCAAATTTGTCTGAAAATGGCCGCCAACAATCGTATGGCCACACTGTCTCGTATATAGTCACTTATAATACCATGAGTAGTCAAAGTTATGTCGACTATTTTTGTGGTGGTGTCACGAATGTCCATTGCGCTTTGGTACGATTAGGACGAGTGCGCTAGCACGAGTCCTAATCCCAAGCGCAATTGACATGAGTAGTGATACCACCGCAAAAATAATCTACTTAACTTTGACTAAGAATGGTATTCGAGGGACTATTTAATGAACCAAACTACCTTTTTCAAATTAGTTTTCAGTAAATCTAGCAACAAACTACGCAATTTCTATAGTAACAGAACACTAATGTCGACTTTTTCTAATAAAAATCGCATTTCTTAAAAATAGTCACTTGAATACCTTCTAGGAAGATATATCCACTGATATTTTTTTGATAGGTCAAGAAACGTCAGAATTCTGGATTTTCATTGGTCACTTTTTGACAGATGACAGGTGAATTGAATAGTCACTGTAGTTTTTAGTAGAGATCCTGTATATAGTTTACTAAGAGTTGGGCAAACAGCCTGATTTGACGTGCATTTTTGATCCAAATTAGATATTTGACATAATATGTCGAACAAAGAGGTTGTGGGAACCAACCTTTTAACTTGCTTTTGATGCGAGAGTTTTCAGAGTATTGATCACTCTTAGGATCTCTAGAACCGACTATTAGGAATATACAGTCAATGTAGTTAAGATTTAGATTTGTATGTGTGAAACTATCAGTCGTAACATGTTACAAAATATGCAAAAACGGCACTTTTATCACACATGCTTTGCAAAAAGTGATCCAAGCCAATCAAAATGTATCCCGTTGTTTGCCCAACTCTTAGTAACCTATATACAGGGACTCTAGTTTTTAGTACAGCAGTATCGAGCGGACCTACTAGCTGAGTATTATTTATGACTTGTGAGTCATGTTGATTGCCTCTTGGATAGGTTTGTGTACATTTTGAATTTAACCTCCTTTCCAAGTGAAATATTTCCTCTTTTAACAAGGTGTTATTTTCTATCAGCAGAGTGTTTTTACTCTCTAACCCTCTGATAATTCTATGCAATAGATAGATTTCAGTACTTACACTTGCAGGTTCTTTCTGTTCGTTTGTCGTATTCACAGTTTTCACAGTTATTTGTGGGCTACAGTGCTTATGCCTGTTTTTACAACTGGGATGAAGAGAACCTCCACACTTTTCACATTCTACTTTATCACACACTGTTTTATTACAGTAGCAACATTTTGCTTCTTGGTTTGTTGATTTTTCTTGATTTTTGATGGTTTTATCAGGAGGTAATTTAGAATTACCACTGCTGTCAGCCATCTTGAATACTTATATATACGATACGATATAGATACGCTTTATTCTTATTTTCTCCACTGTCATCGTTTCGATCAATGTCATCAGTTCATTTGTCCATTCAATATCAACTAATGTGCATTTTAAAAAAACATCGAGAGGGCTTTGAACTAGATTACTAACGACTGTAGGTCGGTGATTATTACATTGTTCTACCCAGAATTCAGGGGCTGAGTCACTCGAATTTCAGTTGTTAAAGTGAGTGATGTGTTTCTACATAAATTATTGCCGACCGCGTGGTGCGGTGTTAGAGCATCAGGCTTGCACTAAGCAAGTCCTCGGTTCGAATCCATGGATAGGCGGACATTTTCCGCAGTCCATTGGATCGGTATCGGGCTCGGTCACCATTCGCCGTTGGGATAAAATTAACGGCGCTCTTTCCGGAAGACTGGTCTATGGGAAAGAGTAACCTGACCACACACAACACATGCTACATACAATATACAAATGATATATCATATATATCATACAGTCGGCGGCCGAACATCTCGGGTCGCAGACCCGGGACTCCCGGCCAAACAAGTCATACGCTAAATAAATAAATAACATAAATTATTACATCGCTCCACCCAGAATGCAACGCGCTGAGTCGCTTGAGTTGTCAGTTGTCAAAGTGAGGTTGTGTGCATACGCAGTCCATAAAATAAGTTACGACATGATTCTCAAAAATTAATGGCCACTTGGTAACGGTTTTTTAATGAACTTTATCAACAACCTTTTATTAATGCTGTTCTAATTTCCTACTGTATTTAATGCCTCTTTCCTAATCACTACTGACAGACTGAATGATAAGCATTTTCAAGCCAATGCTCAGTGGCGTACGCTGAATATTTTTGGAGATCAAAATCTAGTAAAGATTGTCGTCACTAACATCAACTGTCATTTGACTTTTCAATTTCTAGAGTGATTGTAATAAATACATATTTTTATTGCTGTCTAACAAAAATGTGTGCAGCGATTTTTTCAAAATAACTGTTAGAATAACTCCAAGTTGCCTGTATGTAATAGTTAATGGTGCGTAAGTAATTGAATAATTATTCTTCTGTCACTGTACTGTAATTTATTTTTATTTTTGTGAGACCCCTACGGATATAATAAAACCCCACTCGCACACCTCTAATTATTATCTTAGTTTAACAAGCCGGCATAACTACATGTGCTGCAGCGCATCAAGCATGCCATGGTTGCTCTAATACTATACAATGATAGTCACTAGTCATGATTTACCTGGTCAACTGCACAGGTGGAAATGTATCCACAAATTCTGCAGGGATATCCAAAATGTATAAAACTGTTGTTATTTTACATACTTATGTTTTAAACTTTTTAATTCAAAGTTTGGTTTAGACAACTATTGCATGTTTTGCGAATTCATTGTGTTATCATTAAATGGCTCCGTTTCCATTCGCCAGAATCTGTCACGCCCGAATTCGATTCGCCGGAAGTCTTTTGACCGGAATGCATTTTGCCAGATATCAAGATTTTTTAATTATGTCGACGCTTGGACTAACTGTTTTTTATGGTGAAACACAGGCATGAATGTCCATGTTCGTCACATGGCACAGCATTAAGCAATTTAATCATAGTGAAACCGTGAGTAAATTGAAGAAAAGTGTACAGTGGACCCATCATAGAGGCAGACAGACAGGACATTATAGAACAGGTCAGATAACGAATTGAATAACGTTAAATTAAAAATTTATTAGCAACAAAAGCAGAGTGACAGTTACAGCATCGCATCGTAAGCAGATCTACAAAGAAGTCATTTTTTGGAGTTCTGTGGAAAGAGTATTCAAAAACGGACGTGATCTTATTAGTGTAAAGTGAATCGCTTATCTTAACGTGCAGTACATGTGAGTCGACCAGACTTATTAATATAGATTACATCTACTCATAGCTCTTAGTTGAGCCCATCGGAGGGGCTCACTTCAATCTTTAAGCCCTAATATAAGTATTAGCATACATAACAGCATGTCTCAATCTATCCTGCAAAATCCAAGCTCTACGGTTTAGACTACTGGGCCTATAAATTATGATAATATCCCGCTCCTGCCATCCTCAGAAGAAATGTCCTCCTCAAGTAAAAAATCGTACGCCCAGGTCTCCAATTATCAATTTCCAACAAAAGAACAAGCTATCATACTTAGTGCAGTTGAAGGACTATATATTAAAAGTTATATTACTTCCATTGGAACCATAATTGGCTCCAAAAATGTACAGTTTGCATCGAAAATTTCAAACAACAGAGTTTGTATTTACTTATCTAAAAAAAAACTAGTTGATTCTCTAATTGAATCGTATGAACTGATTAAAGTAGAAGATAAGGAAATTCCTCTGCGTAGACTAGTTACGCCTGCACAAATAATTATTCTATCTAATGTTTCTCCAATTATACAGCATTCAATTATTGAACAAAACTTAAAATCAGCAGGATTAAAAACTGTTTCACCAGTAACTTTTTTACGAGTTGGCATGAGTGACACAGAATACAGTCACGTTTTAAGCTTCCGCAGACAAGTTTATATAACGCCGACAGAAAATTTAGTAATCCCGGAGTCTCTAATTAATTATAAACTTCGAAGAAACAGAATACCGTATATTTCTTCAATCTAACACTATTTGCTTTAAATGTCGAAGGTCACCTGTCTAAAGATTGCCCGGATTTAATACTATCTGCTCCTCTTAATAATCCATCTGTATCCCAACAATTAGTTTCAAATTAAACACTGAATGAACCAAGCGAGCCTGCTCCTTTCTCTCAATCACAGCAGGCGCCATTGCAGTTTACCCAGCCAGAAACTCTTTCACGATAAAAAAAATAGACAGCGTTCAACTGAGTCTCAAATAAATAAAAAAATAACGAGAGATTCTTCTGCTGAATTAGATAAAAGATCTTTATCGTTAGATCAACAACTAGCACCTATTAAAGCAATAATAGAATGCTCTCCTGAAAAATACCCTCTAACTTATATGCAGTTTAAAGACTTTTTGGAAAACGTATTTGGACATCCATACCCTTCTCATTTAGCTTAACAGTATACTAAGGACACAACAGTTGTATCTAATATGATGAGATCACTATACCCTTATCTAACAGAAAGATCAATCAAAGGCAGATTTACTAGAATTATTAAGAAACTATGCATTACAACTTCTGAAGAATTATCTGACCATATGGACACCGACAGCAACCACGGAAACTCCTCTGACTCTGATCTCTTGTAATATTCCTATTAATAATGAACAATAATCCAGTGGAATGTTAATAGCTTTTATCTACTAGTAACATGATATTGTAGATTTTCGCCATAGAAACAAAATATGAAAAACTACTCATAACTCCCAAGGGACTTGTCAAATTATTTCTCCCTCAAACTCATGGTAACAATGCAACTACAATTAACGTCTTAGCAACCATACAATGAGGCAATCCTTGATGTTACTTACATATTCTAATTTTAAATGTCATTATGACATTTTGAAATTTCATACTATTTTAACGAATATGCTAGTAGATAAAATATTGTATGCACCACGGGAGATATTCATGTTCCTTACCTTCGGTTGACTTGTCATATGTCAACCTCAGGGAAAAAACATATTCATATCTCCCTTAATGCATAAATATCTATTATACCCGACTAGCTGATATTCAACTTTTAATCCCTAATACCACCCCTACAATAATGGCTTTCCAAGAAACAAATTTCAAACACAATAGTCAAGGACAAATTAAAGGCTACAATAATTTCTCCAATTGCCGACCAAATTTCACGATAGCAAGTGGAGGTGTTTCTGTATATGTTAAGGATTGTTTTCAATCATCTGAAATTTCTCTTCAACCTAATCTTGAAGTGATAGCAGTTTCTGTTACTCTTTCTAAAACTATCTCAATTTGCAACATATATTTACCTTCTAACTTACATCTAGAATTGAAAGATTTGGAAAATGTTATTTCACAACTACCCCCACCATGTATAATTATTGGGAATTTTAATTCTCATAATCACCTCTGGGGCTCACTACGAACCGATGGCCGAGGGCGAATTGTGGAAAATTTCATCCAAGATTCAAATATGATTAAACACAGGACAGCAAACTCATCTTAATTCATCTTCTGGAACTTTTTCAGCGATCGACCTCTCATTTTGTAGTGTGCAGTTAGCACCTTATATTACTTGGGACACAATCCCAGATTTGTACGAAAGTGATCATTTCCCGATTCACATTTCTCTTAACCTTACCAAAAAATATGTTGCTCCACCTATTCCCAAATGGAATCTGAAAAGTGATAAATGGGACACCTTTCAATTGTATATAGATCGTCACATACCTTTCCTAAGCACATCAATGGACATCGACCAAATTGTAGATTTCTTTACTAACCTCTTAATAATGGCGGCTGAAAATTCTATCGGAACAAGAAATTTAGACCATAAGTATGCACCAACCCCCTGGTGGAACGAAAATGTAAAATTATCTATCCGACAACGTAAACAAGCTTTATATAGATACAAAAGACATCCAACTATAGAAAACTTCGTATATTTTAAGAAATGTCGTGCTGTAGCTAAACGAACGGTTAGAGATAGTAAGAGAAAATCCTGGATACAATTCATATCTACGATTTCTGCAAACACCCCTATGTCGTTAGTATGGAATCGTATCAAATGTATTATAGGAAATAAGCAAACTTCATCTGTCCCAGTCATATACCATAAGAATTTGCTTATAAGCCGCTTAGATTACATTGGAGAAGCATTCAGTCAGAACTTTGAAACCAATTCAAGCAACTCCAATTATAGTGATGATTTTAGAAGATACAAGGAAGACTGTGAGATTCGCCCAATACAAATTGAAATTGATAACGAACAGCCTTACAATATTCCCATACAATATACTAAACTTCTATCAGCATTTTCGTCTTTTAAAGATTCTAGTCCAGGCCCAGACAAGATTCCTATAAAGTTTCTAAAAAAATTGTCTAAAACCTCTCTGACATATTTGTTAGACATATATAATTTTATCTGGACCAATCATACTGTTCCTGAAAGCTGGAGGAAATCGACTATTATACCTATTCTTGAACCTGGTCAAAATAAACTCGACCCTCGATGCTACAAGCCCATCTCATTAACAAACACAATGTGCAAACTACTTGAAAAAATCGTGACGCGTCGGCTAATGTGGCAGCTTGAACAAAACGGATTTATCTCCCCCGCACAGAGTGTGTTTCGTAAATGTCGTTCTACTTTGGATAACATTGTGAGCATCGAAAGTGAAATTAACGAAGCCTTTGCTAATGGTCAGCATTTGGTAGCTATTAGCTTAGACATGGAAAAAGCCTATGACTTAACATGGAGACACCGTATTATTCAGTTATTAAAGGATTGGAATATCGATGGAAACCTACTAGCGTTTGTAAATGGCTTTCTAAAAAAACGACTATTTCGAGTACGAGTTAATGGCGTAGTATCTAGTGAAACCAGTTTGGAAAATGGGGTTCTCCAGGGTTTCGTCTTAAGTGTTGCGTTATTTCTGGTAGCAATTAACGATATTTGCAAATCAGTGGCTCTCCCTAGTAAAGCAATTTTGTATGCAGATGATGTTATCCTATACTGCAAAGGAAAAAACATCCATAGTGCTCAAGAAAATTTGCAAGTAACCTTGGACCAACTTACTAATTTGGCTCGTTTGTCTGGCTTTACATTTTCTTCAACGAAGACTACAGGTACACTGTTTTCAAGAAAACATACCATACACATTCCAACTTTAAAAATGGGAGATCAACCAATAATTTTTGAAAATTCTATGAAAATTCTCGGTATGATATTTGATAAAAAATTAACGTGGATACAGCATATTATTGCTGTTAAATCAGATTGTATTCGACGACTGAATATTTTGAAAATTCTGGCTAACCGAAATTGGGGCACCGACCAAATAACTGTAATGCGAACATATAGAGCACTTGTCCGTTCTAAAATAAAATATGGATCTTTAGCTTACGCATCAGCATGTAAATCTACATTAAATCTTCTCAACTCGATTCAAGCATCTGACCTTAGTCTTGCCACTGGAGCGTACTGCACCAGCTCCATAATTAGTTCACAAAACCTAACGTGTGTGTTCCGTCAACGTATGTTAGAGTTCCTATATGTACTAAGAGTTGAGCCATTGGATCCACAAATCAAGGACCATGTGATATAGCAAATATATATTTCAGTTGTTTCGTTTGAAAGAAGTATGCATAAAGTTTAAAATTGGCAAAAATCAGGTACTCCATGGTTTGTGGATCCAAAACAAGTCACCCTACATGTCCCAACTCTTTCATATACAGGAACTCTAACGTATGTCAAACCTTTTGCTGTTTAAGTTTATGACGTGACGACCACCTTACTGAGAACAAATATATATAAATATTAGAACAATAATCTGGTGGTCCAGTTTTTTGTTTGTGTGTGACAGAAGCAAATTTGTCAATTTGGGTGTGGTGTGCACGAATTTAGAGTCCCTGTATATAGTTAGATAAGAGTTGAGAAAACGAAGGAATTCATTGTGATTGGTGGATCACGCGCGTCGTGTATTTGAATGCTCATTGCCTTAGAAACAGTTTCACATTAATCAAATTTGACAAATTGTTCATTTAAGTAAAAACTTGTCACTGCAAATGTAATAATTTGTTTTTTACTCAAATATTTGGAACTGCACTTTTATCTAAGTGTCTGAAATGACGGGTTGCTGTATTCTTGGCTGCAAAATCAGATGCGAACTATTAAAAAAATCCTAAAAAGGAAGAGCTAAGAGCAGTATATCAAAAATAGTCCATTTTAATGAAAATCGGTGGGAAGAAATACGCGTGGATGTCAGAAGGAACTTAAAAGGTACTGCCGTAACCACTTTATTTTCATATCATATAACCAGACCTGAAAATGAAATTTCTTCGTTCCTGAAGATTAATTTTCTGCTGAACCTTGCTTTGAAGACAGAAATAGCAAAAAACAGGAATCTGCTACCCAAAGCACGTATGAATTTCTACACCAAGGCAAGGATTGCGTTTTACTTTCAAAATTAATAACCCGCATAAAACACAATTTAAAAGAGAACAGCGTTATATTGAGCAAAAAATTACACAATGAAAAGAGTAAAAACGAGAAACTCTAACAAGATTTCAAAAACATTTTTACTAAAGACGAGTTCGAAGCTTTTACATGCCAAACCATCGTTTTAGGAAATGTTCAGATACCGGTCATACGAAATATGTAGGTATATATATTTCAGTTTCTTAACACTTGTTACTTATTTCTGATACAAACGGTACTCTCCGCTATGTTTTGAGTGATTTAAAGCAGCAGTAGAAATTTAAAAAAGCTTTTTTTAGTTAAAACGATTTAGTGACTTTCAAACAGTATTTCTGCGCATGCATGCATGATGCATGTTTTGGATCAAATATTGTCACTGACGTTTGTGTTTTCTCAACTCTTATCTAACTATATACAGGGTCTCTACACGAATTTGTCACAGGAAGTAATAGAAGCTTTTTGAAGAGCCTAGCTGCCGATTTAATATCGAAAACACTAGGTAAGGTTGGCTTGTTAACTTAGTAAACAGATTTAGCAAAAGGTCCTTCGAATTTGTATTGTAATTTTGATATTAGATTGATTCATTTTTGGTTCTCGAGCCGGGATAGAACGGTCCGTTGGATTAACAAACTAGTTACAGTTCACTGAGAAAATAACGTTTGCATCGAGTTGTTTTACGGTGTTTTTGGTATATTTAAATATTTATATATATTTATATTACCTGCGTTTGTTATATTTTGCCTGCTCACTATTTTTTGTGTATTTGTTTCTGCTTTGTATTCTTTGAATTTTATTGAACAGTACAACCTGTACTTTGTGTTGACAAATTTTTGAATAGATACATTGTAAGCTAGAGTTTAATTGTCTATAATTATGGCTCCAAAGGAAACATTTTTAGCTAGACAAATTGCAATCTCGCAAATTGAAAAAAATCTTTGAATTAGCAAGTGAGGCAAGTGTTAACGAGGATTTTACGATTTTTATTTAAAGTAAAATATAGAACTTTAGATACATTGTACAAAGAGTTTAAAGATTTGTATTTAAAAGTTATTACCCAGACCAATGACTCAGATTTGCTAGCACAAGAGATTATTCGGAAACAAGTTGAAAATCAATATTTTGAATCGTGTGTACATTTTGAATCAATTTTCTCCCCAGTGTTAGAAGCACCGGTGCTTGAAGCAAAGTCAACTGAGTTTGAAAAGTCTTGTTTAAATGTTAATCTACCTAAATTAGAACTTAGAGAATATTCTGGTGATCTGCTCTCTTGGCAATCGTTCATAAGTCTCTATGACAGTTTAGTACACAACCAAAGACAGCTTTCGGAAATTGAAAAGTTTCAATATGTATTGCTTTCTCTAGATGGAGAACCTCTTTCTTTAGTGAAGTCTATTCCTTTAACTCCGGAAAACTATCAGTTAGCTTATAAAACAGTCATAGAGAGATATTCAAATAAGCGTATGTTAGCTAGCAGTCACTGGCATATTTTGAAAAATTATCGTTTTTTGACCTCTAGTCCACTGCATTTAGGCAGAAACTACGGAATAATTCATATTGAAGCAAATAATGTCAATTTAGGTGTGTTTCAGTGTCCTGAATAGAAGTAGCAAAAGTCCCCAGGATGGGGTTGTACGCTTAAAATTTGGCAACGCTGTAATGGGCTGAAATTGGGCTCAAAAATAATTTTTCGGGAATATCTCGGTATCTATCGACTCTACGATAAAAATATATCAGAACAAAAATAAAGGTAAGGAAATTCTCTACAAAAAAGATAGAGGGTCATTTTCTCGTAAAGGCGATCGTTTTTGTCAAAATCCTGGATTGAATTAGATATTATGTGATATTTTAGGTAATTAAAGTACTCACTCCACACCACCCTTGAGGTTCAGTAGTAGTAGCGTTTTTATTTTCATGTGTTATCCCCTGTGGGCCTACTCCACGACTGTAATACTTATACAGGGTGATTCACGAATAGTGTCTGATTTAGCGTCTTTATTCCTGCAACAAATATTACTCTTTCATAGAATACTTCGATGAAAAATTTTGTAATCATGATTTCAGACAAATGAAACAAAAGTGTGAATCAAATGTGTCAATCAAATTGTGTTGCAGAAAAAACGGTGGTAAATCAGACACTATTCGTGAATCACCCTGTATAAATGTTGTTTATTCGTTCTATAAATTTATTATATGTATTGTTCGAGGGAATCCGTTGGGTCAATCTCAAAACTTTGATTTTCTGCATCACTGGTGGTTTCTTTTTCTGACGAGTCTTTAATTGGTTCAGCATTCAAGCAAAATTGTCCACGGCAGTTGCCACAAACTGGTGAGCAGCAAAGTCCCAATCTTCGACAGCCACATAATGCTCCACAACCTTTCGAACAATTGCAAAAAATCATGTTCAAAAGGCAATCAGGCGCAGGAGGTTGGCATGTTGTTCTTGGCCACAATATATTTTCTTTTGACATCCACCCTCACTCCTCAGGATTCAATTTATTACCTAACCATTTCTGAACTTGAAAGTAAACAAGAAATAGATGCTGCTGAGCTGCCTCAAGAGTGGGTGGTAATAAACTCAATTTCACTGGTCTGCTTCTGTTCACAGCTTTAATCAAGCTAAAATAGCGATAGTTATTGATAGATACTTCTTTAGCGGGAGCACTATATATTGCTATGAAAAATTGGAATCCATTTGAGAAATCAAGTCACGAGAAGAACAATTTTTATTGAAAACCTCAACTGCAGTTTTCAAGTCTTGCCGTTTTCTCAACAGTTTCAGAGTTGCAGTCTTGCCTTCATTAAAAAGAGCAGATGTCGTATCACACCCAGAGAATGCGTGCAAAAACAATACGTGATTTCGAATCTCATTGTGTTGATCGAAGCTTCGTGAGTGTTACGATTTGCGTTCTTTAATGAAATGAACTATGTAGGAATATACTGTACTTTAATTAGCTGTAAGCCATCTGTATAATAAATATTTTAAGGTAAAATTCGTAGGCAAAATGTCATATTTAAATTACAACAAGCGGATGTTTAGAAACGTGCCTTTCGCTTGGGAAGCTGGAGAAATTCCAATCTCACGAATAGATTAGAGTAAGTTTATGCAGGGTTTACTTCATAAACCGAAATATTGAGTGATGTATATGACCGGTACGTGATTAGAAGAAGCAACGGTTGCAACTCGATCATAAAAATTATTCGCAGCTGGGTTAAAATGCTTTTAGTAGAATTGTAAACCGAGCTGGCCACATTTCACCGTGGGAAATCCTCAAACTTGTAAAATTCATAGAACTATTAGGAACTGTCACGTCCGTATGTACATGCCAAAAGTCCAAAATTTAGACCAGCTCTGATAGGTTTATTGGGAACTTTGTAAACGCCCACCGAGCTTTCTTGGTCAAACTGGACTTAGAATTTAGTTAGTTAATAAGAAGATGTAAATACGTAAAGTTAAGAAACAACGGTATTAAACTTAAGTGTTCTGTAAACGGCAGAAAAATAAATGCAAGTATTTGTACTTAAGTGTTCTTATTAATCTCGCAACAGTAGCTTTGGTCTTCGTGTCCCAGTGTGTTTTAACTAAAAGGATTGCCAGTTACCCCGACTTTAGACGTCTCGCAATAGTGAGGAATACATTTTTCGTGCGACCTTTCCTCTGCCTGGTTTAAGAAGAAAAAATTCTTTTTCGATAGATGTACGGGCCGTTAAAACTACGAGAAGATCCACATCTTCCCCAACAACAACTGTGGTATTTTTATATGACTCCCTGAGTGCTGTTGCAATTATCAAAATGTCAGCATCATCTTCAGCATGTTCAATAATGAAACTATTGGCTTCAAACTTTTCTTTCGGCATCGAAATCAATCTGATTTTATTTCGATTGTTTGAAAGAAGCTTCTCTTGGCGTACAGTTGCAACCATCTGCTCATTAAAGTAGTTAACAACATATGAAGATTTTGACGACCGGCGTAGTTGCTCCATAGCCTTCACACTATTCCTTGTATTTGCATAGCCATCGAAAACAATAATGGAGTTTGAACCAAAGTGCTTTTGTACATAATTAACATATGCTTGGCAAATAGCACCATACGTTTCATTCTGATGCCATATAACGCGGTGCAAAAGAAATCCTCTATCGATGACATAAGTGACATTATCCAAATCTGGTGTAAGTTCTAATGGCAGGAAATTGTCATAGAAAGCTGACTTGTTGGTTTTTCATCAAAGAGTGACACCGGAAATGGAGTCAATTCATACTCCAAATAGGTGCGAAGCTCTTCATTTGTTCTTTTCATGACACTAATTCTCTAGAACAATAAGAGTGGATCAATGGGCACTGTTGTATCATGGACTTTGAGATTGCTGTTGGCGGTTAATAGTGGAAGCTCTTTGTCGGCACGTGAGATATTAATGTTATAGAAATTGTTTCCATTTTTTTTCTCCATTGCAGTAGTTCCAATTTTATAAGCATTGTGACAGTTAATTTTTTCATCACCAGTAACCCCTGTTGCAATCGACATAACTTTTTGTAAAATTGGGAAAGGATTGTGAGAATTGAACCAATCTGTTAATTTTTGAATATCCCCAATGTTTCTCTTTATACGAGATTCACGAGCATCAACATTCTGTTCTCCAGAGTGAAAAGAAATCCCACAAAAGTTAGCGAGTCCTTCGCTGATGTTACTAGCAGTCAGTAAACCGAACACCCATTTATTGACGACACTTTCATTTGTACTCCTCACACGTGTAAAACCTCCTTTTGATTTCGACGATTTCATCAAAGATTGCTCAATTATCATATCAGTAGATGTTCCACAGAAATATTTATCAGGGCGCTTAACTGAGAAAAAGTCGTTGGTGAACTTCTGAAAAGCTGCATTATCCATTTAATTTTCTAGACCTTCCATCTCCTGCACATATAAATGTGTAAAACAGAAATTCCATAGCACTCTTTGTCACATTTTTAAATGATCTCAAGGTACTTACAATAGAATAATGGTTTTTTTCAAATATTTTATGCGTCCGTGTGATAAAACGGCTACAAATGAAATATTTTCTTTGAGTATGACCCTTCACTTGATTTTTTGACAAAAACGATCGCCTATACGAAAAAATGACTACCTATATTTTTTGTAGAGAATTTCCTTACCTTTATTTTTGCTGTGATGTATTTTTATCGTAGAGTCGAGATACCGAGAAATTTGCGAAAAATGATTTTTAAGTCCAATTTCAGCCCATTACAGCTTTGCCAAAAGTTAAGCGTACAACCCCATGCTCGGGACTTTTGCTACTTATATTCAGGACACCGAAACACACCTAAATTGACCTTATTTGCTTCAATATGAATTATTCCGTAGTTTGGACCTATTTTTGACTAAATGCAGTGGACTACTCCGAAAACTCGAAAGAATTACGTTGTCTTGTGGATACATCTTCTCAAAATTTAGCCATTTTAGATACTTTGGGTTTTGACATATTAGCTTAGGATTTTATTGTTGTCGATTTGTTAGAGGACAAATTACCTCCTGCAATTCGTAGACGTTTCGAGCTACATGGTGATGCAATGGAAATTTCTACCTATTCACATTTGAAGGATTTCATATTAAAACAGTGCGTTGCTCTAGAAACTATTGCTACCTCGAAGGTATCAACCAATATTTTATCAGGTTTCAAATCATCTCGTGTAGGAGACTAAGGGCCGGTTGCAGAAAGTAATGTTAAGTCTGGTGTTAGCTAACATCGCGTCAAAGTGAACAAAATCTCATCAAATTTTGTTTACTAATGTATTAGTTACCATAAGCATTTGAGATTTGATTCGTTTTTGTTCACTTTGACGTCGCGTTAGCTAACACCAGATTTAACATTGCTTTCTGCAACCGGCCCTAAGTTGGGAAACCTCATTTCCCACAACAATCTAAAGGTTCATATTTTAAACCTAATTCTTTACTTGTACAAACTGCTTCCTCCAGTAATTCACAAAAGTTAGTTTCGAGATCTCGTGTAGGATGTAACATTTGTCAGGGAGATCATTTAGTATATCGTTGTTCTCAGTTTATGTCCATGACACCTAGGGATCGTCATGCGGCTGTAAAACGTGCTCGTTTGTGTTTTAATTGTTTGAAAGATTCTCATGGTGTGGCTTCGTGTCCATCTCAAGTTTCTTGCTCTAGTTGTGCGAAAAGACATGATACGTTGTTATATTTTATCATTAATAGTGGTGATTCTCGAATTGAAACGCAGACTACTTCTTTGAATTCGTCTGATAGCCCTGTGGTACATGTGGGTACTAGTGTGCTACATACTCAGATAGGTAAAACTGTATTATTGTCTACAGTTATTTTGGAAATTTTAGATGTGAATGGTCAGCCTCACCGTGTAAGAGGCTTGTGTGATGCTGGTTCAATGGCAATTTTTATGACCGACAATTATGCTGGTAGACTTCATTTACCTTGTGTTCGTTCTTCAATTCCTATTGCAGGATTAGGACAGATGTCTGCTAGATCTTCTCTAGGTGTATCTCGTTGTTTGATTAGACCTCTTGGCTCTTCGCAACTGCCATTACCTTTGGATGTTATTATTCTTCCTACAATTTGTTCTGATATGCCTTCCGCTACCTTATCTTTCACTTGAAACCATTTCAATTGGCAGATCCTACCTGGAACCAACCTGGTGATGTGGATATTTTGTTGGGTGCAGACATTTATTCTTCCATTATGCTTCCGGGTATTGAGCAAAATGGTGATAGTTCTCTCATTGGTATTCATACAATTTTTGGGGTAATGTTAGTTGGACCGGCTTCCACTTCAATGTTGCCTCAGCCAGTGCAATCTTTCTTTGCGGCAATTGATACTCCTTGTTCAGATAATACTTTAAAATCATTCTGAAAACTTGAAGAAGTTCCTGAAAAGATTTTTATTTCTCCAGAAGAACACCAGGCGGAAATTCATTTTCAGAAAACTTATTTTAGAACTCCCGAAGGTCGTTTCGGGGTTTCTCTCCCATTCAAATCTGATGAACCTATTTTTCACAAATCTTTAGATATAGCTCAACGCAGGCTTTTTACCCTTGAGCGCAAATTTGATTTTAATCCTATACTTCGAAAAGAATATGTAGAACTTATGAAAGATTATTTAGATTCCGGTCACATGTCTTCTTGATGTACTTCCTGAAGGTTTAAACTCTTATGTTATTTCTCATCATTGTGTGTTCAAAACTGAAAATAATGTTTCGAAGATAAATGTAGTTTTTAACGCCTCGGCCAACGATGAGAATGGAACTTCGCTCAATGATTCGCTGTTGATAGGCCCTAAGCTTCAGAATGACATTGCTGCCATTCTTCTTAAATTTCGTGTTTATTCATTCGTTTTTACTTGTGACGTTCGGCAAATGTATCGCCAGATTTTAATTGCCGAGGATCAAAGGTGTTATCAGTTAATATGTTGGAGATTTTCTCGTACAGAACCTGTGCAAATTTATCAGCTTAACACAGTGACGTATGGGGTTTCTTCGGCTCCATTTCTCGCCATTCATACCATGTTGCAATTGGCGGACAAAGGACGACAACTTTTTCCCTTGGCTTCTCAAGCTATTGAAAATAATTTGTATGTCGATGATCTTGTTTGTGGTGCTAATTCAATAGAAGATGCGGTTGAACTTCAACGACAAGTTTTAGGATTATGCGGTTCCGGATGCAACCATTCTTCTCTGTTAGAAACCATCCCTGATAAATATTGTTCGAAACATAGTTTATCTTTTTTTTTATTAAGGCTTTTTTGGGATCTTAGCCCATCCGCCACGTGAATTTGTTACAATAAATTACTTAATGTTAAACTTTTAACACCACCAAAATTTCAATAATTTAAATCTTAATTGACGCTTCACTCAAAAATTTCACCAGTACTTTATAAATATTTATATTGTTGGAAGAAAGCATGCTAACCACATTTAAGGGAAACGAAATACCCATTAACCTTAACTGCTCCATAAACTGTGTGCGTTGTATATGATGTTTGGTGCACGCAAAAATAATGTGGTTCAAATCTGCCACTTCATATCCACATTCACATTTTGGAGAATCTAAAAATTAATTTTATGCAAGTGAGCTGGAAAACAACCGTGTTCAAATTTCAGTCTTGCAACTGTCGAGTAGAAAAATCTGGATATGCTCCCTTGCTTATACCAACGGGCATAATCCACTCTCGGATGAATCAAAGCCTATTGAGTCATTCTTCCACTGTAAGACAATCGCCATCGAGTGTTCCAGTTGCGTCTGAGAATATCTGATTTGGCCAAAACAATTAGGTCTTGCCCAGACATGTTATTGTCGTCAATGGTATTTCTATACACTGCTGCCTTAGCTAGCTTATCTACCTTTTCATTAGGTTGAATATTCGAATGTCCTTTTATCCAGAGAAAACGTACTTCGACCCCTTTAAGTTCAAGAAAATAATATTTGGATACTACCTCAGACATCAAAGGATGACAGTTAAAGTATTGTTTTCTATGTCTGAGAGCTTGCAGTACACTTTGAGAATCAGACATAATTACAACATTAGCGTTAAGGGTACATGCATACTTAATCGCGTCTAAAATTGCTTTCGTTTCCACAGAAGATATGGACAAGTTGTTATTTAACTTAAATTGTTTTTGGATGTTATTGGTTGCATCATAATATGCGCCTCCACATCCATTTATAGATTTTGAGGCATCAGTATATATAATTGTTGTGTTTGATAAACGGTCCAATGTAGACAGATAAACCAGTTTATCGTTATATACATCTCCGTTATACGGCGGAAATATAATTTTAACTGGTTTAAGATATTGAAGAAAACTTTCTGTTGGGAATTTAGCTTTGGGAATTACCTCATCGAAAGACGACACGTACCTGTAAGCTTCCACTAAAGGTGGCGATGATTTTTTCGCCCAGAACCTATTCACCAAATCCAAAACCGAAAGGGTGTGAATATTGTTTTATATAGTATTTGTACTGCTAGTTTTCAGTTTTATAACATATTTAACAGCCATGAACTGTCGACGTAAATCCAATGGAGGTTCATCCGCTTCTACGTGCAACGCTTCAATTGGAGTAGAACTCATTGCCCCAACACAAATACGAAGAGCCTTCTTTTGAACAACCTTAAGGCGATTTAATTGTCCCTTACTAGCGGAACCAATCAAAATACAGCCAAATTCAAGATGCGAACAAATGCATGCGTTATAAAAGTTGCGTGCGATTGTAACATCCGCTCCCCATCTAACCTTTGTCATCATACGAAGAAGGTTCAAATACTTCTCAAATTTTGCAGTAATGTAATTGATATGTTGAACCCAATTTAACTTATTGTCGATTATGAATCCTAGGTATTTAACGGATTCTTTAATTGGAAGCTTAATATCTCCTAAGATAATGGGATTTTCTGGAAGGTTTTTGTGTCGAAAAAAAAATACCTCATTCGTTTTTTGACTAGATAACTCGAAACCATTACGCTCTAACCACTTTTGTGTATGACTTACTGCCACCGAAAGGTTACTTTTGAGATTATCCAAAGATTTGTGAGACAAAACTATGCATATGTCATCAGCATATTGGATAGTTTTAACAGACGAATCATACATTTTGTGAAACTCGGCCGTATACAAATTGAAAAGAGTAGGACTCAAAATAGAGCCCTAAGACAGACCTATTGATACAATTCTGAGACCTATTAATTGATTTTTATTAGTCCTGATATACAACCTGCGATCTCTAATTAAGTTTGTTATATTCCGTGCCACAAACATTGGCAAACCTAAAGATACTAATTTGTTTTCCAATATATCAAAATTTACACAGTTATATGCATTTTTAATATCCAAGAAAATTGTGCTTAGATAATGGTTATGAGAAAAACTCCTTTGAATTTCTGTGTTCAGTTACAGCATCGATAGTACCCATTGATTTACGAAACCCATATTGCTGGGATGGGAGAATATTATTCACTGCCATCCACCATTCGAGTCGCCTCTTAATCATTTTCTCATATGTTTTAAGCACACACGATAATAAAGATATAGGTCGATAGGATGCAGCTTGAGTAGCATCGTAATCAGGCTTTAGAATAGGAACAACCACAACATTCCTCAAATCCTGGATTATTACACCCTCTACCCACATGGAATTAAAAACTGATAATAGGACTTGCTGAATATTTGATGGAAGTTGATTGATCAAAACATAAGGCATGTTATCAAACCCGGAGGCACTGTTTTGGGGAGTGCTTAGTGCTTGTTGGAGTTCTAACATTGATAACGGAGTACTTAAAAAATTATCATTATCAGAATTCGAGCAATAAGGTAATAGGTTACTGGCTGAAGGTGGTGTCAAAGTTTGAAGAAGACTTGGAATCCAGTCCTCGTTTGTATTTTTGACATGTACTCTAATCCTCTGAAATTTCCTAATCGACTGCCACATGTCTTTACAAGGTGAATCTTTATTATAGGCCAGTCGATAAGTCTTTTAAAATGGCTGTTAGCAGGAGTAATTCCGGACAAGCTGGAATAAATTTTAATCTGTTATGTTGGGACTCAGAAAATATATATTAATTTTGCACTCCTTGACAGGCCCGGATTTAACCGCTATGCTTAAAAAAAGGTCTAAATTTTTATATTTTTCCTAATATTAGTGAACATCTCGATTAGTATCAACTTTTGAGCAAAATACGTAGTTATCAAAATTAATGAAGAGTAAATTCTCTACAAAAAATGGTTTATACATTTTTGTCATATATTCGCTTGTTTCGAATTCATAGGGGTCGAAATATATTTTTTTTTTCGAGCATTTGCTTGTTACTTCGAAATTGAGTTTTCAACAGATCTTCACGTTTTAAAGTGCCCTGAACCCAAAAAACATGTTTTTGTTCATTGCTCTGTCTGTGTGTCTGTCTGTCTATGCGTCTGTTTGTGAACAGAATATCTCAAAACGAAAAGAGGTATGACGTTGAAACTTCATATATAAGTTTTGTGTACTATCTAGATGCGACAGCAAGCTTTTGAAGAAAATCGCATAACCGGAAGTAGGTGTTTACTCTTGTGATTTTTCAGTTTTTTTTGATTTTTTCAAAAACGGCTCTAACGATTTTTTTCAAACTTTACAATTTTATTAAATTTTTAATGTGTATTGATGTGAGATAGGCAATTTTCCAGTCGAATACCTCTAAAATGGGTTTTCTTTGTTTGCTTTTCCAATTTTTTTTATTAACTCCTATTTTAAATAGAACACTCAGTATATTATTACATTCTTGAATTCAGCTTAACATTTTAGAGAAAATTTGTTTCTTGAGCTAACGCGCTATTGTGTACGGTTTCTGTACAAATTGCAATGTTTGAAAATTTTTGACAAATGCTTGTATGTATGTATGTATGTATGTATGTATGTATGTATGTATGTATGTATGTATGTATAATACTTGCGGTGTAGAAGCTGGTGCTTTATGTGCTTGCATCTGGCGGTACAATGCTCAACTTGCCCCGGATTCGGGATACAAAGTTAAAGATTAAAAATCAAATTTTGGCTAATAGGCCAGTCGATAAGTCTTTTGAAATGGCTGTAGCGGTATGATTCAATTAGGGACATTTTATTTCTGCATGCATTTAGTGGCTGCGATACTGTTTCCGCACTATACAGGCAGGGGAAAATGAAGTTTGTTAAACTTCTACAAAAAGAGAAAAACTTACAGAAGGCTGTTCAAATTTTCAAAGAACCAAAGGCGTCCCCAGAGGAAATAGATAAAGAAGGAGAACAATTTCTTCTTCTTCTGTATGGATCAAAACACTGTGTATTATTGAACAGGTATAGATACCAGTGTTTCGTACAATCTATTAACAGAAGTTTACCAAATCTAGCATCATTACCACCAACCAAAGACGCAGCTCGCTTGCACTCGTTCCGTACTTACAACCAAATTCAGCTATGGTATGGAAACGAAAAATCACTTTTAGAGTGGGGATGGAGAAATTCAAAGAATGGATTAATGCCCATTCACACTGTACAAGACGCAGCTCCCCAAGAATTACTGAAACTAATTTCTTGTAAATGCGCCAAAGGTTGTAATGTATCTTGTAGCTGTCGCAAAGCAGTTTTTCATTGCTTAGTAATATGTGGTTTCTGTCAGGTCAAATCTTGTTTGAATACTGTGGACGTGATCGAAGTAGACGACGAAGACGACGACGAGTAGTAGGGAGGCCAAGAGAATGAATAATTATTTTCGTGAGACTGAGTAGGTTTATACCGACAAGGGATACCATCGTAATTAGCGGTGTTTCGTCAGTAGAAAAACTCCTGTTGTCGCTTTCTCAGCCTGTGGAGTGAGGAGCTATGACGTCACAAAGGTGGTAAAATGGTAGGTTTCAACAGTTTTTTTGCAAATATCTCGTTACCTGTGAAGTTTACTGTAAACTTTACTTTATACAAAATTAATCTACATTTAATTTACAATAAAAATGGTCTTATGCATTTTTGCAGTCCAGTAAAGGATTACGGAGATATAGAGGGGATAAAAATGTAACTTTTTCTGTTTGGCAAAAATTCAAAAATTGCGCCTATGAACTCGTTATATTCGCTCCAAGTGTATTATATAAAGGGTTCAAGGAAGTGGGGAGGCGAGATGGTTACGGTGAAGCACCCAGCACCAACGACGACATACTCGTACATTTGCGCAGATCATCCACTACTACACATGTTGAAGTGAAAGTGGAAGATGGAATTAATGTCACTCTTGGACAAGCAAACTTTCTAACTAATATTAAAAACAAGATGCAACTGATTGCTCTAATCACTGTACACAACAGCAAGCTGGCTGCAAAGTGATTCAGGCAGAAAGTGGTACTGACATCAATATCGTTTTTACAGCAATTGAAGAATCAAAGAAGGAAACAGAGGCTATCGTAATTGGCAATGACACCGATTTATTGGTCGTGTTGGTTGTTCATGCTCCAGCCAACAAACAGTTGAAGGTGATTGTACAGAAGAAAGGTAACCAAGAAGAAAAAGTTTACTGCACTGCTGCATACAGCGTGGTATCGGGGAAATAAAGGATGTTCTCTTGACAGCTTACACTTTCGCCGGATGTGATACCGTTTCTTCAATTTATAGAAAGGGCAAAATAACGTCTTCTGAAAAAGTGCAAAGTGACAAAGAGCTTTACACAAAGCTGTTGACTTTTAACAACCCAAATGCAGACCCAGATGCGCTAGCTGATGCTGGAACCATTTCTTCCTTTCGATATTTGCATCAACAAATGCAGATAATTTGAATACTCTGCGCCTTCAATGTTACTTGCAGACCATCTCAAAGTAGCCTGTACACACAAATTTGAGGTTGGCTGTACTTTCCCCCACTTTAGCAGCTGGACAACAACACTCTTATAGAGTTTACCATCAAGTGCCGTAATGGCTCAATGTCAATAAAGATTCACTAAAATGGGGTTGGAAAAGGATTGGTGGTTATTTGCGTCCAGTTGCAGCCACAAAGGCAGCTGATCCTGAAAAATTGCTCTCCCTCATTGTTTTCACTTGTAATACGGGGTGTGTCAAAAACTGTGAGCGTTGTCAGAGTGGCTAGAAATTATTATTATTATTATTATAAAATACAGAGTAGACGGCCAAAGTGGCCGATTGGACTCATAATAAGTATATAGAATACACATTGACAATATACAAACAGAGATACAAATGAAAGTTCATATGGGCCATACAGGTAAATCAAGGCGACATGTGCGCGTCTAACAAGTTTTTAAATACGTTAACATTTGCGGAATTGAGGATATGCGCCGGTAAGTCATTCCATAACGATACAATCCGATTGGTAATAAACTGCTGTCTAGGTAGTCTGGTACAGCGCTCATTCACGAGTTTGTACTTGTGTCCCCTCAGATTGGTGTTTCGGCTGAAGTGAAGTATGGTACCCAGGTTGCAGCTGTAATGGCCAGTGATGATTTTATAGGTTTCGATCAGGTCACCTCTTTGACGTCTGATAACTAGGGTGGACAACCCTAGGGTTTTCAGCCTTTCAGGATATGGAAGCGGACGTAGAATGGGAGAAAGTTTTGTAAATCTTCTTTGGACTTTTTCTAATAGATCAATATCTTTCGCAAAATATGGATTACAGTTCACAGCACCGTAGTCTAGGATGGGACGCACGTAGGTCGAGTACAGCTTTTTCAAAAGCAACGGAGACAGGTTTTTAAATGAGTGTTATATTTGATATATCAGAAAGTTTGCTTTTTTAACTGTACTAAAGACGTGGCTACCCCATTTCAGGTCAGATGTTATGGTGACACCAAGGTCGATTTGTTCGGTCACTGGTTTTAAGGGAACCCCGCCTAATTCATACTGCACTGTAGGATTGTTACGACCAATATGCAAAACCGAGCATTTATCCGCGTTCACTGTGAGCAACCACTGAGTACACCACTCGCTAATTTTGTTTAAATCTTCTTGGATGACATGTGCGGCAGTCAAAGGGAAGTTGAACAATTTGGTGTCGTCCGCAAAAAAACTTGAAGTTGAGGTGATAATGTTTGGCAGATCGCTTATATATACCAGAAATAAGATGGGCCACAGGACTGATCCTTGGGGGACACCGCTTAGAACCGGACATTGATCGGAAAGAGTGTTCTCAACTCTAACTGCAAACGAGCGATTTTTCAGGAAATCCTTAATCCATACCAAAAGTTGTTCTCTTATACCATAGAATTCGAGTTTGTAAAGCAGACGTTCAATGGGCACACGATCGAATGCCTTTTGGAAATCAAGGTATATAACGTCAGTGGGGATATTTTCATCAAACGCTTTAGTCTATGAGTCGACACATTGGAGAAGATTAGATGTCACGGAGCGACCAGGGATGAAGCCATGTTGACTAACAGGAATGACGTCATTGTCCAGAAGAAACTTAGTAATTTCTTTAGTCACTATCTTCTCCATACACTTACAGATAACGGACGTTAGGCTAATTGGCCTATAGTTGGCAGCAAGCAGTTTGCTTCCTTTTTTAAATATAGGTACAACTGTGGCAGTCTTCCATACCTCAGGTAATTTGCCTTCATTGAAAGATTGTTGCATGATTTTGGAAATTGGATGAATGAAATGCTCAAATATGTGCAAGAATTGCTCCGGGCATAGTTGCACCAACAGAGATGCACTAATTATTGACGACGGCATCGATAAAGATAATCTTCAACATGAAAAAGAGCTTAACGATTTTTAGGTTACTGATTGCTGTAATTTATTATTATGTAACTACCATGTACGTTGTACATACCACTTTCCATTGAAAAACATTGAATTCACTGAAAAGCATCTATTGTGAAGAAAAAAATTCCATTATTTGTTGTAGTATTAAAGCTTATCAGATAAAGTTTGTAGTCAACCTTGTTTCAATGCTATCCACATGATTTTATATTTTTAGGAAAATATGACAAAAGATGGAGGTAATTTAAGTAGCTCTAATTATAAAAGCTCAAATGGGAAAGAGGAAAACGATATGATGAATTATCTAAAAGGAAAAATAGGCAAAATGAAGATAAAAACGACAAAGGAGGGGAGCAATGTAGATATATTGTCAGATTCATACACATAAGCGTACATACATACATACACACATACAAATGTTCCTATGTTAATGATGGATTACTAAGTACTTTTTATAACGAAACATACTCTTTATAACGAAACATACTCATTTTCAAGCGATTACGATAAATCCCAAGCTAACTAGAAAATAATGACATCATTGCCCCCTCAATATCTCCGTAACTCTTGTCTAGAAGTCAAAAATGTATAAGGCCATTTTTATTGTAAATTAAATATAGATTAATTTTGTATAAGATAAAGTTTGCGCTAAACCTCATAGTTAACGAGATATTCGCGAAAAACTATTGAAACCTACCATTTTACCACCTTTCTAGCTTTCCACCCACCTCCCGCCTAAACCCGAAGCGCAATGTTGTTCAACTTTTTACCACTTACTAAGAGGAGGGCACTAAACAGTTTGTGCTAAGTAGAACTTTCTTTTTGGATGTTTGGGTTAAACCGTGATTTTCTGTACTAAAACCTGGAACCAATAGTGGCCATCTTTGTGACGTCATAGCTCCTCACTCCACAGGCTGAAAAAGCGACAACATGATTTTTCATACTCAGGAAACACCACCGAATAAGAACATACCACTTTTCGGTATAAACCTACCCAGTCCCACGAAAATCGTTATTTGACGAGTTAATTTAGTTTGGCCTCTCTACTAGAGGACTTGCATATCGATCTAGAACAATCAATAGAACATTCCCAAGATTATGAAGCAAATTCGGAACATGAGACAGATATTGTTGAAAGTCAAAGTGATATTGAACAACCACCAACATCAAAAAGGCAAAAAAATTGATGAGCAGTCAACTTCAAAAGAAACTTTTTTTTTTTTATTATTATTGGTTTAGCCAGATCAGCAATTTATCGCTATGCATGGCTTTTTGTTAAATAGTTATGTACATAGTAAATATAATCGCTATTGGAATACATGCCGCACTAGCACTTAAGTATTTATGATGCACTTCACTGTTGTGCTGTAGGTTTATTGGGTTTTATTCACTTTCACTGCTTAGATAAATGTCCTGTGGGAGTTTGCGTTTCAGTCTTGTATGGACATGTTTGTTGCCCGTGTGGAAGTTTTTGGCACCTTCGCATTGGGAGATGCTGTGGAAATATTTTTTGGAGAGAGTCCTAATATAATCCTCGATGGTGGGGATGTGTGCTTCTCGATGAAGTTGTGCGTTGCGCTTAAACCATGGAGCATTGAAGAGTATGCGAATTACCTTATTTTGAAATATTTGAAGTTTTCTCAGATGTGTTTTTGATGCTGCTTCCCACACTTGACAGGCGTAAGTGAGTATTGGTCTAAGTATGGATTGGTATAACAATATTGTTTCAGCGGGGACTTTCTATTAATGATGGGGTATAGCATTGCTAGTCTGGTATAGCTCTGATTTAGCTTTTTATTGATGTGTATGGCCCATGAGAGTTTTTTGTCGAGGTAAACGCCAAGGTATTTGATCGCACTATCTGCAGGGTTCCACTCTATCATTTGGTTGTCTATTAAGATGTTCGGCGGATTATTAGGTCGACGTAAAGTGAATATTTTTGCCTCTGTTTTGGTTACATTGAGCTTTATGCACCATTTATTGAACCACTCGGTGATCACGTTAACGCTATCTTGTAGTTGTTGAGTAGCTTGGAGGATGTCGTTGTGTTGAGAGAGTAAGGCTGTATCATCAGCATACATTGCAACTGTTGCATTCTGGGGATCGGGTAGATCGTGGACAAATATGTTAAATAATGTAGGGCCCAGTATTGATCCCTGTGGGACTCCGGCTGTGGCAGTCTTATTTTCCGATAAGGTAGAATTTATTCTGATAGCAAATGAGCGATTTGTGAGAAAAGACTTGATAATACATAATAAGTAATCAGGTACCTTGCATTTAAGCATTTTATAAAGTAACCCATTATGCCAGACTCGGTCAAATGCCTGGGCAACGTCCAGGAATACAGCCACAGTATGCTTTTTTTGCTCAAATCCGTTTTCTATTAGTTCTGACAAACGCGATAGCTGATGCACGGTTGAGTGTTTCTTGCGAAAGCCGTATTGGAAAGTTGGAAGTATTTTTCGTTTGGTTAAGAATTTGGTGAGACGAGCGTGTATAATTTTCTCAAAAATTTTTGAAAGTGTGGGCAGAAGGCTTATTGGTCGATGGTTTACTGGGTTTTTGTGGTTCTTGCCAGGTTTTGGAAAAAGTAAAATATGTGCGTGTTTCCAAGTATCTGGGAAATATCCTATCCTCAAGCAAGCGTTGAATAGAGTTGTGAGATAGGCAATCACTTTGTTGGGAAAGTGTTTGATGACGATATTCGGTATAAGATCGTGTCCGGGAGATTTTTTGACTTGAAGTTTGTTGATGTGCAGTGTCAATTCTGCTGGAGTAGTTGGGTCAATCATTCCTGGGTTAGGAAAATTAGTGCTTAATTCTGTAGATATTACTCGTGCAAAATCTTCGTTTCTTTCTGGGATCCCGGTGGTAAATGTGCTTTCTAAGTGATCAGCGAAGATAGTACATTTTTTAGAGTCCGTTGCGTATACTTGATTGTTGATGTGTATGGTAGAGGCTGGTGGTTGTTGCTTCAATATTCGTTTTGTTGCTTGCCACATTAAGGGATCTCGTGGTTGAAGTTCAGAGATGTACTGTTTGTAGCTGTTAATTCGATGGGTTTCTAAGGCAAGCTTAACTTCCCGAGTTGCGCGATTCAGTTGCTGTTTAACAAGAGGGTCTCTAGTTCTTGTCCATATGCGCCTAAGTCGATTTTTGTTGGTGATTAGTGTCAAGATGTATGTGGGTGGAGTTAAGTGGTCTACTTTGCGTTTAGTGTGTATGGTGGTGGCTTGGGATACAGCATTCGTTATTGCTGAATTTAATGTTCCTATTGCCATGTCTATGTCATTTGTTGATTCTATACGAGTTGGGCATACTATTGTTGTGTTTAATACTTGTTGAAATTGTTTCCAATCGACGAAACCCTGGATTAGTCGAGGAAATGAGTTTTTGGAGATGGGAGTTCTGTTGAAGGTGATTACAATAGGTAGATGATCTGAGTCTAATTCTGATACGACCCTTTGTGATATTGGGAATGGGAAGTCTTTAAGTAGACATATATCAAGTACATCAGGGCGGTGATCTCTTCGGTACGGATAGTGGGTTGGTTCAGTGGGAGCGGATATCTGAACTGCGTGATTTGATATATAGGTGTATAGTTTATTTCCGCTGGGATTGCTCCTCTGGCATCCCCATATGGTGTTTTTTGAGTTGAAGTCGCCAATCGCAAGTGTGGGGGAGTTGCTGCGAAAGAGTGCTGCTATATCTGCCTCCAAAAGCCGTCGTATAGGTTGTTTATATACTGCTATGATATTAACCTTTCTGTTATTATTAAGTTCTAGCTGAATGGCTACTGTTTCGAGGTTAGTTATTCCTTGAATTTCGCAATGATGGGCGGATAAGGTGCTTTTGATAATTATGGCGACACCTCCTGATGCGAAATAAGTCTCTCGGTCTTGACGGAATATGTTATACTGTGGTATTTTAAACTGTTCATCTTTAGCAAGATGTGTTTCGGTGACGACTAATATGTCGACTTTATGTCTCGCAAGAAAGGCTATGATTAATTCTCTTTGTTTTGATATGCCATCGGCATTATAGTTTACGATGGTGAGATTTGATAAAATATTTGGTTGATTATGGTCCATTGAATAATGTGGGAATAAGTGAGAATATGAGCGTTTTAATTCGCTCATGGAATGGGGTTAGCATATTCCAAATTGCTTGGATTAGGTCAAGGAAGGAGGATGGTTGTGAGGTATTAGGTATGGGATGTTGTGAGTTGAAAGATGGTTGTTCGGATGCGACATGGGCGTATGTAGTTCCAGGAGTTACAAAGTTATATACTTTTGGGTTTTGGGCTGAGTTTGTGCATGGAGTAGTTATGATTTTCTTATTTGATTTAGTATAATAACTGCATCCTCTATAATTAGCGGGATGTTGACCTTGGCAGTTTACGCATTGAGGTTTTTCTGTTCGTTGTTTAGTGCATTTAGAGTAATGATGCAATCCAGTGCATTTGACACAGCGTGCTGAAAGATGGCAATAGTTTTTAGTATGTTCTAGGCGTTGGCAGTTGGTGCATTGAGGTGTTTCTTTGCTGTTGTGTCTAGGTTCAATTTTAATTATGCAGTGATTTAGTTTGGTGAGTTGAAAAATTTCTTTAGCTTTGTCCGTTTTGGTGAGTTCTATTGCGCAAATGGGTATGGGTTGTTTGTTCTTTAACAGTCTGGTCACGTGCAGTACTGGGAATTGCTTAAGAGATAGCTCGTCTAAAATTTCTTGTGTTGTTACCGATATTGGTACATTCCTCATAATTACCGAAAATTTTGTGCTATCTGGATTACGAAATGTATAATATTCGATTGTGCCTTTATTGTCGTCATAATATTTGGTTAGCAGGCGATAGTCGTCTGCATCGGTGAGATTAATTCGCAGCTGAGCACCTTGATTAGTTGTTGAAAATTCTTTTTTAACTATAGTTTTAATATCTGTAATTACTGCTTGATAATTATTTGCGTTTTGCAAGAAGATCGGTGGAATTTTTCTGGAAGTAACTGTTGGGTTTGTTATTTCTGATTTTTCATTAGCAGGGTCAACGTGTTTTGGCAGATAATATTTATTTTTGCTTAAAAGTTCGTTGTTGTCGAATGAATATTTCTTGTTCTGGTTTTCTGATAGCGGAGACGATATACGACGTTTGGGTGACTTATCTGGTGTGTTTGTATTATCATCATTGGCCATTATGCTGTCATCTGGAGTTTGGCTTCCTTTGTAGATAAGTGTAGGATTTTTAAGATAGGCCATAAGTTGATAATGTAGTTTTAATGAAGTAGTTAGCTTGTACCTGGCGTAGCCAAAGGCTAGCCGTAGAAAATGCGTTTAAATTGTTCTTATAATTAATGTCTTACTTGAATAATAAATATAACAAGAGATTCTGGCTACAGTGTAGAATGTCGGACGCGTCTGGCGGAGCACATGCACACAACCACTCGCGAGCGCAGCTACGTTTGGAATCCTCCAAAAGAAACTTGAAGTTAGCAAAGTTGGAATAGTGGATTAGGCCTATTGGGGATACCACTTAAAAAAACGCGCCGAGTACTCTACCTCTAGGTGGTGTGGAAGCGACATAACTTCTTTACATGAGTAATAGAAATCGTATATAGTACAAACAAGAATTTTTTGTCGCATCGAACGTCAATAATAATTTACAAAAATCTGATGTGATACACTCGCACAACTTCCTTTTATAGTGATTTTATAATTAGCCAAAATTTGATTTTTAATCTTTAACTTTGTATCCCGAATCCGGGGCAAGTTGAGCATTGTACCGCCAGATGCAAGCACATAAAGCACCAGTCTCTACACCGCAAGGTAAAACGAGGTTATCGATTATACATACATACATAGGTACATACATTCAAGGATTTGTCAAAAATTTTCAAAAATTGCAATTTGTACAGAAACCATACAAAATAGAGCGTTAGTTCAAGAGACAAATTTTCTCTAAAATTTTAAGCTGAATTCAAGAATGTAATAATATACTAGGTGTTCTATTTAAAATAGGAGTTAATAAAAAAAAATTGGAAAAGAAAACAAAAGAAACCCATTTTAGAGGTATTCGACTGGAAAATTGCCTAGCTCACATCAATACACATTAAAAATTTAATAAAATTGTAAAGTTTGAAAAAAATCGTTAGAGCCGTTTTTGAAAAAATCCAAAAAAAACTGTAAAATCACAAGAGTAAACACCTACTTCCGGTTATGCGATTTTCTTCAAAAGCTTGCTGTCGCATCTAGATAGTACACAAAACTTATATATAAAGTTTCAACGTTATACCTCTTTTCGTTTTGAGATATTCTGTTCACAGACACACAGACAGATAGACACACAGACAGAGCAATGAACAAAAACATGTTTTTTGGGTTCAGGGCACTTTAAAACGTGAAGATCTGTTGAAAACTCAATTTCTAATTTTTAGGGTAAATCCAATACTTCTTTTATCGCAAAAGAAAGTAACAAGCAAATGCTCAAAAAGAAATATATTTCGACGCCTATGAATTCGAAACAAGCGAATATATGACAAAAATGTATAGAACATTTTTTGTAGAGAATTTACTCTTCTTTAATTTTGATAACTACGTATTTTGCTCAAAAGTTGATACTAATCAAGATCTTCACTAATACTAGGAAAAATATAAAAATTTAGACCTTTTTTTAAGCATAGCGGTTAAATCCGGGCCTGTCAAGGGGTGCCAACAGAACAGATTAAAATTGATTGCAGCTTGTCCGGAATTATTCCCGCTAAAATGTACTTGTCGAC